>JAPHAW010000013.1:0-530000 GCA_028749045.1 Cupressus sempervirens | reverse complement strand
ATTGAAACTAAATGACTATAATGATATGACGATGCTATTGAGGGTACTAGAAGCATGGTTTGGGTGTGATGTGAGAATAGAATTCTAAAAAAGATCGAAAATGAGAGCAAGATGGCTCAATTTATAACCAACATGCAAGAGGAGATAATTGAATGAGAGGATGAACACTTGTCATTTGGAATGTGCAACTTGGCATGATGTTCCTTAGAATATCTATAACAACCATGACACAATATGCCAAATATGAGATTCTATGACACATGAAAGTCAACATGGCTAAAAGTGGAGGAGAATCTATGACGTGCATATGACACCTCAAAGCCACTTGTAGGATTCTATGATGCATGAAATTCAACATGGCTAAAAGTGGAGGAGAATTTATGATGTGCATATGACACCTCAAAGACACTTGTAGCCAAGAATCTATGATGATGGAGGCTTATTATAGACGTGTAAAAATTAAAATATATCAAATATGACATATTTTAGCCAAGTGTATGGATAATATCTATAATTTGTCATGTCCATGTGTCAAGAATAGGTGGAATATTTGAATTGAAAATTCATATATCCACACAAATGGAAATTAGTAAAATAGAAATTAGAAGTGAAAAATTGGACTTAGGAAATTGAGAATTTCCATAGTTTGTGATGGATGAATCAATTAATTAATAAATATCAATTAATTGAGAATGTTAGTTAGGAAGAATAATTAGTAAACATGGGATGAAAATGATCAAAATGAAATAGGATTAGATTATGGGTTATCTAATCCTATAGGATAAATTAGTAAATGATTGGCCAAATTTGATGAAATAAATGCAAGATTATCCCTTTGATGAAATGCAATGATTATGGAGATTGACTAGGATGATGATGGGTAGATCAAAGCCATGATCAAATTGAATGATTGGTTAGTATTTATAACATGCCAAGGAAACATGACATGGATTAAGAACATGTGACATTTAACAGGCCTCGTAAGTTCCACAAGATTGAAATTGATTGATAAGGTTGATTATAATAACATTAGCAGACATTGTCAATATTATTAAATTGGTTTGATAATGCAACAATCTGATACTGAGGAACTCAACAATGTCAATGATCAAATGATAAGAATGATAGTTTGACCTGGTGCTAAGGGACATGATAGTACTAAGGTCAGATTTGATGGGTTTGATAAGATTTGATAGGTTTCCAAAGCACTGAGAGACATGAAAATGTCTAGGGTTTGATAGATGATGATTGCTTTGAGTTATTCGACACATTTTGGGTTGATTAGGGCTGGTTTGGGATGATTCTAGGTTGATTTGGGATGGTTCTGGGCTAATTTGGGATGATTCTGTGTTGATGTTGAAATGGTTTAGGTTGATTTTGGGAATTTTGGATAAAATGGGAGTCGATTTCAAAGAAATCTGCAATTTATTTGAAAGGGGATATGAATGTTGAATGATATTGTTGCAATATGGTATAATGATAATCAGGTTGGCCAAAATATCATAATTAGTGAAATAAGAAAATGGGATGAGTTAGTGTGAAAAAATGATTAATTTGTAGACGCGAACTATTTTTGAGCATCTACATTTTGCCCCTCTTTGATACAATGTGATTTAGAGTGTTATGTCAAAGAATAATTGATGAAAAAACCATAAAAGCATGCCCTAGTAGGGGTGGTATATATGGCTTCCCCTTCAAGAAATTGATCAAAAAAGGCAATTGATAGGTTAATTTGTCAACAACGAGTAGAGCAAGCCATGACAACTGATAGATCACAAATTGAAGCTCAAATGTGAAAGTTATGGGGTCTAGAGTGAAATACCCATTGCAACCAACATAGAACATGCCTCTTGCATGTCCATATAGGTAGTAATAGGGCTATAAAAGGGCTTTGAGAGGGTTTTGAGGTCATTTTCACCCTCTTAATTGAAAGAATGAGCTTTGGAGCAAGGAGAATGTACCTGCTACCCAGGGAAAAACATCACAGAGAACGAGTGCATACCTATCGATGTTGGGCATATGCAAGACCACCGATTAGTACATCGAGACCCCCTTTGTGTATTTGATACTGTTCATGCATTTGGGTATCAATTAGGGGTCAAATGGGGCCCACTCGAGGTCCTAGAGGTAGTTTAGGTTATCCCAATGCCCCAACTGTGCTCAAAATGTGACCAAGTGTGCATTGAGCACACTTGGCATGCCCAAGTGTACAATGGGCATAGTTGGGAGCCCCAACTGCACTCCAGGATGCTCTGGGGCTCCAAAAATGGTCCAGATGGGCCTAGATCAGCCTAAAACGTGGAGCATATGCCCAAAAGCCTAATATAATGCTAGAACACGGGGTAACTTAATCAAACATAGTTAAAGTGGTAAAATTAGGTCAAAATTAGGTCAAATTTATGTCAAACCTAGTCAAATGCTAACAGGGAGTAATGCAAAGTGCAAATGAACTCGAAATGACCTGAAACTTAGTCTACATGCTCAAAACCATAGGAAGAGGTCAAAAGATATGTCAACCTAGTTAAATGTAAGTAGAATTTGTCAAACTTAATCAACCCTAGTTTAGATTTGGGTCAAAATTGATTAAAAGGTAGATAGAGGGTCAAAACCAATACAGATGAACTTGAAATGACCCAAAATGTGATAGGAAAGTTCAAAACCCTAGAAAGAGCTCAAAACATAGATTAACCAAGTCAAACATGTTCAATAAAAGTAAAACTTAGTTAAACCAAAGTCAAACAAGGTTAAACTAAGTCAATCTTGGGTCAAATGTAGGTTTGACTTGGTAGAAAGCCACAAAAGGTTGACATACAAAATATTGTTATGCAAGAGGACCTACCCCTACTATGGATGAGGGGCCAAAAATCACAAAAGTTAACTTTACATCATCAGATGACTGCCGAAGAACGAGATATCTTAGTGGGGCTTGGGTTGTACCACATTACATTCATGCCTGAAGTGAGAGGGAAAATAGGTTATTGATGACGTTGATGGAGAGATGACACTCAAAGACTAGTTCATTCCATCTTCCCATGGGAGAGGCCACTACAACCCTAGAGAATGTATGGTGCATCCTCTAGATTCTGATCTATGGGGAGTTACTCATGTATGATCCTGTGATAGGATAGGCAATATTACACTAGATGTTTGGCTACAGAAATGCCAAGTTAGGGATTTGCAATTATGAGATTGGATGGTAGCTACTAGTGGCACGACATGAGCATCTTATTGCTATGATTTGTTAGGTTGTGGGTGGACTACTAATACCAGATAGGTGAGGGCATAGAGTCCCTATTGGATGGGGTTGGGTGTTGGAGAGGATGGTTATGGATGGAACCATGTTTGCATGGGGGTCTTGCATGTTGGGGATGTTATACTACTATTTGCACTATATTGCATATAGAGGTGCGGTGACATTTAGCACTAGAGGTACCTTGCTACAGATTTGGGTGTACGAGCATATTGTCGTATTCAGGCCACTTGTAGAGAGGGAGTTGGTAGAGGACATGCCTTATGCACACAACTATAGAGGGATACTAGCACAAGACCACTAGGATGCACTCAATTCTTCAGCATTAGCTAGACATGATGACACAGTTCATATGGAGACCTTACCTAGATTGCTCGAGGTAGGATGATGATGAGGTTCATCTTCTATACTGCATGCAAGAGTGTTATCTGATAGGGTGCACAGTGATTGGGCACTTGGTGATCGAGATATACCTGTCAGAGTGAGTACCCCAACAATTTGGTGACAGGTCGGATGTGCCTACAGGACTTGCATTGTTTGCTCAATTGAGGGTAGAGATCATAGAGTAGGGAGTGTCGATACAGGCATAGGTGGCCTATCCACAGTTGGAGGAGTTGCACTCGAGGTTATGGGGAGTGGCGAGAGATGTGAGAGATGTAGGTATCATGACAATGTATGATAGGTGGTTTTCTCAGCATTGATAGAGGCCGTTGATAGATCCAACAGTGTCAGCACCATGGTGAGACCACAGGCAGAGTAGGATGAGAAGGAGGATGAGGAGGATAGAGATGAGGAGGGGAGGGATGATGATGATGGGGAGGATGATGAGGATGATGGGGAGGATGTTGAGGAGAGAGAGGATGATGAGGGGGATGGGGAGGATGATGAGAGGGATGGGGATGATGATGATGGGGATGGTGAAGAGAGAGATGGGGATGATGGGGAGGGGGAGGATAATGATGGAGATTATTACAAGGGAGATGATAATGAGGAGGGTGGGGACAATGTGGGTGATGATGATGAGGGGGAGAGGATGATGAGGGGGGAGATGATGAGGAGGATAGAGGTGTAGATGTTGCAACAATGGACATGCAGGAGGATCCAGTGGGTGACATGGGGGGATGCTAGTACTAGTACATACAAGGTGTAGCCAGGTAGAGTTAGAGCTGATGGAGGTGATTAGAGGGCATTGAGGCCAGTTAGACCAGGTTATAATAGAGAGGGATATAGTGGTAGTGACTAGGGATCAGGCAATGGCAAAGAGAGATACAATGGTGCAAAAGGCAGAGAGGGAAGTATAGGAGTCACAAGACTTTATTAGTAGTATTAAGGATCCCTCATTTTGAGATATTTCTATGATGATGGGTACGAAACATGTAGAGACATAGTATTGGAGGGATCACTATAAGATGGTAGTGCCACCAGAGTAGAGGGTAGAGAGCTATCATACAACAAGATCTCATTCACGGTGGACATAGAGGACATAGAGTAGTGGAGGTGTGATGGGACTGACGAGGCCACCATAGATGGGGGAGGGGTCACCCTCGATATCGAATAGGGGTCATGAGGCTAGGGATAGTACAGGTTGACTTGGACACACTCATGTGTAGAGGGGCTTCTTGTGTTTCTATTATCCTCTTTCATGGTTCACGCCTACAAGCAACTAGTATTGATGTAAACCATGATTGTGTACTCTGATACTTTTGAGACACTTATGAGATGTACCTATGTTATGATAACTATATGAGATGGATTATTCACATGTTTTATATGCTTTATATGGATGCATTTATGCTTTTCTTTATGGACTTTATATGGTGACATCATGCATTAATTGATTACATATTATGCTTAGGAAATGATATCTTTATTTTTGCCACATGATTTTCTCATGAATGAATGCCAATGAAATGTGAAATGATATGGAATGACTTTAAATGAAATGTAAAATGATATGAATTCCATGTTTATGCATATATGTATTGCTTTGGGTTTTTTGGACTTTTGACATATGCAAGAATGCAGGATGACAATGCTTTTGGTGTATCAAAGTATGAGACCATGGTGGTGGATGAAGTGGACGTTAGAAGACAAAGTAGATGAGATGAGGACTAGTTAGAATGAGGAGAGGACTATTGCTTTCATAAAGTGCACTATATGTAAATGGAGCTTTATTTTGGTATGGTAGATGGAATGCAACACATCATGGTCATAGAGGGCTAGAGTGCAAATGCAAAGCTTTTGCGTAAACAAGCACGATGTAGACAAAAAATGACCTTATCCTTCCTGAGGCATATATACATGCCTAGACTCTCGAAGGTAAATTTTAATAGATAGAAAATAAAAGATGACCATGAACCATCCTGAGCACTCTCATAGATTAGTTTATATTATTGAGTGGCATAGGAACATGATCAAAGAAAAACAAAGCAAAAATAAATCACTCACTAAACAACGTGAGCCAACATTCTTGTCCATTAATTATTACTTTCTTTTTAGTGTTTTTAGGTCTTCAAAGAGTGTTTGAAATTTTTTTGATGTGATGGGTCAAATTATTGGTTTGGTTGATAGTGACAAGTTGGATTGATTGTTGGTTCACACTGCTTAGATAGTGTGATTGTCATTTAAGTATGGTTCTTTGAGTTTTAGTCTGTGAAAGTGTGAGTGTTCAAGCAAAAGGGGTGATTATCCACAATGAGTATTTACAAGGTTTATTGCAAGTTTGTGTTGGATTTTGTGATTTTTAGGGTTTATTTCATGACATTTTATGATGTTTAGTGGCTTTTTCAAGATATTTCATGATTTTTAGCAATTTATTTAGGACATTTTATGATTTGTATAGTTTTTTAGGACATTTTATGATTTTTATGGATTTTCTCAAGACATTTTATGATTTTTATGGATTATTTCAGGACATTGTATGACTTTTATGGGTTTTGTTTAGGATATTTTATGATTTTTAGTTTTTTTTTTAGGATCATATTCAGATTTTTTAGGATTCTTTCAGGATCGTAAAGGATTCACAAGTGTTATCTCCAATCCGATACGTGATAAGTCCAATGGATCAAATGTGCTTAGGGACATGCCCCTTATTCAATTTCAAACTCATGCATTATGTAGGTGATATGCCCCTAGACAAGATGCAAACTATGTACAAAGGTCAACGATAGAGTATGTACAGACTAATGACACTTGGGTAAGATAACAATGCCTACAATATGAAGGATGTGATCAGAGAATGATGGGGGGGGGAGACCAAGTGGAATCCCAATAGATGGAGAAGCAACAATCAATTGATTACACATGGCACCTGTTTGCCAAATTTTCACCATGGTGCTTGCCCAAAGCGCCTATTTGCCAAGTTTTCACTTTTGGACGAAATTTTTTCTTGACTCAAATTTTCATGCCAAGATGCTTGTTTACCAGGTTTTCATCAAGACATCCACTTTTTCATGACTTTTTTTTTCCCCTGATTTTCTTTTTCTTTTTTCAAGACTTTTTTGCCATTTTTTGTTATTTTTTAAAGGACTTTTTGCCATTTTTTGATTTTTTTAGGACTTACAGATGGAACCAAGTATAGAACTTACGAAGATGCATGTTGTTGATGGACACAGGTAGTAGTGCACCCTCTGGAGTCGTAAGTTGATATACTCTAGACCCAAATGTTGCAATAACTACATAGGTTCCTTCCCAATTTGGTTCAAATTTTCTTGGTTTCCCGCTATGTTACTGAGTCTTTTAGTCACCAACCTCAAAATTTCTTGTTATAGCTCTGCTTGAGTTAATTTTGGTAAGCTTGCAGATGTGTCAAGGTGGCTTGCCTCTACTTATCGAGCATTTCAAGTTCATGTAGTCTAGATACTCTGTAGTTTTCATCATCAACATCTTGTAGGGATACTCTCAATGATGGAATTTCAACTTCAATAGGAAGTATGGCCTCAGTGGCATAGACAAGAGGTATGGTGTAGCACCAGTGGGAGCACACATACTTGTTTTGTAGGCCCAAAGTGCTAGATTTAGTTGTAAGTGCCAATCTCGACCAAAATCATTGATAGTCTTTTGGAAAATCTTGACAATGGTCTTATTAGAGGCTTCTACTTAGTCGTTGCCTTGTGGATGATAAATACTAGAATATCCATGGTAGATGTTGTATTTCTCATAGATCTTATCAAAATATTTGTTTTAAGATGAACTACCATGATTAATCATAGCCAATGGGACTTTATACCAACATATGATATAGTTCAAGATGAACCTAGAAATTTTCTTTCGAGTGGTGAAAGTCAGGGGATGACTTCAACCCACTTGGTAAAGTACTTAGTTGTTGTGATGACAAACTTATGGCCATCAAAGGAAGGATGAGAAATAGCTTTGACTAGATCAAATGCTCATTGTGAAAAGGGCCATGAAGAAATAACTAGTTGTAGTT
This sequence comes from Cupressus sempervirens, assembly GCA_028749045.1. Taxonomy (NCBI): domain Eukaryota; kingdom Viridiplantae; phylum Streptophyta; class Pinopsida; order Cupressales; family Cupressaceae; genus Cupressus; species Cupressus sempervirens. The sequence continues at coordinate 522,321 of JAPHAW010000013.1, read as the reverse complement.
CTTGTGTTGGTGCATGGATCATATTACTATGTATCTAGCACTTATGACATGTTTTGGAAAAATTAGTGCATCTTGTTCTATGGTGGGCCAATAATATCCATCTCTTACCAATTTCTTTGCTAGGCTCAAACCATTGAAATGACCTCCACATATACCTTTGTGTACCTCGTGTAAGGTAGTTTTGACTTCTTGCAAGTCAAGGCATTTGAGAAGGGTTTGGTCAAAGGATCTCTTGTAAAGGGTGTCATCGATGATGATATATATAGTGGCTTGGTAGATAAAGGCTTGACATTCATTCTTGGATAAGTTAGGGGGTAGGATCTGGGCATGTAGGTAATCATAAATGTCTTGATACGAGGGGAAATTGAGACCAATAAGTTCACACATTAACTCAAATGGAGAGAGTTAAAATGCTAGAATCAATAGTTTTTCTACAAGGAACTCACAATATTCTACATTTTGAGGCATATCAATCATAGAAGTGATAGTGGCCATATCATCAACTTGCTTGTTGTGTATTCTTAGTAGCTAACGAAAAGAGATAGTGACAAATTTTGATTTGAAAAAATCTGCCATTTGTTTGTAAGGCATAAATTTATCATATTTGGTTTCATAGTCATCATTGACTTGGTGGATGATTAACTCGAAATCATCGAAAACTTGCAAATGTTGTATGTTCCATTGGATGGCTAGCTTCAATCCTATGATCAGTGCCTCGTATTTTGTTATGTTGTTTGTGCAACTAAATGCTATCTGGTATGACTTTGGGATTATGTCTCCTTGCGGTGTGATAAACATAATGCCTACTCTTGAACCATTTCTTGTATGTGATCCATCAAAGTAAAGCTTCCATTCATTAGATATATCCATGTTAAAGATGGCTTCATATGGAAAGTCTATCAACATGGGATGATCATCAATCACAAGTGCTTTTGCTAACTAATCAGCTATGACTTGTCCTTTGATTGCCTTTTTGTCCACATATTCTATGTTGAATTCACCAAGGATCATAACCTATTTGGCTAAGCACCCTTTGAGAGTGGCCTTACTTAGGAGATATTTTAATGGGTTAATCTTGGAGACAAGCATTGTGTTTTGATGGAGCATGTAATGCCTTAACTTGTGGGTTGTAAAGACAACAAAAAGGAAAGCTTGTTTAATGAGAGAATAGTTCAATTCAAATCCCACAAGTGTTCTACTGATGTAGTAAATTGCTTGCTCTCTTCCTTGTTCATCTGTTTGTGGTAGGAGAGCTCCTAATGTTGTTTTTGTGGTTGAGATGTACAAAATGAATGGTTTTCTTGGAATAGGAGCCATTAAAATTGGTGGATGCAGAAGATAGTCTTTGAACTATTGAAAAGACTCATCACACTAATTATTCCATTGAAAGGATACTCCCTTGCATAATAAATGTTGGAACAAGTGACATTTATCTACTGGTTGTGCAATAAATCTGTAGATAGATTGTAATCTCCCTTGTAGACTTCTTAATGTTCTTAGATTTGTTGGAGGAGGCATTTCAAGTATTGCTTTCACTTTTTCAGGATCAACCTCGATGCCTCATTGAGAAATAATATACCCTAAGAGATTTCCAGAAACAACTTTGAATACACAATTTTTAGGATTCAAAAAGAGCTTATAGCTTCCCATTCTATTGAATATTTTGTCTAAGATGCCCAAAAGATCACTTCTTCTAGGGGTTTTCCAAAATAAGTTATCAACATAATCTTCCATTAGGAAGATGGTAGTCATCACTATTTGATATGTTGCCCCAGCATTTTTATGGCCAAAAGGCATGACATTTCAACAATATGTTTCCCAAGGATATGTGAAAGTTATTTTGTGTTGATCCTTAGGAGCTATTCTCATATGGTTGTATTTGGAGAAGCCTTCCATTAGTGATAACATCTCATATCCATCTATCATGTCTATGATGATGTCTATATTTGGTAATGGGAAATCATCCTTTAGAAATGCTTTATTGAGATCATAAAAGTTTGTGCATATTTAGATGCCCACAAATTGTTTGATTACTGATACCAGGTTGGATATCCACTTTGCATAATTAATGGGTCTTATGAAGCCTACATCCAATAGTTTTTTCAATTTTACCTTGACAAGGAGAGCAACTTGAGGATGCATCTTTCACAACTTTTTCTTTATTGGTTTTACTCCTAGTTTTAATGGATAGTGATGGAGAACTAGTTCAGGATCTAATCTAGGCATGTCTGCATAAGACCAGGTGAAGTTGATTTGCATTTCCAAAAAGAATCTAAAAAACTCATCTCTTTCCTCTAGTGATAATGAGGCTGCAAAATGTATGATCTTAGGGTTGTTAAGTGTTCCTAGATTTATCTCTTTTGTCATTTCCACAAGTAATGTTGATCCTTCCTTCAATGAGGGTATGTCCAATCTTCCATCCTTGGGTGCCTTAGAGAGGTTTTTACCCTTGGATACGTCCTTTGTTTTTACTTTTTCATGGTCTAATGGTACCTTTTAGTTTTCACCAAGAGACCTACTTTTGTCTCTCTCTTTTTTTTTTCTTTTTTTTCAATTTTGAGATTGGAAGATGGAGTTGACTCCCCAAAGTATGCCATAATGTTTAGGTCAATGAAAATTCCTAACTTGTGGTCTCCTCATGGGAAGTCTTCACAGAGCTCAAAGAATTCTATGATGGCATCATCATTTTTGAACTGATCAAAGATCAATGGTCCTTGTTGGTACCAATCAATGAGTTTGGGGTAAACTAGGGAAATGTCATTATAAGTGTTGAATAAACTATGGTCAAAGGCAAAGATATGGGTATCACTATCATATGGGTCATAAGCTCCATGTTTAGAGGTAGGAGGACTTGGGTCCCACCATATTTCATCACAAGATTCTGGATGGGCTATGGGACTAGGTAGGGTTCCAGTGATGTGTTTATCCTATATTAGTAGTTCATCAGGATCAAAGATGTGGTCAAGACTGTATCACCTAATCTAGTAGTGCAAATTGAATACTAACTATTATTGAAAGCATTAACAATACTAAATAAGCTCACACTTAAGATAGGATGAGGTTATCACCAAAAGGAAGGCAAACCAAGAATGGTAAGCTCCTTGGGTATAACCTATGATGACGAAGTTATGTCCCTGATGGATAGAGGATGTATGCTCACGGTGTACTCAAGCTTCTAATGGATGGGTGATTATCAAGTATGAGGGTGGATGGAAGATTCAACGACGGAGGTGAGGATGGATTTCAGCATGGTTATGGTGTAAAATGATTGTGATATAGTGGTCAGTGGAGCATTATAAGTTTGCATAGAAGTGGACGATAGATTGTGAGAGGAAAGGACTTTATTTATAGGCTAAGGGGTAGAGAAATGGAGGGTCAGGATGCAAGGATGGAAGAATGGTGAGGGAGAGCTAAGATGCTTTGAAAGAGAAGCAAATGGATTGTGCTTGTTTAGAGCCAGTAGGGGAGTGAGACTTGTCACAAGGAGGATGAGTGTGAGGGGATGGGATAAGGGTTGGTCAAAGGGAGTAATGAGGGAGGATGAGTGTGTAAGAGGGATGTAAGAGACATAAAGAGGGATGTAAGAGGAATTAATGGTATGTAAGAGCCATTAATGCTCTTGGATAGGGATGGAAGAGGATAAGGGAGACTTGTTGACTTTGGCTTGGGTTAGCAAGTCTTAACCCATACTTAAAGTTGTGCACATGTTTAGGAGGGGGATTATACTCAGCTTAGGAAGGGTTTAGGGGAAAGTGGCTTAGTTTTGATGGGATGGGTTAGTTAGGTGGCTAAGTGAGGTTAGTATGGGTGAACGGGTTGGATTAGGGGTAAAGGTAGGGTTTAGGGATGTTTTAGGGGTTAGAAATTATTTATTAAATGATTTGTTTAATAAATAAGGGATGTGAGATTAAATTAAATATATTTGAACATTTATATAATTTAATAGAGGAATAGGGATTTAATTGATAAATTGTTTTTGGGTTAACATTTGATTTTATCAATTGGACTATAGTTGATTAAATTAATTAATTAACTAGGGGATGACGATTAATTAATTAAATAATAAATATTTAATCAGTAATGTCTTAGGAGGTGACTAAATATGATTACCTAGTGATATAATTAGATTTAGGTGTCTACAAAGACCATAGGAGCTATCTGGATCATCAATGTTGGGTTCAATTTTTGTGGTGTCAGGTTGGGTGCTCTCAAATGCCTTTTCATTGGTTGAAGCATTCACATTCTTAGACAAGGATGACTTAGTATTAGGGAGACCCAAGAAAAATGGCTTGAATCCAAGTCCCAGGCTACAAGGTTGTCTTGTTGCAGTAATAGGTTGAGTAATGCCTTGTTTTTTAAGACTTGGGCCACTACATCTATCATATCCCTTTTTTTGCATGATGGTGAATCTAGGCCCATACTTTTCTAAGGATATAGGAGTAGGTTCTTGTTTTTCTTTATCCTTTTCAATCCATGTAAATGTATTTTTATAAACATTCTCTTCATGCAAGCCACATCCACTAATGAAAGCCACAAAAGGTTTCTTCTATAATGTGAATTTGGGTATGATTTGCATAAGTTGTGGTTTGCCATAGGATTTGGGTGAAAGGAATAATTTCCCAATGTAAAAGGCTTGTGAAATGGAATACTCACCACAACCTTGGTCTTTGATTTTGAGTTTTCCCTTGAATGCGGTTGTGAGTTTGGCAGTATCAACATATTTGGAGGAATCAAGTGGATTTGCTTCATTGTTTTTTAGGACTTGGTATATGCAGTAGTTCCTCTAAGACTGGCACAAAATTAGAATAGGTCTAGATCACTAGGGATGGTAACCTCTAAATTTTTATAGGAAAATTTTAAGCACTAGTGGTATATAGAGGGCACCACTCTAATAGTATGAATCCAAAGGTGTCCTAGTATCATGTTGCAATTCATTTTGATATCTAGGACCTGGAATAAACTATTCTTGAAAATCGAACCAACTCTTATGGGTAATATAATAACACCCTTGCAGAAGCATTCACCATCATCATAGGCCTTTATTGTAATTCTACAAGAGGGATCCACATCTTCTTCAGAGTAACCTAGACCCTTGACAACTTTAAGGGTACAAATGTTCAGTCTTGCTCCTCCATCTATCAAGACATGTCTAACCTTGGCATTATGGATAAAGACTTCAAGATGAAGGGGGTCATTGTGGTTGGGTCTATCTTTAGGAATATCTTGGGGTGAGGAGGTGATATGCTGTGATGCAGATAGGTTTCCAACCATGACTTGGTACTAGGAAACATCAATGTTATCTGGTACAACAAACACTTTTAAAGCTTGGTCAAGCATCTTCTGATGTTGGGATGATGCACATAGCAAATCAAGGATGGATATTTGCACATGGGTTTTGCTAAACTGGCCTACAAGGTTGTAATCTAAAGAAGTGGGATCAGTAGGTCTATCAGGGACTATGGGTCTAGCAAAGGTGGTAGGTCTAACTAGAGTCATAGGGTCTAACTGGGGCTCCAGGTAAGGTAATCAGAGTGTAGTGGGTAGTGACAACACAACAATGGTCTTCAACTTTAAAGGTGAATGTGGATATGTGAGTGCCAAACTCATTAAAATAATTGATGGTGTAATCATATCCAGTGCGTGTGTAATTAGCCTACAAGTCAAAGTTTGAATTAGAGGCTTTTCCTTTGTCATGATTACCCAAAGGATCCTTAAAAAAAAGTATGATTAGAATTGGATGCTAGTAGTAACAGATCAAATATGATCACACTATCATCAATAAGGTCTTGTATTTCATGTTTTAGTATCCTTAAAAAAAAGTATGATTAGAATTGGATGCTAGTAGTCACGAATCAACTATGATCACACTATCATCAATAAGATCTTGTATTTCATGTTTTAGTTGAAAACATGATGTGGTATTATGTCCTTTGGTGCAGTGGTAATCACATAATTTTTTGTCATCCCACCAAGAGGCTTTAGTTAATGGTTCACCTTTGATCGGGGGTAATTGCAAGAAGTTATTATTGAGTAATTGTTGAAGTGTAGGCTCAAGAGGTATCCCCGAGAGTGTGAATTTCCTATCTTTGTTTCTAGGATGTCTTTGAGGTCTATCCTATGTCAAAGTATCAAATTTCTATTGTTGAGGTGGTTTTTGATTGGGAGTTTGTGTGTTTTTATGATTTGGACCTTTTAGAGTCATTTGGGGTTGTGTTGCATTGATTGTTTATGCATCCACAATACCGTCATTAGTTACATTCTTATTTTTAGAGAAAACATTCACCTAGTCATTAGACGAGTTTGTATTGGTGTTTTCCTTGTTTGTTTTGAGGATGCATTTGTAGATGAGGGAATCTTCAATGCTAGCTCCCTTTTTCATTACTTTAGCAATGGTGCTCGAACTTTTGATCTTGAGTTGATACATTAAATCAGGGAGTAGGTTTTCAATGCACAGATTAACTTGTTGTTCTTTGGGAATGTTCAATGAGCATTGACTAACAAGGTTTCTCTAACATAATAGAAATGTTATGAATGGTTCTCGTATCTTTTGTTTAGTTGAGCATAGATCAAATAGTGTCACCTCATTTGTTATGTTCAAGGCAAAGTGGGAGATGAATTTGTCTGCTACTTTTGACCAAGATTTGATATGACTAGGTAGTTTGGAGTACCATTCAACTATGGGCCCACCGAGAGAATGAGAGAATGGTCTCATGAGATATTTGGGCTTGTCATTGAGTTCGGTACAAGAGGCACATAATTCCATCTTGTGGTCAATTGGGTTTCCTTTTCCTCGATACTTTTCAAATCTTGGTGCCTTGAAATATTTGGGAATGGAGGCATATACAAATTTTTGTCAAAGGGATTAGGACATAAGTCCCTTTCTATGTATAGGACTTATTTCTTCTTGATTCCCAATGCCTCAACTTGTTTCGCTGCTCATTTAAATTTTTGTAGTAGATCCTCATTAGGGTGTTGAGTGTTAAGCCTTTCTTCAAGTCTTTTATGTCTATGATTAGATTCTTTGATATGGCGAGAACTATGTCTGCTTGGTTCTAACATTTTGGTATCTGAAGACTCAGATGATGTATCTCTAGGTGGTAGAGGTACGTTGGTGCCTCAAAGACAAAAATGTCCTTGTTGTGGTATTGATTGTGATTATTGTACCATGGGTTTTTGTTGCATCACTTGTTGTGGTTGTTTTTGTGCCATTTGCTGTGGTTGTTGTTGTGTCATTTGCTGTGGTTATTGTTGAGATACCTCTATTGGTTGAATGTGGGACCACATATGTGACTGTTGTTGTAAAGGTATCTATTGAGGTTTTTGTGGAACTTGTTGTTGTTGATAAGAAATTTGTTGCTCTAGGTGTCTTTGGTATTCCAACTATTATTTTAGTTTCTCTTGTTTAGAAAACATGCATGTAAGTCAAGTGGACTAGGTTGTGCATTAGGGATGTGAGGTCCTTGGTGTACTTGAGATTGTTGTTGTCTTAGAAGTTTATTATGTCCTTTAGAGGTGAACATCATGTTAGGGTCTTTGTTTTGATACTTTTGGTGTTGGATGTTTCACCTTGAGACATCATATTTATATGGAAATGGGCCACATTTTTTTAAGGAATGGGTGAAATTTCGATAAGGCTCTTCCTTTGTGTGTCAATAGGGTTTTTACAATGGGTGTTAATGTGTCACATGGTGTACTCATAAGGGGCTCCATAACACTTCATGTCATAATAGTTGGTAGAATTAGGAGCAAGGGTTCCCTTTGTTGATTTCCCTCCAAAGGATGTATATTGGGCATCCCTAGAGTGCAAGTCCCCTTAGAAACATCTTTTTGTTGCATTATTTGATTGAGGTCAATTCTCAACATCCTCTTGGGCTATTTTGGAAGAGTCTTCTTGCCATTAATTAATGGAGGTTCGTCAAATAAGGGGTTGATATTAATGTGTTAGAAAGTACTTTGGAGAATTTAAATGGTTGATTCTGAGTGAGACCTTATAGGTGTTATCTTTGTGTTTGAACATTCCAAAGTTTGTTTATACTTACCCATGTCCAAATTAATCATGGGTTGTATTTTGTTGAATGTTGGGGTGTCTTGATATTTGGACTTAGGTCCTTCCAAATTTGGATTAAATTTGATGATTTCTTTAGTTGCCAAAAGTTTAAAGTTCTTTTAGAAAGTCTTGTTGTAGCAAGCCCTAGCCATTTTTCATTAGTGATGCCATAGTTAGTGTCTGAATCATCACTTAGGTGTAAATTACTTTGTTGTATGTTCAAAGGATTGAAGGTACTTGTGCTAGGTTTGTTGAATTTGAATGAGTGGGTTTCTTCATCCTTTGGTGTTGTAGGTACACTTCCACATACAAGTGGTATGGGTACAAATATGGGTTTGAAATTAGGGCTCCATTGAACCATTATGTGTGTAGGACAAGTGTTTTGAGGGAACTTCATGGTAGATGTGTTTTTGATGGTTGGTTGTGTCATTTCTTGATGGTTAGGGTTTGGTGGATACATGGTTAATGGGTCTGCGATAAAAGGTTGTGAGGCTTTGATTTGATCTGTGTCAAGTGTTTGCTTGGGTTTCTTAGTCTTCTTCTACTTTGGACATGTTTTAGGTTGTACTTTGGGTTGTATTTGTACATCAAAAAATTAGGTTTGGTATAAGTCTTCTGGTCTTTGAGCTAACTATGTCCTTGTAAGTGTTGGCATGATACCTTAGGATGCAGATGCTAGGTTTGTTAAATTTGAATGAGTGGGTTTCTTCATCCTTTGGTGTTGTAGGTGCACTTATATGTCCAAGTAGTATGGGTACAAATATGGGTTTGAAATTAGGGCTCCATTGAACCATTCCAAGTGTAGGAGAAGTTTTTTGAGGGAACTTCATGGTAGGCATGTTGTTGATGGTTAGTTGTGTCATTGCTTGATGGTTAGGGTTTGGTGGATACATGCTTAATGGGTCTACGATAAAAGGTTGTGAGGCTTCAATTTGATCCATGTCAAGTGTTTTTTAGGGTTTCTTAGTCTTCTTCTACTTTGGACATGTTTTAGGTTGTACTTTAGGTTGTGTTTGTACCTCAGAAAATAAGGGTTGGTATAAGTCTTCTAGTCTCTGAGCTGACTATGTCCTTGTAAGTGCTGGCATGATGCCTAAGGATACAAATGCAATGGAAATAACCATAAATGGACTCTCTGCCTCCCAAGTGCACATATAAACTACCAACTATACTCTGATAGTACCAAGTGTGGCCTTGGTGCACTTGGCGCCCTGAAGGTATGCAGTTGGTAAAATAGGCCAAAATTTGATAATCTGGAAGTGGGTATGCAAGATAAGAGTATTTTTTGGATTTTTGAGGGTTTAGGTATGTTATGAAATCTATGAAAGTGAAAAAGGACCTAGGGTTTTGATATGAAAGATGTAAATGTCCTAAGGGAATGATGGATAATGCAAATAAGAATAACATTTTGGATTTTGACTAAGTAGTATGAAAATGACTCTATGGAATGCAAAATGCAGACTAGGCTGGATTTATATTGGGGAATGATGTTAGAGGTTGATGTATGCAAGTTGGATTATGTAAGGGGAGGTATGTTAAGGTTGATAATTATGTTTAGGACATGCAATATGGGGATATGTGATCAAGAAGATTGGTGATGGGTTTGACAAGTGATAATGAAAAGTTGATAGGGTTTGATATTGGAAGAGATGCTAGGGTTTTGGACTATGCAATATGAAGTAATCATGCAACTGCGGTTAATAAAAATGATGTTTAGGGAGGCTAGGATTATGATAATGCTATGAAAAGGGTGTATGTAAGGTTTTGAAATTAGGGCTAATTCTTTGGAAAGTATTAGTCAAAGAGTTTAACCTTTTGAAGTTGGACTTTGGATCTTGACCAAAAAGAGACAAAAATTGAAAAGATCAAGTTGATAAAAATGACAAGGTCAAATCCATCAAGACATAGATAGAGTTTGACCCAAGAAAATGATAAAAGTGACAAAAAGACTATGGTCAAGATCCACCATCCATTAACATTAGGAGATACTCTAAGACTCATACTTTGTTTTGATTTTTGACTAAGTACAAAGGTTTTGGGTTTAAAATGAGGTTTAGGTGGATTGAAATGAGTCTTAGCTGAATTGGATATGCAATGTGCAAGGATGATAGGATGTAAATTGACATTTGGAGTGCAAAATGATGTTCTGGGTTATGTTCAAACTTGGGACCTATACAAGCTTCTAGAAGCAGTTTTAGGGTCCCAAAATGTAGTCTGGAGGTCCAAAATGGTCATTCTAGTCACCAAGTGTGCTTTGACATTACCAACTATGCTTAGGGTGCAGCTGGGGCTAGTTTGAGTGCACTTGGTAGTTTCATAGCACAATTGGGAAGCTAGGTTGAAGGTTTGTTGATCTTGGACTAGGTGACTGTCAGATTGCTATACCAGAGAGCTAGTTGGTTGGGGACGAGGTTATGATCAGATTAGAGATGAAAAATGAATGTTATGACTTGAGGAATGAATCCCATGGTGTGCATAACGAAAGTTAGGACATGATCAGAAGGGGGACTTATCCAGGCACCTAATGGCAACTGTATGGTCCCAAAATGATATCTAGAAGTCTAAATTGGTTGTTCTAGCAACCAAGTACACTTAGATAGAGCTAACTACACCCATGGTATAGTTGGGGCCAATTAGAGCATAGTTGGTAGTTTCAGAGTTCAATTTGTAAAGTGGTCTGAAACTAGAGTGATTTTGGGCTTGGTGACTTCCATACTATTGTTCCAGAGGCCTAGTTGATAGGGGATAGTGCTATGATCAAAATGAGGGTGGAAAATGGAGGTTAAGACACATGGAATAAGGGTTAATACATGCAAAATGAAGGTTTGGGATATGCAAGAATGCAAATTGAGAGATGCTAGATGCACATTTAGGGCTAGAATGTAAAGCCTAGAAGATGCAAAATAAAGCCTAAGGAATGCAACATGAAAGGTGATGGATACAAAATGAGGACTAATAGGATGCACAATGAGGTCTAGAGGATGCAAGCATGAAGCTTAAAGAATGACAAGTGTAATGGTATGCTATGCAAGGGTGGAATCTAAGTCGTGTTAAGCCCTCCTAAGGTTACAAGTCACCATGTTTTCAAAGTCTCAAGTGTTTGGAATTTTTCTTGCAATGTGCTGACAAGAGGTGTGATGTTTTGATAATGTTTGATAGTATCCAAGGTTCACATGTGTTTTGGTTCAAATTTACAAATTTGGCTTTATCTTGATTAATGTTGTTCACACATAAAAGACATAATAAACAAGAATAGATGTTGTTAAATTGAAAAGGCACACTACAACCTAAGCTTTAAGACTGTATCCACTGAATTCCCACTAGAATCGAAGTTCAATCATGCTTATCTAGAGAAAACAACCTAGGATCTTGGCACCACAAGATCCTCCTTACAACACACTCACTTCTCAAGGCTACCAAGATCCGAATCCTATGGGTCATCACTTCCTAAGGGACTATTGCCTCTTCTAAGGACCGTGAGTATGTGTGATGTCTTCATGGGCATGGGTGACCCCCTGAGCTAGTGAATAGAAGGTATTTTGACTACTAAGACAAGGTCTTTAGTTTGGGCATTCTGTTCAGTAAGTGAATGATAAACTTTCGTAGAAGGTTTCCCAACCCTGAGAACTGGGGTTTGATGCACCACAAGGGTACCAGAGGAGAGCTATCACACAAAAATACTGCTGATATGAAATTAACTATATCAAATTTATTATAGCAGCTAGAATGTTGACATGGCTTTGGCTCATTACCATTTCAACGTCAACCCTTGGGACTCACCAAGTGGCGAGTCTTGGTTCCAAGGCAGGCCTCTCTAAAGAAGTTGCATGAATTTATTTTGCACCCAAGATCTAGGAATGATGAGGGGAGAGGATATGTCCATGCAACCCCCAGGGTTCTAAACAATGTATAGACACCAAGTAGAAAAGAATATTCATTTTAGTGCACCAAATGAAGTGTTATCTAATTTAAGAAAGCCACACATTAAGTTTGGACAAGCACACGGGTCTTCAACAACGTCTTGTAAATAAGATTCAATAGTTTTCAATTGATATGTCTTCTCCTAATGATCACCAAATGATACATACAGATCATCAGTAACACAAAAACATATATTCTAGGTCCCAGAATGAAATTAAAACTGGAGATGTAGATTCTAACTAAAATATGACCTTTTTGTGAACCAATTGCACTCAGAGAGAGAAGACTATGCTCCAGAAGGCTAAAAAGACTTACGAGGTCCCCAAGTGTGCTCAAATAGTGCTAACTACACCCTTAGTGTAGCTAGGGCCATTTTGAGCACAATTGATAGTTTTGGAGTGTAGTTGGGAGACTAGGTGTAGACGGGGGGAAAATGAAGCCAAAACAATATCCAAAACTTGGAAAATAGAAAGCTATCCTAACAGGTGTGCTAAGACAATGCATAGTGCACCCCTAGTGTACTCGGGGCCTAGAAGAGCGTAGTTGGTAGTTTTGGAGCGCAGTTGGCTAGGTGTGAACAACATGTAGGGGTTATGGTGATTTCGAGGCTCCTAAAAAAACTTCCTAGAGGTCCCAAGTGTGCCTTGATAGAGAAAAATGCACACCTATGACAACAAGCTACAAAAATGCATACATGAAAGATTAAAGCATGTTACTAGGCCTCTTAATTAAACTAGGTGTGATAAGAAAGAGTAGGAAAACATCTTACTCCTTTGGATGAGCTCCTTCCTTACACCTACAAGCACAAAACAAAGAAACCCACATTAGTATTTCATGTTAGGTTCACCAATTGTAAGACCATAAAATAGGTTATAACCTTACATACTATGATAAACTACTAAACTCAATAAATATACACTAAAAACCCTTCTAATCTACCATGAAAACCAACTAAAATAAAGAAAGAAACACAAGTAAACTCCCTCTTTAGTTGCAGCTCCCATTTCCTTCTTTCTTCTCCATTTGATGTAGCTCCAATTGCCTATGGTGCCTATACAATTGAAAGCAAATCACTATAATGCTATGATGATGCTATTGAGAGTACTAGAAGTGTGGTTTTGGTGTGATGTGAGAATATAATTCTAAAAAATATAAAAAATGAGAGCAAGATGGCTCAATTTATAGCCAACATGCAAGAGGAGAGGATTGAATGAGAGGATGGACACTTGTCATTTGGAATGTGCAACTTGGCATGATATTCCTTAGAATATATATGACAATTATGACACAATATGCCAAATATGAGATTCTATGACACATGAAAGTCAACATGGCTAAAAGTGGAGGAGAATCTATGATGTGCATATGACACCTCAAAGACACTTGTAGGATTCTATGACACATGAAATTCAACATGGCTAAAAGTGGAGGAGAATCTATGACGTGCATATGACACCTCTTAGCCACTTGTAGCCAAGAATCTATGATGATGAAGGCTTATTATAGACATGTGTAAGGAATAAAATATATCAAATTGTAACGCCCCGCTCGGGAACCCAAGAGAAATAAACCTAACATGTTACAATGTTTACTGAACTATTTTTTTTTTAAAGTTTAAACAACATCAAGATAACATTAATGCGGAAGCAATATGAACATACACAACAAATACACATTTGCAATTACAGATATAGTTTCAATTCCTCAAAGGTTCCTTTACGTTGAGTCACATTTAATAATTTTAAATTAATTAGTTTAAGTTTCCAAGTACAATGTCTCATGATCATAAAGAAATAACATATACATAATCGCATAAGCAAAGCATAAGTATATCTAATACAATGAAAGTACATCCACTAAATAACATCCACTACACATGTCGCAGGGTATGTGAGAATAGATATAATATATCAGAATACATGATAACATACATACATCATCTAAAAAGAAGTCTCTGAGATAAGAAATAAGAATGATAAAGTTACATCTTCTGCAACGAACATCCAACAGCTAGCAATGTAAAGGGGAACCCAAATGGTAAGAAGACACTACCTCCCAACCGCGTGGTTACCTAGTCAGGCTTCCACTCCCACCATGCAGGGAAGATAATGAACGATCCACATACGGAAAATCAAACATAAAACATTCCTAGGCAAGGTACCCCTAATAGCCAAAACTACCTCAAAGGTAACACATGCTACTCAAGAAGATAAAATAATCCAAAAGTAAGAACACTCACTCCAATACCGACACCACATAATCAAACATCATACATGAACCAAGTATAAACCAAATACCAAGGTCATAAGATAAATTCAACAAAAGATAATCACCTCAAGTCAAAAGCCACACGTCAAAAGTACAACATAATGAAACACCAATCATCATCAATGAAAGTAAGTAACCACAATAAACACATCCAACAATAGATACACCACCAGAGGTACACAAATTCTACAGAGGAGACTCAGGCTACATACTAGGGAGTGTCATCACATGGCTGCTTGAGTTACCCTGGACTGATCTCTTAATAGACCCCGGACCCTCAAGCGTTGAGTTACCCTGGACTGGTTACTCTGAACCCCGAACCCTCAACATCACACATATGGAAACTAGAAAGCCCTCTCAAGAAGACGAGGCACTCATCTCATTCCCATCCTTAGTCTATACAAGCACTCAAGGCATGGGTAGATCAAAAATCACTAACTTATCTTTTTAGTGCGTTTCCCCCCATAAATTTTAATTACTAGATTATCACTTATTACATAACTTGCATTAGGTTACCCTGGTACTGACCACTTTGGGTCCTGGACCCCTATGCAAGCCACTCCCAAGTCATGTACCTAGACAACCTCTCCTAAGCACATAAAAAACACAGTTGTGTCCCATACCACAACACCCATAAAGATCAAACTCGGTTCCTTAACAGGCAACCTGATAATAGGACGATTCTCGCACCCAAGTACACATAAATGCTCCACAAGTAAATCTCACAAATACAATCTCAATTTGAATCACATAACACATCATGACATCTAGTCCCATAAATAGTATACAAGAAATCTCACAAAACCTCTGGTGTACATCCTAGACTGGTCAACACCTAATCAACACCAAAATCTCAAAGGATAGACAGTATAAGCAAAACAGTATAGTTTCATCGTTTGCGTTTGATTTACAATAATACACAATAAGGTAAAGAGTAAAGTTTCAGTTTTGTGTTCAATGTATGTTTCAAGTGAATGAATTCTCAGTTTATTCCACAAGTCAACTCTATAAAATTACCCCCATTTATTTATTTGACTTAAATATGTAAAATTACCTTCATAATAATAGTCATTTTCCCAAAAGCATTATCCGAAGATAATCGATTATTTATTTAAGTTATAAAAATAACAATTGCTAAATTTAATAACATCATTAGAATCTTATTAAATTTACACATTTAATAAAATTATACATTGTTAAATAATTTTCGTATTAATCATTCCTAATTAAATCAAAATTTAATTAGCTTAATTAATACTCATTTACTATGTCCAACTCATTAATAATCCTTAATTAGATCCAATTTAATTAAGTCAATTATTAATTATTATTTTTTAAATATCTCTCAGTTATTAATAATTAATTTAGTTATTAATACAAATTAATGATAATATAATTTTAAAATTTAATAATTAAAGTTTTATATAATTTAAAATTTAATAACTTAAAAAAAATCTAACACAATTTAAATTTATTAAATTATAATTAAATTACAATTTAAAAAAAAATGCATAAATTAAAAGAGACGTTTAAAGCCCGCCGGCTTTTGGCCGCAGCCTTTGCTGGGCCGGCGGCAGCTCTGCCGTAGCAGGCTGCTGTCGCAGCAGCAGTCCTTGCTGCGGCAGCAGTTATGCCGCCCAACAAAAAGGTAAGGGGGGGGGGGGGTAAGTTTGTAATATATATATATATATTTTAATTTTATTTATTTTTAATTAAAACATTAAACAATCCTCCCCCATAATATGTAAAAAGATATATATACTATTTTATTATTTTAAATTTTATTTACTACAAAAACTTTTAAACAAATTCCCCTCTATTAAAAAAAAAGTGTGTTTTATTTTATTTTAAATTTCT
Organism: Cupressus sempervirens; assembly: GCA_028749045.1. Taxonomy (NCBI): domain Eukaryota; kingdom Viridiplantae; phylum Streptophyta; class Pinopsida; order Cupressales; family Cupressaceae; genus Cupressus; species Cupressus sempervirens. The sequence goes on along the minus strand of JAPHAW010000013.1, from coordinate 506,228 downwards.
ATAATAATAATATTTTAAATAAATAAATAATTTTTCTTTACTTTATTTTATTACTTTTTAAAAAGAATATTAACAAATATAATCTGATAGAGAGAATACTATCAACCAATCAAATTTCACATTTTAGAATTTTCTTTTCTTTCGAAACGCTACCCAGATTAAATTTCTCAATTCCATTTTAATTCAAACCCATATCTTGATTTAATACTAATTTCTTTCAATTGTAGAACGAGGTTTTCTAAATAGTTTTTTTTTAATGTAGATTCACAAATGAAATCGAATAGCAAAAGATTTACAACGGAAGGTGGCAAAATTCATACAACGAAATTTGAGAAAACAATTTTCAACAAGCACGAAGAAAACAAAGATCCGAAAATATTTCTACAATGGTTCACAAACCCTACCTTGATCTGATGCTAACAACTTGTTGAAACCTTTGCTAATCCAAACCCTTCAAAGCTTTCAAAGATTTCTTTGTTCCCCTTCCAAAAGTGTGTTCCTTGAAACCTGTGTCTGAAAAACTTCTCCCAAATAATGACCCCAAAACCCTCTAATATAGAATCTAATTACCCTTTAGGGTTTCTATCTCCACAACTCTAAAATAATAATTACTTTATTTAATCAATTCATTCATGCACAATTAATTTTCTTTTAATTAAAATATTCTTTTATTATTCCTTCATGCACTTTAAGTGAATTGTTAAATTACTTTATTTAACTTTCCACTTTACTTTGCTTTTAAAATTAATTTATTAACTTTTTAAATCTCATGCACACTTTAAAATATCCTTATTAAGTTCACATATTTATCTTTTAATTAATTTCTTAAATTTTAAACTCATTCATGCGAACTTAGATCTTTTTCATAATTTAATACCTTTTCACTTTTAATTTCATTTTTAGAAACTTAATTGATAAAATATTTATTAACTTAAATAACAATAATATTTAGCATTTATTTAAAAATGAACTCTAAATATATTATTATTAAATTAAATAAATATTATCATGTTCTAAATTTATTCTTAAAACTTTTATCTTCAATTTAATTCTTTATATTTAATTAATTTCTCAATTAATTAAATATAATTAAATATTAATAATATCATAATAATTTTCCATTAAATTAAATTATTAATTTAATCTATTAATTAGACTTAATTAATAGAAATTCATCAAAGACTCACAAAACAACATACGCACAAAATACTCACAGGTTTTAACAAGGGTAGATAGTTTGTTACGAGTCCTCCTTGTAGGACAAGTATTTTAGGCTTATGGCTAGGATTGGACCTGATCATTATCTTCCCATTCTCACCATTTGAGTATTTGTAATAGGGCACACTCATCCTGGCAATTCAGGAAAGTCGATGCTCGGTACCTACATCCTGCATAAAAGACGAGCATGTACATGTATATAATATATCTAAACTAAACAGACAATGGCGGGGAGTGGTTCATCGTGTAGATCCCGACTAGCAGGTGACTACGAATCCCTCCCTTAACCACATCAAACACGTCAGACAGAAAGATAAAATAAACACGCACACCATACACATGCAAGTATGGGGTAAGTATCGTAAAAATCACAAGTCTAACATCAAATGCATACATATAATAATGCATCTCTATCAATACAACATAATCATCATTAAAGACATCATGTTAACATTTTTATGAAAGAAACCACATTTACTAACTAGGAATCATCAAAATACCATTAACAACACATGAATGAAATCAACTAAGCAATAATAACCGATACATTTGTAATCAAAATCATGAAATAATATCATAATATTACAAATCTAGTATCTCTAAAACTAATCAATGCATAAAATCAACCTAAAAGAATTTGACAATGATAACAGAAATGCGAACTAGGGGCAGGCACTACACAAATATAACATATTTTAGCCTAGTGTAAGGATAATATATATGATGTTTCATGTCCATGTGTCAAGAATAGGTGAAATATTTAAATTAAAAATTCATATATCCACACAAATGGAAATTTGTAAAATAGAAATTAGAAGTGGAAATTGAGAATTTCCATAGTTTGTAATGGATGAATCATTTAATTAATAAATTTTAATTAATTGATAATGTTAGTTAGGAAGAATAATTAGTAAATGCAAGATAAAAATAATCAAAATGGCATAGGATTAGATTATGGGTTATCTAATCCAATAGGATAAATTAGTAAATGACTGGCCAGATTTGATGAAATAAATGCAAGATTATCCCTTTGATGAAATGCGATGATTATGTAGAGTGACTAGGATGATGATGGGTAGATCAAAGCCATGATCAAATTGAATGATAGATTAGGATTGATAACATGCCAAGGACACATGACATGGATTAAGAACACGTGACATTTAACTAACCTTGTAAGTGCCATAAGATTGAAATTGATTGATAAGGTTGATTATAATAACATTGACCAACATTGTCTATGTTATTAAATTGGTTTGATAATGCCACAATCTAACATTGAGAGACTCAAAAATGTCAATGATCAAAATGATAGTTTGATCTAGCATCGAGGGACATGATAGTACTAAGGTCAGATTTGACGGGTTTGATGAGATTTGATAGGTTTCCAAAGCATTAAGAGACATGCCAATGCCTAGTTTTTTGATAGATGATGATTGATTTGAGATATTTGACACATTTTGAGTCGATTAGGGATGGCTTGGGATGATTTTGAGCTGATTTGGGATGATTCTAGGTTGATGTTGAAATGGTTTTGGGTTGATTCTAGAATTTTGGATAAAATGGGAATCAATGTCAAAGTGATCTGCAATTGATTTGAAAGGGGATACAAATGATGAAGGATATTGTCACAATATGGTTGAATGATAATCAAGTTGGTTGAAAGATCAGAATTGTTGGAGTTGATGAAATCTAACTTTGAAGACACCCAAGATCACCTGCATGCAAATAACTTGTCAAAGGGAAGCCAAGGAGAGAAGAGCGTGGAGCTAGGAAAAAACCTTAAACAAACATGAGAGAGAAAATATGCAAACATAAGAAAATATGTATTTACAATCATAATGAAATTGAGATACAATGAGGGAGAGACCACTTAGAAAAGCCTCATGGAAGCTTGTAGAACAAGCTGGAAGTGGTAGAAGATAAGGTTGACAACCAAGCACTCTTCCACAAAAAGGTGGAACATGCTAGAAGGGAACAAACTCCCGTGTTGTCAACAACTCACCACAACATGCATTAAATACTAAATATTAAATAAATGCATTAACCTAAGTAAGCTTAAGTAAATAGAATAAATAATTAATAATTAATTAATTATTTACTCTAACAAGAGTTAGTGAAATGAGAAAATGGGACGAGTTACTATGAAAAAGTGATTAAACCATAGATGTGAACCATCTTTGGGCATCTACACACACACACACACACACATATACACACATACATATATACATACATGCATACATCTACATCCTTAACATGGTTTAGAGGTAATGTCATTATGGCAGAGGCTTCTGCAAGGGAATGAGCCTCATGATTATGAAATTTATACAAAACAAATAGAGAATGATTAATGTCATATTTTCTTTTCTTTTTTTTTTATGTTACGTAGTCCTCTATATGGCCTATAGTAATATATGTATTGCATTTGCATTAACTTTTCCATTGTAGCAACAATTGTAGATACTTGGGATCCTCACAAGGAGAGCATGCCAAGACATGCATGGTTACATCCTTTGCTTCCATTGTTGGGCCATCGTATGGAGCCTTTATATCAAATTGTATGTTATAAATTGGAGAATGTGCTTCATGTCTGGCATTCAAGTGATGCATCTCCATATGTAATTTTATCACCTTGGAAAACTATATTTGATCCTACTAGCTAGGAACAACTAATTGTTCATTTTATTGTACCTAATTTGATAACAGTTCTATAGGAATTTGTAATCAACCCAACTAATTAGCAAGTAGACCCATTTAACTAGGTTATGGCTTGTATATATATTGTAACGACCCACTCAAGAACCCAAAAGAAATAAACATGTTATGTTACAAAGTTTACTGAACTATTTTTTTTTGAAGTTTAAACAATATCAAAGTAGCAATAATGCGGAAGCAACATACACATCAAATACACATAAGTAATTACAAATATAATTTCAATTCCTCAAGGGTTCCTTCACGTTGAATCACATTTAAGAAAGTTTTATTAAAAAGTTTAAGTCTCAATTACAATGTCCATAATCATAAATGAATAAACACATACATAATCATATAAACAAATGCATAAGTACAACTAACAATATGAACGCACATCTAATGAATAATATCCATTACACATGTTACAGGGTATGTGAAAATAGATATAAGTACATCAATATACAATTACAATATCTCGTAGGATCTCATAACACATGATATATAGATACATCAAATGAATAGAAGTCTTCAAGATAAGAGGAAGAATGATAATGATACCACTGTATCAAGGAGCATCCAACATCTTCCAATCTGAGGGGGATCCAAATGGTAAGAATACACTACCTCCCAATCATGTGGTCACCTAATCAAGCTCCTTCTCCCATCATGTAGGAGAGATAATGCATGGTCTACACACATATAGTCAAATCATAAAACATCCCAGACAAACAATCTTAATAGCCAAAACTACCTCAAGGGTAACACAAACTACTCAAGAAGAAGAAATAATCAAAATTGAAAGGACACTAATCCAATACTAACAACTCATACCAAGTCAACATACAAATACTAAGACCAAAAATATACAACTACCTCGAAATCAATGTCACGTGTCACAAGCACAATGATCAATAGATAACAACTGTCATCAATAAAAGTAAACCACTAGTCACTAACTCCAACAATAAAACACCACCAATGAACAACTGATTATTCATTAATAAAAGTCGACTGTCAACAATAAATAACATCCAATCAATGAGTAACAACTCACAATAAATACACCATCAAAAGTAATATCCAACAAGTACACCACTAGAATAAAATATTAAAAAAACTATGAAAGAGGCTTAGGCTACATACTATGGAGTGTCATCACACGAGCCAACTCTAAGGTTACCTTGGTAGTCTCTCAAGACCCTGACCCCCTAGTGACTCTATGCAGAACTAGGATACCAACTCGTGAAGATGAGGAAACTAGTCATACCTCTCAAGGTATCATTTACATCTCATCCTTAGTCTATACAAGCACTAAAGACATGGACGAGGAAAAATCTTTAACTTATCTTTTTAATGCATCTCAAGAAAAAGGGCTAGGCAAGATATTTTAATTACTGTGTTATCACTTGTTACACAACTTACAATGAGTTACCCTAGCAACCACTTTGGGTCCCAACTCCCATTACAAGCCACTCCCATATACATACACCTAGACAACCTTCCCAAAAAATCACAAACCACAATGGTGTCCCATACCACAAGAATAATATTGATCAAATTTGGTTTCTTAATAGGTAACCCAAAAAATAACATTGGTTCTTGAATCCCAAGTTATCATAAATGCTCAATAGCATAAAGCTCATAAAATATAAATCTCAATTCAAATTATAAAGTTCATCAAGACATCCAGTCAAATAATCATAAAAGAAATCTCAAAAATGCCTTTAGTGCACATCTTGACTTGGCCAACTAAACAATCCACAAAGAAAAACTATCAAGAAAATAAACATTACAGGACTATAAATAGAATATTAAAAAACACATAGTTTTCAATCACATGATTTAATTTCACCAATTTCTCTTGTTTAGTTTGGGTCATAAGGACGTGATTAGAAATAAAGTAAGAATATACATGGTAATATAAATTGTTATGCTAATATACTTACTTAAAATAATAAGTATTTAAATATCTAATTATTTGTGCATATAAAATATCATGCAATATTATTATGTTATTAATTTAAAAAATCTTTAATCATAAATGATTTAATTAATAGAATAAATGCATATTTTTAGATTAAATTCTAATATCAATTTCATGTCTAAAATATTAATTTGACTTCTATTTAAGTCTAATATTAACATTTAATTTTCCTTTAATTCATAATGCAACTAGAGATAAAATTATAAATTTAATTTAATTATTTATAATTTCTCTCTTAAAGTCAAATAGTTATTAACTAAATGATTATAAAGTGAACTATACCACAACTTCTCTTAAAATAAATAAAATTCTAAATATTTATTTATTAACCTCCCTCTTTCATTAATAAATATAAAATCGTTTATATGTAGCTAAGAGTTTATTTAGACTTAAATAATCACTAATACTAGCATTTGCTTTATAAGTAAATAGATAATATTTATATAATTTTATAAATTAATAAATTATTATTATTATTTAAAACAAATAAATCTAAAAATTAAATTATATTTTTATAAAATAAAAATAAACATGCAATTAGTATTTTCGCATGTCTTTGATCTCTCAAATAATGCAACCATTCTATACTTATTTTTCTATTCTTAGCATATTTGTTTTCACATGCATGTAACCATACTATAATTAGTTTCTATTTTTAGCATATTTGTTTTCAATGCATGTAACCATACTAAGTTTCTATTTTTAGCATATTTGTTTTCACATGCATGCATAAGTTTAGTTACAACATGCTTTCCTCTCAAATAATCTTTTTTCTTTTTCCAATAATTTTTTTTTTATATAAGAATAATATTTATCTATATTTAAAAAATTCATGATAATCACATAGTTCTAATGACAAATTTAAAATTGAAACCCTAATTGTTTGATTTATTATTTTCTTCCAATTTTCTATAATCAATATTCCTTATACTATCTAAAGGGGTTTAAAATAATAAATTCATAATATTTTTCTACAATTTTTCTATAATTTTTCTCAGTCATGTTTTCTTGATTAATAAGTTTTCCTTTCTAAAATTTACAAGATAATTCTTTATTCAACAATCACTACAGTAAATTAATAAACAATATGCTTGAACACCCAGGAAGACACGAAGTAGACAGATCTTTCAATAAAATTCTACAATGGGTTTTCAAACCCTACGTCAAAACCATAGCTAAAATCTAAGACAATCTGTGAACACATGGAAATCCAGACCCCTCAAAACTTTCAACAATTTTTTTGATCCAATTTTGAATTTTGCTCTCCAAAACTTCTGTGTGTAGAAATGAGCTCAAATATCTTAATAAAGAGTTTAACTCTACCTAGGGTTTCTAGTTTTTGAACATGTAAAGGATTGTCATTAAAATAATATTTTATTATTTAATCCTTTCATGCACACTTAAAGAACTTTTAATTAAAATATTCTTTTATATTTTATTTTCCTCTAGTATATTAATTAGTGCACACTTAAAACACTAATTAAAGCATAGTTTATTATTTAAATTAATAATAATAATCAAAGGTCATTGTTTAAATGCAACTTCAATTTAATTATTATTAAATAAATAATTATAATAAAATAATATTAAATCTTTATTATTTTAATATTTTAATTCTCTTTTTGTCTAACTTCTTAAATTAAATCTTTTAAATTGAAGTACTTAATTTATAATTAATTGAATATCATCATATTCTAATTTCTCTTTACCAATTTTCTAAATTTGAACTTTTTAATTAAAGCACATAGTTAATTAGTTTTTTAATCAATTAAATATTCTCATACTTTAGTATTTTCTTTTTAATCAAATAATATTTTATTATATGATTAACCCAAATATTATAATTAAATCATTTACCAAATAAATCATATGGCAAAATTCACATAAAAGCAACATTACCAAAACAAACCAAAACTCAAAATCAAACAATATAGACAAAGATAAATCGTGGGGTTTAAAAAGGGTGGAAAGTCAGATACATGTCCTCCTTCTCAAGACAAGTATTTAGGCTATGCTGGGATTGGACCTGAACATTATCTTCCCATTCTTACCATTGAGTTATTGTGATAGGGCACACTCATCCTAGCAATTCAGGGAAGTCAATGCCCGGTACCTATACTCTACATAAAAGACGAGCATGTACATGTATATAAATATATCTAAACTAAATAAGCAATGACAGGGAGTGGTACATCATGTAGATCCTGACTAGCAAGTGACTATGACTTCCTCCCTTAACCGCATCAAACATGACAAATAGAAAGATAAAACAAACACATGCACCATACACATGCAAGTATGAGGTAAGTACCATAATAATTATAAGTCAAACATCAAATGCTCAGATAAAATAATGCATCGTTATGAATATGAAGTAATTATCATTAAAGCATCATTTGACATTGTTATGAAAGAAATCACATTTATTAACTACAAATCATTAAAGCATCATTAATGCACTAGTAACCATAATCATTAAACAACACATGAAATATAGTCAACTAAGTAATCATCATTGATATGTCTCTACTCCAAGTTATGAAATAATATCCTTGAAACTAACACATCCATGAAATAGGCATAAAAGAGTTTGGTAAATATAATGGAAAAATAAACTATGGGTGGGCATTACATCCACCTCCCCTAGAATTAGGCTTACTGCTGGAAGCCTACTACAATGACTAGGGTAACTAAAAGTTCAAGAGTATTGTCTACAATGTCAAACAAAAGGATCTTTTAAGAAAATAATACAAATAAGTTAAACATGTATATAATTTCAATCACTTAGAGCAAATTGATTCTGGTTGAATAATAAATCGAAAACTATATTGATCCAACATTCATGCTTTTAATAAATACTAAAATAGATCCCCTAAAATGCTCCAAGAAAAAGATCAACATATCTCAATCTAACATAAAATTTATAATGCATACACATAAATCAAAAGTCAAGAACAAAAATGTTACAAGTTTCCAAGTTTCATGTTCAAAAGTTCCACTCCTAATTTTTTTTGTTCAAACTATTTAGGTTAAAGTTATATGTTGATAAATATTTATTGTTTAAATCATGTTGCAAGTTTAACTACTTGCTAACTGATGACACAAAATATGTCCAAAGTTTTCACTGTTGAAACTCGGGCTTTGATACCAGATGTAATGTCCTGCTTGGAAACCCAAAAGAAATAAACCTAATATGTTACAAAGTGTACTGATTTTTTTATTTATTTTGAAGTTTAAACAACATCAAAGTAGTAATAATGCAAAAGAAACATACACATCAAATACACATAAGCAATCACAAATACAATTTCAATTCCTTAAGGGTTCCTTCACACTGAGTCACATTTAAAAAAGTTTTATTAATAAGTTTAAGTCTCAATTACAATGTCTATAATCATAAATGAATAAACACATACATAATTGTATAAGAAAATGCATAAGTACAACTAACAATATGAAAGCACATGTAATGAATAACATCCACTGCACATGTTATAGGGTATGTAAAAATAGATACAAGTACATCAATCTACAATTACAATATATTGTAGGATCTCAAAACACATGATACATAGATATATCAAATGAATAGAAGTTTTCAAGATAAGAGGAAGAATGATAATGATACCACTATATCAAAGAGCATCCAACATCTGTCAATTTGAGGGGGACCCAAATGGTAAGAATACACTGCCTCTCGTTCACATGGTCACCTAATCAGGCTCCCCAAAACCCGTGTGCGTAGAAATGAGCTCAAATCTCTTAATAAAGAGTTTAACTCTACCTAGGGTTTCTAGTTTTCAAACATGCAAAGGACTCTCATTAAAATAAAATTTTATTATTTGATCCTTTCATGCATACTTAAAGAAATTTTTAATTAAAATATTCTTTTATATTTTATTTTCCTCCAATTTTATTAATTAGTGCATACTTAAAGCACTAATTAAAGTGTAGTTTATTATTTAAATTTATAATAATAATCAAAGGTCATTGTTTAAATGCAACTCTAACTTAATTATTATTAAATAAATAATTATAATAAAACAATATTAAATCTTTAATATTTTAATCTTTTAATTATCTTTTTGTCCAACTTAAATTAAATCTTTAAAACTGAAGTACATATTTAATTAATTTATAATTAATTAAATATCATCATATTCTAATTTCTCTTTGCCAATTTTCTAAATTGAGACTTTTAAATGAAAGCACATATTTAATTAGTTTTTTAATTAATTAAATATTCTCATGCTTTAATATTTTCTTTTTAATCAAATAATATTTAATTATACGATTAACCCAAATATTATAATTAAATCGTTTACCAAATAAATCACATAGCAAAATACACATAAAAGAAATATTACCAAAATAGACCAAAATTCAAATCAAACAACATAGACAAAGATAAACTCACAGGTTTTAAAAAGGGTGGAGAGTCAGATACATGTCCTCCTTCTTAGGACAAGTAATTAGGCTATGGTTGGAATTGAAACTGAACATTATCTCCCCATTCTTACCATTGAGTTATTGTGATATGACACACTCATCTTGGCAATTCAGGGAATTTGATGCCCGGTACATACATTCTGCATAAAAGATGAACATGTACGTGTATATAAATATATCTAAACTAAACAAGCAATGATAGGGAGTGGTACATTGTGTAGATCCCGACTAGCAGGTGACTATGACTCCCTCCCTTAACCACGTCAAACATGACAAATAGAAAGATAAAAAAAAACATATGCACCATACACATGAAAGTATGGGGTAAGTACCATAATAATTATATGTCAAACATCAAATGCTCAGATAAAATAATACATCATTACAAATATGAAATAACCATCATTAAAACATCATCTGACATTGCTATGAAAGAAATCACATTTATTAACTATGGATCATCAAAGCATCATCAATGCACCAGTAACCATAATCATTAAACAACACATGAAATATAGTCAACTAATTAATCATCGTTGATATATCTCTAGCCCAAGTTATGAAATAATATCCTTGAAACTAACACATCCATAAAATAGACATAAAAGAGTTTGGTAAATATAATGGAAAAACAAACTATGGGTGAGTATTACATATACGTATATAAATACATACATGCATACATACATATATATATACATACATACATACATACATAATAGTAATATATGTATTGTATTTGCATTTGCTCTACCATTGCTATAAGAGTGTTTCAAGGTTGGGAATCACCTCAATATGATTTGCATGGTTTAGAGGTAATGTCATTATGGCAAAGGCTTCTACAAGAGAATGAGCCTCGTGATTATGGAATTTACATAGAAGCAGAACTTTCTTCTTCAACTCCTTACACTCAACTCTTCACTAAAGTTATTCTTCTAGCAGTGATAATTGCTGCTACAAATTCATGGAGCCAAGGGACCCTAAACCTATGCTACATTTTCTAGAGACATGGGAGAAGTTACTACTAACTATAGTACTTCATAAAATTCTAGATCATATAGTGGTGCCCAAATTAACAACAACATTAGATACTTCAGATCCTCATAGGGAGAGCCAATACATGCATGGTTACATCCTTGGCTTTCATTGTTCGACCAATGTATGGAGGCTTTATATCCAACCATTTTTTATAAGTTTGAGAATGTGCTTCATGTGTGGCATTCAAGTGATGCATTTGCATATGCAATTTTATCACCTTGGAAAATTGTATTTGATCCTACTAGGTGGGAACAATTGATTGTTCATTTTATTGTACCTAATTTGATGACAGTTCTACAAGAATTTGTAATCAACCCAACTAATCAGAAACTAGACTAATTTAGCTGGGTTATTGGTTGGGCATCTTTTATTCCCATTTATCATATGGTTTCAATGTTGGAGTCAATTTTTTTTTCTAAAGTGGCTCTAGGTTTTGTATCATTGGCTTTGTTTAAATCCTAATTTTAATGAAGTAACAAAATGATTTTTAGGGTGGAAAGGAATATTTTGCCCTGAGATTCTCACTAATGAGAGGATAAGAAGTCAACTAAATGTATCCCTTGAAATGATGAATCAAGTTGTAGAGGGTATGACTATGGAACAATGTAATGTCCCGTTTTAGGACATCTTCAGGTTTTTCTCTTATCTGAATCCATTCTATAATATTTTCTAATTTTCTATCTGATTTACCTCCTTATTCTCAAAAGCTTTCATATATATTTCATATCTCCCTTTTTTCCTCCTCCATAGTTTATTTGATATATATATATACTTTGTTATAAGAGTCACGTCATTTCATTAATAATTATATTAATAATATTATTGTATTAATTAGTAAGGTTAGTTATATTATGTCATAAAGTATATTAATAATTATATTATTAACATATCAAATATATATTATATTATAATACATTTATTAATATAGCACTTGTATTAAAATATATCATTAATATAAGTCTAATAACATATATTATTAATATAATTCTAATATCATTAATGTATATATGTTATATATATGTGTATATATATATACATAGTGATATCATTATCAATCATGTTAGTGCTATAAATATTATTAATCATATATATCATAGTATTGCTATATATATATTATTTATATTCAATAGTATGTAATTTTAAATGTGTATATATATGTATGATAATATATAATAATTTATATTTTTAACTTATATACTTTATTAATCATTTTAATATTATAAATTTTATATATTGGACCTATTTATTATTTAATTATATATGTCCAAAAATGGGGATATCACAAACAATCTAGGGCTAGAGAGAATGTAAGCTATCTTAGGGTGACAAAGTAGTGCCAATTTGAGGCACTTTAGTAGCAAAAAAAAAACAAAAACATATGCTCAATAGAAAGCCTCAGCTTCCATGGGAAGTAGGATTCATCTAAATAATTCCATGGGTGCACCACATATGAGTTTGAAGGAAGTGATTGAAACATATGCACAAGAACATGACATCCATTTTTTCCCCTAAAGTGGGATGCACACATGACAATCTTTAGGTTTATAGCTTTGGAACTATCAGTATCTATATAGATTCAATAAAACAACAAGTGCTTACACAATTTAGTGATAGATGGGTGATTGCATCATTGGAGAAACTAGTTGAGATGCATCACAATCAATCTAGAGGAAATCAATGATAAAGCAAACATATAATGAAGAGAAAAATTGAAAACTTGAATGCTAAAATGTTTAAATGAAAGTTATCAAGGATCAAACACCTATGCTAGAGCTACAACACAATGTGAAGTTGATTTTAGATATGTTAGAGGTAGGTATTCAAAAATTTGATCAAAAGTTAAGCCACGAGAGAGTCTATGGCAATATACCTAGGAAAGTGTTGTGGCAATAAATTGGGAGGACTACAAGTTGTGTAATTTGTGATGTATTGCATTTGCATTTAGAGGAATAACAAATTGTTTCTCATCTTTATCTCATTGTTGGACACAAAGTGTGCTTGAAATAAGAAAGTTTAATCATTTTCCATTAGTGGACAGATATAATAAATATGCCAAAATTGATTCCTCACTTGTTACAAATGTTCAAAGACAAACACCATCTTACATAGAAGATTGGATTTTCATATTCACAATGATCTAATGACTAGGGTATTCACCTAATATAATAATTGTTTATTTTATTGTACATAATCTAATGACATCTCTCCAAGAATTTGTAATCAACAAAGCTAATCAACAACTAGACCAATTTAACTAGGTTATGGCTTGGGCATCTGTTATTCCCATTTATCATTTGGGTTCAATGTTGGAGGAAAAGTTTTTTCCAAAGTGGCACCAGGTGATTGTTTTAGGAATAGGGAATAGGTTATTCCCATTTATCTCAATATAGCACTAGAGACATACTCATTGGTAAGACTGCAGTCCCAACCCTTAGTGCATAGACCATGTTCCTCTCCAATTTTGATCTTGGTTGGTTACACATTAACAACATATGACACCTTTTCTTCTACACAAACCTTCCTCTCACTGAATACTCTTCCTCAATAGAGCACATGAGAAAAAGCTTCTCATTAGTTTTAGTGCATTTTTATCCACTTGTTGGTCAATTGAAGAAGGGAGAATCTCATGGCAGAACAAAAGTTGATTGCAACAATGGATGGGTACATATATGGAATTAATGTAGTAAGATCTCCAAGATTTACATTGTACGAGGTTGATTATGGATGGGGAAAGCCATCAAATGTGCAGATCGCAACAATGAATGAAATTGGATTAATTATTTTGTCATGTGGAAAGGGCAGAGGAAACTAGATTTTGGCCTCCACTTGCCTTCCTCAACACCAAATGCAAGTCTTACATAATATTTTCTCTGTTTAATAAACATATACATAAATAATAGTAATATATGTATTATATCTGCATTTGCTTTGTCACTACTTATAAGAGTGTTTCAAGGTTGGGAACTACTTCAAAATCCTTTGCATGGTTTAGAAGTAATGTCATTGTGCTAGAGGCTTCTGCAAGGGAATGAACCTCCTGGGTTAACATATAATGTCTTAAAATAGTTAAGTGCTACCTAACGATGTCCAAGGCATCTACACACTGGAGGCATACTTCACCTACTCGGCTTCCTACATATTCGTATCTATGAGATCAAGACCCTTGAACTACTTACTCTAAAGAATATGTAGTTCTAGTTTCTAATTGTTTTGATGTAGTTGTATTCCTATAACCACTGGTGAGCTTTACTCACCTAATACAACTCTTTGCCATCACACACCCACTTAGGAGAATCAAATAGTTTTCTATAATTACAATACTGTAATACCCTAGTGCAACCTTGGTGTTGTAGTTTACAATTAATGAAAGGTTAACCTATATATGTCCTAACTCACTCCTTATATAGTTATGTTTAAAAGCTGGTTTTGAAGCACATGTTCCTTTTATTAAATGTAAGGTTGATTACACAAACATCCATACGTGTATAAGCATGGTAAGTTACCTAGAATGTCATCAAACCAATATTTAAAGTACTTGGAATGTCCTCATCACCTCCTACTACTCTTAGGGGAAGTCCATCTTCATTTCTCACAAGCAATTCATCACACGGGTACATCCAGGAATGTCCTCATTGCCTCCTACATAAAATGAATCCAATTACAAAATATTCCCTAAGAAATAACAGTTTAATTGAAATAAACACATGAAAAATGAGAGAGAAAAAGATTAATCTACTTACCAATAGGTGTTGCCATTGCATCTATGGTCATGCTACCTATTGAGTAAGTTTTATTGTTTTTCTATTGTGTCAAGATCTCTCTATTTATATACATACATACATACATATACACATATATACATATACATATGTATATGTATGTATATACATACATACATATACAAAGATCACAAGGACACAACAATGAAATCCTAGATCTCCACTAATCTCCACAATCCACAAGATCACTCTATATGCATACATACATACATAGAAACACACATACATATG
Organism: Cupressus sempervirens; assembly: GCA_028749045.1. Taxonomy (NCBI): domain Eukaryota; kingdom Viridiplantae; phylum Streptophyta; class Pinopsida; order Cupressales; family Cupressaceae; genus Cupressus; species Cupressus sempervirens. Next base: position 490,829 of record JAPHAW010000013.1, on the reverse strand, counting down.
TATGTATATGTACATACATATATAGAGATCACAAGGGCATGACAATGAAATTCTAGATCTTCACTGATCTCCACAATCCACAAGATCACTCTATATACATAAATACATACACAAACATACACGTGTGTGTATGTATGTATGTATACACACACACACACACACACACACACATATATACATATACATATGAGTATACATACATACATTTATACATGTATACATACATATACATACATATATTTACACATAAATATATACAAACATACAAACATACATTTGCATATGTAATTTTATCACCTTGGAAAATTGTATTTGATCCTGCTAGCTGAGAACAACTGATTGTTCATTTTCTTATACCTAATCTGATGACAGTTCTATAGTAATTTGTAATCAACCTAACTAATCAATAAGTAGACCAATTTAACTAGGTTATGGTTTGTTTATTTCTAAAAATATCTTCTATGATATGTTTTTCTAAAATTTCTTGCAAACTCTGCCCATTTTTCCTAGTTTGCATCATTTTTGTGCAAGTACTTGAGCTAAGTCACTTAGCACGGGTTGAGTGAGTTTTATTGTTTAATTATTTGGATTTTGGAATATGTATGCAATTGGATCAATTTTTATGTTGTGCTAATATGTAATAAGCACCTTAAAAAATATCTCTCTCTATATATAAAGACTACAAGCTGTGCAATTTGTCATGTATTACATCTACATTTGCTTTGCCATTGCTTGTAAGAGTGTTTCAAGGTTGGGGATGTGCTTCATGCATGGCATTCAAGTGATGCATCTGCATATGTAGTTTTATGACCTTGGAAAATTGTATTTGATCTTGCTAGCTAGGAACAACTAATTGTTTATTTTATCATACCTAATCTGATAATAATTCTATAGGAATTTATAATCAACCTAGCTAATCAACAACTAGACAAATTTAAATGGGTTACGACTTGGGCATGTGCTATTCCCATTTATCATATGATTGCAATGTTGAAGGAAATTTTTTTTTTCGAAGTGGTGACATGTTTTTTTATCATTGGATTTGTTCAAGTCCTAATTTTAATGAAGTAACAAAGTGGTTTTTAGGGTGGAAAGGACTATATAATGAAGAGGAAACTTGAAAACTTGAATGTTGAAATGCTGGAATGAAAGTTATTGAGGAGCAAACACCTATTCCAGAGTTACAACACAATGTGAAGTTGATTTTAGATATAAACTAAACAAAAAAAAACATGACATAAATCATTCCCCATTTGTTTTGATTGTGGAGAGCTATGCGTGAAAGAGGGTGGAGAGCTCTGAACAAGGGTAGAGAGCTCTAAACATCGGTGGAGATTTCATTGCCACTTCCTCATGATCACTAAATTTTGTTTTCATGCCCTTATAGTCTCTTCATTTTTTTGTTGTGCCCTTGGTGGAGATCAGTGGAGATCTAAAATTTTGTTATCTTGCCCTTGTAATCACTGCATTTCATTGTTGTGCCCTTGTCATCTCTACATTTCATTGTCATGCCCTTGTGATCTTTGTACCCTTGCTCTATGATTTTGTTTCCATGTTGTACCCTTTTTATCTTTGCGCCCTTTACACTACAACATATAGGGTCAAATTGTGATGACAATTTGCAATGGCAGTGTAACTTGTGGTGTATTCGGGTCCAAATGTAGTAGTACTCTACAATTTTTTTTCAAGGGGAGAAGACATACCTATGTAAATGTTCTTTTATTTTCCTTCTAAACATGTATCTCTTTATATTTCTCCTAGAAGATGATTAGAAAATCTTCTCTTTATGTATATGTATGTGTATATATACATACATACACACATATGTGTGTGTCTATGTATGTATATATAGAAAAGCTTCTCTTAATGTATATGTATGTGTATGTATACATATATACACATATATATATGTGTGTGTGTGTGTGTGTTTATGTATGTATGTATGTGTATATATGAGATCTCTCTATTTGTATACATACAAACATACATAGACACATATATGTGTGTATATGTATGTATATATACACATATATACATATACAAAGATCATAAGGGCATGATAATGAGATGCATACATACATCCATACATACACACATATGCATATGCATTTTTATCACCTTGGTAAACTGCATTTGATCTTTACTCAATCACCAAGAGATAATATAATCTATAAGTATATATTTCTATATACTTAGCTTGGTATGAATAGTTTCGATTAAATTTGTCTAAGGAGAGTGAGTCTACTCATGATGATAATGGCTCCATTTATAGGGTCTTTATAGGAGAGAGACATACAAAATATTAGATGTTGTTTATGGATACAAGATGATTCATTTGTAATGTCAATATATCCTCCTCCATATTGAATTTCTATATCATCAAATTGCTAGATACAAATAATTGGACTTGGTCTTCTAAAATGGTATGGGCTACTTGGAATTGTCAAACTTGAACTGTTGAACTGTACATTCAGATTGATGAACCAACCCTTTGAAACTAATTTCATGTTTAGAACCTTTGGCCTTTGAAATATGAACTTTGATTTTTATTTGTGGTCCATGGACTATTATGCACCAGAATACACGTAAATGTTCTTGGAGACATCTGAAAGGATCTACACAAATTGATATGAACCATTAAATCTAAATTATGGAGTCTTTGAATCTCAGTACTTTGATCCAAGGCAAGAGCCTTCTAAACATTGAAACCACAAAACTACCTAAGACACTGAACTTATCAAACATATGAACCTCCTTGAACCAATAGAACCATTTTGAAATAGGTTCAATGAGGTTCAAAGCCCAAGAGAGACTAAGATATAAACCTCAAACAAGGGCTGCATACTATGGTGGGGTAGGAGGAAGATGATATTGTAAATGGTTGATCAGGCAAGTTGCAACAAATGAGAGTGTCAATTGCAAGTAGTTTCATTAATTTGATAAGGAAATCAACTTTGAAAGTGAGATGATCAAAATTGGCATGTCCATCCTTATGATATATGTCTCTATCTCATAATAGAAAATTACCTCAAACAACAAGCAACACATTATTAAATTTATGGAAAATTAGAAGAACATTCATGTATAATATCTTTGAAGGAAAAACATATAACAAAAATATAATTTGGTGGAAAAAGCCATGAGCTATGTGGCTCCACATTGTGGCTATTCCATTGTCCAGTAGTAGAAACTCTTCACATTAAAAATGAAGATCTTGAAATTAAATAATATAACTATTAGATATCTATATTTGTGTTTTAGTGATAATATAATCTATAAGTACATATTTTTTCATACTTAGTTTGGTATGAATAATTTCAATTGAATGCAAGGTTAATTACTTGTGTCAATTCAAGAAATGAATGATTAATTTAATTTAGCACAAGTACTATGCAAGTGTGTATGTATGCATGTAAAGCAGTTCACATAGTGAACTAATATACATACATACATCCACATATGCATATAATAATCATAATCATTTATCCTTGAATTTGACCAAAGCTATTATATATGAACAAGAGATACATGTTTAGAAGGAAAAAAAAGAACATTTACATAGGTACCTCTTCTCCCCTAAAATCACAGAGCAAGGGCATGAAGATCACAAGGGCACAACATGACAATGAAATACAATGATCACAAGGGAACAACAAAATCCTAGATCTCCACTGATCTCCACCAACGTTCAGAGATCTCTAAATTAGAGATTTGAAATTAAAAAAGATAACTATTAGACATCTATATTTTTGTTTTTGTGATAACAAATATATAGTCAATTTTAAGAAAAACAATAGTCTTAAATCTATATGATTAAAATAAAATAAACAAGAATACTAGCTATAGCTATATAATTATATTATTACTGATTGTTTTAAACAAAAATGTTCAATAAAACAACTATGAAGTAACATAAATGGATCATCTACTCGATCCTTTTATGACTTAATGTGAATACATCTGATTATTACCTGGATGATATTATGCACGAGATCTTTACTGAATCACCAAGAGATAATATAATCTATAAGTACAAGTTTCTGCATACTCATTTTGGTATGAATAATTTTGGTTGAATGCAAGGATAATTGCTTGTCTCAATTTAAGACATGAATGATTAATTTAATTTAGCATAAGTACTATGCAAGTGTGTATGTATGCATGTAAAGTAGTTCACATAGTGAATTGATATACATACATACATCCACATATGCATACAATCATCATAATCATTTATCCTTGAATCTAACCAAAGTTATTATATATGAACAAGAGATAAATGTTTAGAAGGAAAAAATAGAACATTTACATAGGTACCTCTTCTCCCCTAAAATCATAGAGCAAGGGCACAAAGATCACAAGGGCACAAAACGATAATGAAATACAATGATCAGAAGGGAACAACAACAAAATTTTAGATCCTCCATTGATCTCCACCAACGTTTAGAGATCTCCACCCTTGTTCGGAGCTCTCTATTCTCTTTCACATGCAACTCTCCACAATCAATCAAAACAAATGGGGAATGATTAATGCCATGTTTTTTTTTTTTTTTTTGTTTATAATCCATAATCCACAATCCACAAGATCTCTCTGTACACACACACACACACACACACACACACACACACACACACACACACACACACACACACACATATATACATATATATATATATATACATATACATACATATATATATATATATATATATATATATATACATATATATATATATATACATATATATATATATATATACATATACATATATATATACATATACATATATATATACATATATATATATATATATATATGTATATGTATATATATATGTATATGTATATATATATACACACACACACACACACACACACACACACACGCACATACTTACATATAAACATACATACATGAAAATAATAATGCACTTTCTAAGAGTTTACAATTGTTCAACAAAATTAATGTTTTACAAGATAATGCACCTAAAGAACTATTAGCTTAGAAGCAAGAACATGGTGTTGTAACATTATAGAAAGTGCTTGATATGAGAGGTTAGAAAGTGAGGGTGTTGACCAATGTTGAAAACTCAAATGCTAAAATGAAATGATTCAGGAGCATCTTGGGTTCACTTGCAATCCTACATGTTTGAGAGGGATTTTGGTTAATGTTTATGGAGCTTGGTGAATATTGGTTGCTCGGCATTGTCTTGGTTACTCGGCATGGTCTGGAAATTTTGTGCCTATTGAAAGTCATGTAACTAATTTTATATAATGAGTTAGAGGATAAAATTTTTAATAATTTAAGAGAGCCTAGATTTCTATCTACGGTTCGAAGCACAAGTTCTAATTCATCTGGAGCTAGGAGATATTGCAATTTTACTAAGACATCGATTTTGGGAATTTAATTGTTGTAGGAGGCCGACTTTGGCATTTAATTTATGTATTTGTATTTACTTTGTGTTCTAGGCCGACCTGTGGCTTAGATTGGTATAAGTAGGGTTTGTAGGGAAGTCTTTAGGCATGATCATTTAGCAAGGAGAAGTAGAGGAGCTTGGAAGAGCGAATTTTGAGAAGGGCTAGTAGCCAGGGTTTGGGATTGAATCTTGAGGGATCTTGCAGAACTATTACTTGCTTTGTATTTGGCCATAACTAGGAAGACCTTACAGCCCGACACATTGCATGTAATCAGTTATATTTTATGAATATATTATTATGATTTGGTATCAAATCTTGCATTATTTCTCCTTGTCCTTGCATTTTTTCTTCTTGTTCTTGTGTTTCCACTGTGTGGTTGTATAGCACTGCGTCAGGTGGTATCAAAGCGAAGGTTGTTCCTGAGTGTGTGGATAGGTCATCGAAGTTGAGGCAGTTTGCACCAGGACTTGGGTTGAAGAGGTAGATTTTGGTCATGGATTTGTTGCTTAGGGTTTTCTAATAATTTGGAAGATGCCTCCAAAAAGATCAAACCCTAAGGAGATTGATGATGCTGTGGAAGAAAGGCTCTTAGAGAAGATTAAAGAAGATTTCAAATTTGAAATAGAGGAGGTTAGGGTGGAGTTTAGATCTCAGATAGCATTGATGAAGAGTGACATGATTGCTGAAATTGTGAGTGCTTTAGGTGGTGTACCTAGACATGTGGGTATTAAAGGTAGTTATGAGGAAGTTGCAGAGGACTTTGAAGTTGCTAGATCTAGTGGTGAGGATAGAACTGATGATGTGGAGAGACCTATTGGAACTAGGGTTGGTCAGTTTGCTAGACCTAGATCTTAGTTAAAGCTGAAGCATAAGATGGAGGTTTCTAATTTCTTAGGTACTTTGAATCCTAAAGACTTGATTGATTGGATTGGTGAATTGGAAGACTACTTTGAGCTTGAGGATATTGAGGATCCACTCAGAGTGAGGTTGACACAAACAAAGTTAAAGGGACATGCTGCTCTTTGATGGAAGGAACTACAAAGAGACAGAGAAGAGGAAGGTGAAATGAAGATCACTAGATGGAGGTTAATGGTGACTAAGTTGAAGGCTAAGTTCATTCCTACTGATTATGAACTTGAGTTGTTTAAAAGATTGTAAAATCTAAAGCAGAAAGATATATCTATGAAGGATTATATAGAGGAGTTCTACAAGTTGATTATTCGGTCTGGTCATAGAGAATTGTCAAAAGAGAAGGTAGCTCGATACAATAATGGTTTGAGATTCAATATTCAAGATGAGGTTGGTATGCTAAATATTTCTTCAGTTGAGGATGCTTATCAGTACGCTTTGAGAGCAGAGGAGAAGCTAAAGAGGAAAAATCAAGGTGGTTTTTGAGGGAAGGAGAAGCAGGATAGTTCAGCACAAGCTAAACCAAAAGTAGAAGGTGAACCAAAACCTGTTGAACAGAAAAGAAGGGCAGTTGGAGGTGGATTCAGAGGTAATTGTTTCAAGTGTGGTCAAGAAGGGCATAGATCTTTTGAATGTCCAATTGGTAGGATAGTTGCTATTCTAAATGAGGTTGAAGCCCAAGAGAGTCAGCCTAAGCAAGGAGATAGTTTGTTGGCTCGACAAGTATTGGTTGGTGAGAGGACATTGGATTCTTGTCAGAGGACTAGTTTGTTCAAAACTCATTGTAAGTCTGGTGGTAAAGTCCACAAAGTGATTATGGATGGTGGTAGTACTGATAACCTTGTTGCTAAAGAGATGGTTCAAAAACTTGGTTTGAAGAGAATAAGGCATCCTTATCCTTATAGGATTGGCTGGTTGCAGGTGGAGCATGCTTTGGAAGTGAGGGAGCAATGCCTTATTGATTTCCAGATTGGGCAGTATAAGGATCAAGTGTTGTATGATATTGTGGATATGAACAGTTGTCATGTGTTGCTTGGTAGACCTTGGCAGTATGATTGCAAGGCTATGCATGATTGTGTCAAGAATGTGTTTACAATTGAAAAAGGTGGTAGGAAGTTTTCCTTGATTCCTTTGCAGAATAAAGACCTCAGTAGGAGGAACCTGAGTATTGGTAGTCAAGTTGAATTGGAAAATTTTAAGAAAGTTAGGGATCAACATGGAAATCAGACCTGTGGAACACCTGTGGTGGATGTGCAGAAGAAAAACAAGGGAAAGAGTGTACAAGTTAAAGACTTAGAGGATATGTATGTGAAGAACCAGTTTGGGATTTATGTGTTGAATCCTAGAAGATGTTCTTCCAGTTACTAGAACATCTTTTCGAACCTAGGGTGTTTGATACAGGAGCATCTTGGGTTCACTTGCAATCCTACATGTTTGAGAGGGATTTTGGTTAATGGTTATGGAGCTTGGTGAATATTGGTTGCTCGGCATGGTCTTGGTTACTCGGCATGGTCTAGAAATTTGGTGCCTATTTCAAGTCATGTAACTAATTTTATATAATGAGTTAGAGGATAAAAATTTCAAGAGTTTAAGAGAGCCTAGATTTCTATCTATGGTTCAAAGAATGAGTTCTAATTCATCCGGAGCTAGGAGATATCGCAATTGTACTAAGACATCAATTTTGGGAATTTAATTGTTGTAGGAGGCCGACTTTGACATTTAATTTATGTATTTGTATTTAATTTGTGTTCTAGGCCGACCTGTGGCTTAGATTGGTATAAGTAGGGGTTGTGGGGAAGTCTTTAGGCATGATCATTTAGCAAGGAGAAGTAGAGGAGCTTGGAAGAGTGAATTTTGAGAAGGGCTAGTAGCTAGGGTTTGGGATTGGATCTTGAGGGATCTTGCAGAACTATTACTTGCTTTGTATTTGGCCATAACCAGGAAGGCCTTATAGCTCGACACATTGCATGTAATCAATTATATTTTATGAATATATTATTATGATTTGGTATCAGATCTTGTATTATTTCTCCTTGTCCTTGCATTGTTTCTTCTTGTTCTTGTGTTTCCGCTGTGTGGTTGTATAGCATTGCATCATGAAAGCTATCGATGATCAAACACCTATGCTAGAGTTACAACACACTATGAGGTTGATTTTAGATAGGGTAGAGGCAGATATTCAAAAGTTTGATAATCAAAATTTAAGGCACGAGAGAAAAGGAGAAGGAGCAAATTTAGAAAGAGAAGAATAAGGAGCGACTTTAGAAAGAGACTACACAACAGGAACAACAACTAGACAACACAGAGAATATTATGGGAGCCACTAGATAGAATCTAGGAAAGTGTTGCAGTAGGTACTATGACATTAAATGCACTAGTTAAATTGGTCTGGTTGCTGATTAGCTAGGTTGATTTCTTCATGACTATATGATCCAATGGTAATGTTAGTTATTATTTTAACATACATGAAAACATTATTGTTATTACTTTGAGAAGGACCGACTTTAGAAAGAGACTACATGACAGAAATTACAACTAGACAACATAGAGGATATTATGGGAGCCACTAGATAGAATCTAGGAAAGTGTTGCGGTAGGTACTATGACATTGGAACCACTTGCAAGTATCTTTGAGAATTTAGAGTCTAAATATCAAATTCTTATAAGAGTGTTTCAAGTATTGGCATAGTCTCCCTGCGATGGTCCCAAGTATCAAATGCTTATGAGAATGTCTCAAGGTTGGGAACCACTTCAACATACTATGCATGGTTCAGAGGTAATGTCACTATGGCAAAGGCTTCTACAAGGGAATGGGGCTCATGATTATGGAATTTACACAGAAGAAAAATTTTCTTCTTCAACTCCTCACACTCAAATCTTCATTGAAGTTATTCTTCAATTCCTTGCATATGCAATTTTATCACCTTGGAAAATTGTATTTGATCCTGCTAGTTGGGAATAGCTAATTGTTCATTTTATTGTACCTGATTTGATGGCAGTTCTACAAGAATTTGTAATTAACCCAACTAATCAACAACTAGACCCATTTAATTGGGTTATGGATAGTTTCTTTCTAAAAATATCTACCATGATATGTTTTTGTGAATTTTTTTGCGAACTCTACCCATTTTTCCTGGTTTGCATTATTTTTATGGAGGATCTTGAGGTAAGTCATTTAACACGAGTTGAGTGAGTTTTAATGTTTTATTATTTGGATTTTGGAATACATATGCAGTTGGATGAATTTTTCTGTTGTGCTCAGATGTAATAAGCACCTTAAAAAAGATCTCTAAATATACATGTTTAGAAGGAAATACAAAGAGATACCTATTTAGAAGAAAAATAAATGAACATTTACATAGATCTCTTAAAGAAAATTGTAGAGCTAGGGCATAGAAATGAAATAACAGAGCAAGGGCATGAAATGACAACAAAATTGTAGAGCAAGGGCATGTCAATAAAATCATAGAGCAAGGGCACGACAACAAAATGCAGAGATCACAAGGGTATGACAACCAAATCATAGATCAAGGGCACGACAATAAAATCTAGAGATACACAACAAAAAAATCATAGAGAAAGGGCATGACAATGAAATGCAAAGATCATAGCAATGAAATGCACTAATGACAAGGGAATGACAATGTTAAGCTCTCTCTACCCTTGTTCAGAGCTCTCCACCCTCTTTCATGTGCAACTCTCTACCATAAAAAATAAAATAGGGAATGATTTATGTAGTGTTTTTTAATACTCATGTGGGTTTTGAAAATATGACACTGATGTTGGTATTGCGACATCATCAGGGACAATTGCAAAAAAACATGAAAATCACCACAAATTACACTGCCGTCACAAATTGTTGTCACAATTGGACCCCTAATGTTTTAGTGATCACACTTAGGGTTTGGACTTAAATTGTGAATATATACACTTTATAGAGTAGGAATTTTATGACCTTTGATGAAAATTGAGTCCCTTTTAAAACAATATAGAATGTACTTGCTTATAGAATAGGAGGCTAAAGGAGATGAGAGAATGTTGGAGCCCTACCAGACATATGAATGTGACTGGTTAAGGAAATATGGAAGTTGGTATAACATGACACTCAAGCTTGTGTCCAACAAGGAGTAAGAGTAAAATGAAAGGTTTGACATAGAAAAAAAAACTATTTATAGTGTTAGTTTTGATAAATAAGAAAAATTCAATAGGGGTCCCTTGTAAAACAAGCTTAAGTAGTCTTATTAGGCCTACTCAGGTGAGCAGGGTTTGATGCTTTAGAAGTTTAGTTGGAACTTAAATTTTGAGTATGTTGTATGGATCCAAAATGGGTGTCTAAATCACAATTTTTGATCATTCGGTTGTTTGGGTAATTGCAAAGTTAAGGGGTAAAAATAAGGAAACCAGGACTAATTGGTTTTAGGACTGGTATTGGACTACATTTTTTGCTATGTTTGGATCTATATGTCATGCAAGCATAAAGCAATGTTTAATACAAGCTTGGTATATCATTTGGAGGGATAAGGAGTATGTGTCCAAGATTTCCTTATGGAACTAAACCTTGGTTCATTAGGGAATAATAAGGATCAACAATTAATATTCTTTTCAATGGGTTTGATAAGATCCTTGTAGTGTCAAGAGATTGTGGGGAGTTGGCTCATGAGGGAGTAAGTGGATTTGAATTGGTTAAGGACTTATCATTCAAATCTTCAAGGAAAGAAGGGATTCTACATAAGTTGAGGGACCCTATAACATTCACCTTCTCTTTGATGAGGATAATCCTTCTTTATTTGTTAAAAGGGAACGTGTTAATGCTCATATTTATTCTTAACTTGATCATTCTTTCAAGGTTGACATGATGGTGGGACTTTGATCTAGTAGTTGGAGGAGGTCAATTTATCTTTAGAGGATATATTTGAGTCTTTGACACATGTTATATATTCATCCTTAGTTTATCTCAACTTTTATTTTTTAGTAGAGTGGCTAGTATACATGATTTGGAGGAGCAACCTTTAGTAGTTACATGGGGACACTTGAGAAGGTTTTTGAGTTCTATACATTTTATATTTTCTTACTCTAGGTTAGGGAGGCTTCATGGACACAACTTTGGTTTTGTATCTTCTTGAGGGGAGAAACATTATTCTACACTATTGGAGTAGTTTCTACATTGAGCCTAGAGCATCTATAATAGGTGTAGATTCTATATTGAGGGGAGGCTACTTTGTTTGTGTTATACTTATTCTCTTCTTGTTTCGCATTTTGGATTGTATATGCAAGATGTATGTCATAATGGGAGGGGTGGGGGCATGATCATTCTATATATGTATGCATATTTATTTTTTAAATTTCTCTTTTTGGGGGAGGGTTTTTCCCATGAGTTTTTCCCTCTTCCTCAACTTTATGAGTGATTACATTTTTTCATATTGTACATGGGTATCTAATATGGCCTAGTAGTTAGGACCCATCTTGCATTGTCATCTTGCCTTGTGAGCTTAAGTGCATTTCCCTAAGTTGCACTTAAAGGGGGGTGTTGGCATAATTAAATAGTTACTAGTTAAAATTTACTTAATTTTATGTAAGATAAAACATTTTCATATTAATTGTAATGTAGACCCATAGGAATTCATTTTATTTTATCACATGGTGTTGGAGTAAACCACTTAAGGTGGAGTTGGTTATTGTCTCATGCCTCTTTGTGTGTGAGATCCACCTATCACTCTGATCACATTATCATCCTCTCATTGTTGTACCTATTGCACATACCTTTTTGTATAATGGAGAATGATCCATTTTTAGTGACATGTGAGTAAACCTTGTCTAGTTAATAGGTTATTGCTTGCATAAATCCTAGCATATACATTCAGGAACATTTGCATTGTATTTTATTGATTTGACATCTTATTCATTGTATTATTGATCATTACTGACTTAATCAATTAATCATATCATTTTACCTATATCTCTTGTGCTATCCATTGAGATCGTGTCATTCTTATTCATTGCCTTAGGTAGATTCCCTTTTTGGATTATATTAGATACTGCTTGAAATATGAAATCCTTCTTGTAAGTAAATTTGAATAATGCTATCATGTGGTAATCAATGCAATTATGTAATAATCAATATAATATCAAAAAATTATCTCTGCGTAAATGATTGGTATTCAAATACAATAAAAATGAATTATCAAAGTATGAATTACTGATAGTTTACAATGTAATACAATGAATTATCACATTATGAGTTACTGGTAGTTCCAAATGCAATACAAATGAATTAGCTTAGTATGAATGATTGGTAATTCCAAATGTAATTTTGTAACTTTTTTTTTTTTAAAGAGGGGTAAACACTTTTGACCTGGAGTTATGAACCAATGAGGCCACAAACAGGGGACCTCATCCCTGAACCTTGATGGCAACAATAACAACTCAACCATCACAACATGCCACTATTGAAAATGCAACGTTGTAACTCAATATACTTTAAGATTGCAATTTACAAGTGTATAAGGTGAAATGTGAAGCAACAAAAAATCTCTCAATTACTTCACATTTCATATGGGGGTTGTGACCTTATACCTCAAAGGAGAATTAAGGAGATGGATTATTTCAATTCCAACTCTAAGGAAATTAGAACCAAGTAGAATAATAGAATCTAAATAATGAAGGAGCACTAATGAAAACAAAGATCTAATGGTTATAGAATTAGAGAAAGAGTGCAAGATCCTTGAAACTCTAATTGTAGAAAATGCAAGCAAGGAAGTAGAAAGAAACTATGATTTACAATTAAATACTATATATGTATAAAGTAAATTTATTTAAATAACTAAAGAAAATAAAAGACTAACCATAAAAGGTAAATGGAAAATTGGATCTAGATTTTGAATCTCTATACTATCCCTGACAACAAATATATCTATTTCTAGACTTGAAATTGCAAGATCTACAAAACCTAGGAATTGTTTGGCTCTAAGATAGAGATGAATTTTGGGATGGGGAAGAAATATGTACTAGTCCAAGGATGGGGAAAAAAATGTGTCCTAGTCCCTTTGTTCACAATCGTAAAACTAATCTATGATCTTTGATATTTAGCAAAAGGTACTTTGATCTATACTATGTTCTACTTTCTAAAACCTATAACCCCATAGAAAAAGGGTTTTATTTTGTTGATGGGGGATTTTCCTTGATCAAACCCTAGTTTAGGAATTAATCTTGAAATTGAAATTTGAAATATTAATTACAAAGATAGAAATGTAAAGTAAATGAACAAATTCACCTTCCAATGTAATGAACTCACTTTACCAAGTTGATTAGTCAAGATGATATGTATTTTCTCTTGAATCAAATTGGATGTAGAATAAGGATGAAGTTTGAAACCCTTTCTTGATGACAAGCTCCATTGACAGTAATGGAGGAAGCTAAGTCTTGAAGGTTGTGGCACGAGAATGAAAAATTGATGATTAATCCCCCAGATGGATTCCTTTGAAGATCCTTCAAATCACCTTGAATGCAAGGGATCTCCTCTCCAATGGGTTGCAAAAGGATCTCCTTGAATGCTCTTGAAGATGGTTTGAATGTTTGATTACTTCAATGCTTGTATACTCATAGATGATAGATATTATATCTCTCAAAATGTGGAGGGAAGGTCCCATTTTATACCAAATCTCAAGTGTACACATGAGAGAGTTCACCTGAGAAAGTATTTTTGATTTGTCAAGACCTGGGCCCAGAATCCAAGAGATCTATCCCTTCAGGGATAGTGTCAAAGTTGTCTATTTTCACTAGGACAAGCCTAACCTCATCCCTATCCTATAGGGACAAGACCTCAGGAGATATTTTTGGGTTTTGGGGAAAGTGAATAGAAAGGAGAGAAAGTGCAAATTAGGGGCCCAAAAAGGTGAAAAATAAGATACACACCAATTAAATTGATCATGAAATTTAGGTTAGGTCCAAAAAACCTTGTCAAGAAGGGATAGATAATGTCCTAACATAGAGTATGCCAATTTTAAGATGATACATTTAGCCCATACTTTAACTAGAATATGGGCTTAACCCAAACTCTTAATAAAGTAGAGTATAAGGCATGCCACAATCTTATCACAATCAAGGAGACAAAGAGTCCATCAGGCCCCTAAGGTTTGAGTCTTGGCTAACTCCAAGAACATAATAAGAGAGAAATTATTGAAGAAAGGAAGCAAAGAAAAAGTGTCATTAGCTCACCCAATGAGAAGTGTACATCTGATGCATGAGCATCTCAAGGTAGTTAGAAATCCTACATGTAGGGGAATCAAGCTTGCATTTGTGGAGTTAAGGTTTACATAGTTGGGGACATGTTTGAGGCATATTGGGGAACCTTGTTCTATGTATGTATAAATTTTGGAGTAATCTTGTTCGAGTTAAAATATTTTTGGTGGTTATCGGTAGCATGTTCTTAGTTTCTTGGACATGCCTTGGAGATTGTTTCTACTAGATTTGATCCATGGGAGTTGGCTAACATGCTCTTGGATTTAGATCATTGGATGGTATATGGACCTATGAGTGCACACTCTTATGTTGTCATTTGAGTTAGTCATTCTTTATAAACTTGGGGTTTGTCCTAACTTGTATTTAATTTAGTCCACTAGGCCAACTTGTGGCTTGAGGGTGTATTTAATGCAAGTATTTATTTAATATAACTTATTAGGTCAACCTGTGGATTAATTTAGTATAAGTAGAGGGTCTTTTGATTTTTAGAGTCATTTAATTCAACATGGAGTAACTAAAATGAGAAAAGTTTTGAAGAGCTAGTAGCTAAGTGTGGGCTTTGGAATAAGAAGGTTGCTTGGTGGCTTGTAGGCACAAGTTTAGATTCTTCTTGGGTTTCTCTACCAGATTGTGGATCTAGGCTAGGTAGTGGTTAGATCTTGTAAGGTTTTGCAGAGTATTTTCTTATGTATTTTTTTGTAATCTAGAGGGCATTATAGTTGAACATGTTGGATGTAATTATTATGATTCTATTATTATAATTGGCATTATTTTGGATCAAAATCTTTGTGTTATTATTTATCTTCCACTATGTAATTAATTTCTAGGGGCTAGTACATCTCCTTTGGGGATTCTCCTTCCTTGTACTACATCAATTGGGATTAGAGCTAGTTGATCTGGTGAATTTGTTGCTTTGGGTTTTTGAAAATATTGGAAGATACCTCCAAGAATATTGGACCCTGGGGCATTGTAGATCTCTATGATGTTGTGGAGACTAATGTTTTAGACAAGGTTAAAGAAGATTTCAAATCTAAGATGGAGTTGATGAAGAATGATATGGTTATTGAGATCATGAGAGCTATAACTGGTGTAGCAAGGAATGTGAGTACAAAAGATGGTTGTGAGGAATTTGATGAAGACTTTCAAGCTATTGGATCTAGTGGTAAAGACATAACTAATTAGATGGAGAGATCTATGAAAGCTAAAACTAGTCAGTTAGATAGGTCTAGAGCTTAGTTGAAGTTGAAGCACAAGATTGATGTTTCTAATTTCTCAAGTACTTTCAATCCTGAAGACTTGATTGATTGGATTGGTGAATTGGAAGATTAATTTGAGTTAGAGGATATTAGTGATCCACTCAAAGTAAAGTTATAGCAAACTAAGTTTGAAGGACATGTTTCTTTATGGTGGAAATAATTACAAAGAGATAGAGAAGAGGAAGGTGAAATTAAGATCACTAGGTGGAGATTGATGGCAACTAAATTGAAAGTTAAGCTCATTCTCATTGATTATGAACTTGAGTTATTTAAGAGACTACAAAATCTGAAATAGAATGATTTTTCTATGAAGGATTATACTGAGGAGTTTTACAAGTTGACTATTCAGCCTAGACAAAGAACTTTCCAAGGAAAAGGTGGCAAGGTATATCAATGGTTTGAGATTCAATATTTAGGATGAGATTGGCATGCTAAAGATCAATTTAGTTGAGGATACTTATCAAGATTCTATGAGGGTAGAAGAAAATTTGAAGGGAAGACATCAAGGTGACTTCTAAGAGAAGGAGAAGTAGATGAAAGATAAATATATTGTTGAAGATGAACCAAAACCTATTTAATAGAGAAAGTGGGTAGATAGAGGTGGATATAGAGGTACTTGTTTCAAATGTATTGAAGAAGGACATAGATATTTTGAATGTCTCTAGAAGGTTGGTAATAGAAGAGTTGTTCTGGTACATGAGAATGTGGATTCAATGAATGGGTAAGAGAAAGAGGAGGAGAAATTTCTAGTTCAGTGAGTGTTACTTGGTAAGAAGGTGTTAGAACCCTGCCAAAGGAGGAATTTGTTCATGACTCGTTGTTGGTGCAAGAGCACCTAAGAAGAGAAAAATATTAGGGGCAAGAGTTGATAATATGATAAAATATTATTTTATTTTGGTCATTCATGATGTATTAAGTAAATTCAAGTCAATTTTAATAATAATGTAAGCTTGCAAGATAAAATTGTAAAAGTTGTCAAATATGTAAGTAAATATTGTCGTAAAATGTAGCAATATGAAAAATATGATGCAAGAGAGAAGGTGATAGGTCATAGGAGCATTTGGATGGTTTCCAAATGTTTAAAATGTTATAAGTACCATGTATTGGTTGTTCCAAATCAAAATGAGAAGAAATATAACATTTTTTGTATTAGTTTGTGCATTCAATCCTAGCTATTTTGATTGGTGTTCATTTTGTTTATGCTATTTCCAGGCCTTATACAGATAGTTATGGCTTGGAAGCCCTATATAAGTTATATATTTTGATATTAGGATGACTTATATATGTTATCCTTGTTTTGGATTACTTTCATTTTGTTTTGAAGAATTTATGCATATTATAGTGAAAGTGGTTATTTATAGATTTCATATTCCCTGACAACAATCATGTTGCAAAACTTGGTATTGACACATATGATGATTTATGACGTCTAAATAGATTCAATGGAAATATATACAAATAATACTTCTTTTACCTTTGGTTTGGGTCATTTTTATGATGATTTGTGGAAGTTATGAATCTTTTAGTAGAAACTGATTTTTTAATATCTTCAATTGAATTGTGGGCACAAATTTGCATGCATAAAATGATTTATGAATTAGAAGAATTAATTGCTTAAATATTTGGAAAATAGAATCATGAAGGATTAATATGAATTTTTTTGGGGATCATTTTATTTTTATTTTTGAAAGATATTGGATTTGTTATGAAGGGTTACATGTGTGCTTTCTGGTTTATGACAGTAAAAATGGGTCTCGGTACAAAGACCATAACATGTAAAAGAATGGTTTTATTGGAATTAGCTTTGGATATGTGTTAGAAAAACTACTTTTTAACAACTCCAAATTATTTTTCAAGAAGATGTTGAGAGTTAAAGTTATGAATAACATAATATGCTATAGAAATCAGACTATGTGAATGGAGATATATTGATAAACTTGAAGGATATTGTGCTTTACTTCATGAGATGCCTCTAAATCATAAATATATTGAATGGATGTTCAAGGGATCAGAATGTATACCATTTAATAGTTGATTTTAAAGATGCTCTACATCAAATTAGTATTAGAGCTCCAAATATTCTGAGCGTGTAGATAGAAGACAATCTACACCACGCAATGTTGGGTATTTTGATTTTTGTTGTGAAGTTACTTGGTTGTAGGTGTAGGTTCACCAAGAAATTGGTGAGAGAGGCAAGAGGGGATTCCTAGGTGAGGGACAAAACTTGGTGTTTGTAGCAGCATGGAGGAGTGAACTTCAGATGAGAGATGCACCTTAGAGGCAACCAAAATAAACTTCATAGATAGGAAACACATTTGAAAGAATAAAGAGGAAGTATTAGAGGCATAAATCTAGTGATTAAGACAAAGAGGCAATAGATTTGTTTACAAATTCTCACCAGAGCATTTCCATGAGACATAATTTTTTTTTCAAACTCAGGAGTATGGTGCAAGAGCACCCAAGAAGACAAAAATACTAGGAGGCTAGAGTTGATAATATGATCAATTTTATTTTATTTTAGTCATTCATGATGTATTAAGTAAATTTGAGTCAATTTTAATAATAATGTAAGGTTGAAAGACAAAATTGTAAAAGTTGTCAAATATGTAAGTAAATATTGTCATAAAATGTGCCAATATGAAAAATATGATGTAAGAGAGAAGGTGGAAGTTCATAGGAGTATTTGGATGGTTTCCAAATGTATAAAATTTTGTGAATACCATGTATTAGTCATTCCAAATTAGAATGAGAAGAAATAACATTTTTTTTTATTAGTTTGTGCATTTAGTCCTAGCTATTTTAATTGGTGTTCACTTTGTTTATGCTATTTTCAGGCCTTGTATAGATAGTTATGGCCTAGAAACCCTATATAAGTTATATATTTTGATATTAGGATGACTTATATTTTTAATCCTTTTTGTTTGGGTTACTTTCATTTTGTTTTGAAGAATTTATGCATATTTAGTGAAAGTGGTTATTTACAGATTTTAGATTCCCTGATAGCAGTCATGTTGCAAAACTTGCTATTGACACATATGAATGATTTATGAAATCTAAATAGATTAATTGGAAATCTATACAAATAATAATTCTTTTTCCCTTTGGTTTGGGTCATTTTCTATGAAGATTTTTGGAAGTTATGAATCTTTTAGTAGAAACTATTTTTTTAATATCTTCAATCGAGTTGTGGGCACAAAATTGCAATCATAAAATGATTTATGAATTGGAAGAATTAATTGCTTACATATTTGGAAAATAGACTCATGAAGGATTAATATGAAATTTTTTTGGAATCATTTAGTTTTTTTTTTGTGAAAGATATTGGATTTTTTATGAAGGGTTACATGTGTGCATTTTGGTTTATGATAGTAAAATTAGGTCTCGGTATAGGGAGCATAACATGTAAAATAATGGTTTTATTGGGATAAAATTTGGATATGTGTTAGAAGGACTAATTTTTAACAACTCCTCCAAAGGATTTTTCAAGAAGATGTTGAGAATTTTTTTTGTGAATAACATAATATGCTCTAGCAATCAGATTGTGTGAATGGAGATATATTGATAACCTTGTTGAAGCATATTGTGCTTTACTTCATGAGATGCCTCTAAATCATAAATATATTGAATGGATGTTGAAGGGATCAGCATGTATACCATTGATTAGTTGATTTCTAAGATGCTCTACATTAGTTGTAGTTCTAGAGGTAATTATTGGAATGTTATTGTGGACTGTAGTAGTACTAATAACCTAGTTGTTGAGGAGGTGGTTCACAAACTTTGTTTGAAGAGAGTGAGACATCCTTATACTTATAGGATCAATTGATTATAAGATGAACATGATTTAGAAGTGAGGAAGAATTTTTTTTAAAATTTTTAGGTTGGACAATATGTTGATCAAGTGTTGTAAGATATTGCGGACATGAGTAGTTGTCACATATTACTTGGTTGACCTTGACAATATGATTGCAGGGCATTGCATGATTGTGTCAAGAATGTGTTTACTATTGAGAAGGCTGGCATGAAGCTTTCACTAATTCATTTTCATAATACAAATGTTGATAAAAGGAACCTGAGATTTCATAGACAAGTTGAGTTGAAAAACTCTCAAAGGGTTAGAGATTAGCATGGGAAAAGATTTGTGGTACACCAAAGAAGGATGTGAACAAGCAGAGTAAATAGTTGTTTGTTGCAGGATAAGATTTGTAGGAGTGGAACAAAGAGTGTACAAGTTGATAACATGAATGTGAAGAACCAGTTCAAGGTTTATGTGTTGAACCCTAGAACATGTTCTTCCATTTTTTTAGAATATATTTTTTCCACACTTGGTGTGTTTGATGTAGGAGCATTCTAAGGTAGTCAACAATCCTATATTTAGGGAAATTGAGCTTAGATTTGTGGAATTATCATTCATCTAGTTAGGGGCATGTTGAAGGAACATTAGGGAACCTTTTCCCATGTGTGCATAAAGTTTGGAG
Source organism: Cupressus sempervirens (assembly GCA_028749045.1). Lineage (NCBI taxonomy): Eukaryota > Viridiplantae > Streptophyta > Pinopsida > Cupressales > Cupressaceae > Cupressus > Cupressus sempervirens. Next base: position 470,532 of record JAPHAW010000013.1, on the reverse strand, counting down.
TAATTGTGTTGGAGTTAGAGCCATTTTGGTGCCTACTAGTAGTGTATTCCTAGTTTCTAGGATAAACCTTAGAGATTTACTTTGTGAGCTTCAATTCATGGGAGTTGGATCATGCACTGTTAGATTTGGATCATTGGATGGCATGTAGACCTATGCTTGAGAGTGTGTACTCTTATGTTTTTATTTGAGTTAGTTATCTTTATAAAATTGGGGCTTGTCCTAAGTGTTATTTAATTCAATTTGTAAAGCCAACTTATAACTTGAGGGTGTATTTAATGTGAGTATTTATATAATGTAACTTGCTAGGCTGACATAATGCCCGCAGTAGGCTGACCTTCTGAATAATTCCCATAGTAGTATGATTGACAACTTCAGATCAATCAAATGGCTCTTCCATGAGCTGGAGGAAGTTAGAGAAAAGGTATCCCAGATGGAAAGTACTAAGAAAAAGACTGGTATTGGCAGCCAGGAGGACCAGGATAATAGAGAAAGCTTAAATGAAAGGAGAATTAGAAATCTTGAAAACTACAACCACAACCTGGCAAGTCAGATGATTTCTCTCCTGAGTTCGATGAATGACAACATCCAATCCCTAGCTGGTAAACTTAAGGATAGGGGCTTCTTGATGGAGGAGGGAGGACAAAACAGGGAGAAGGCCAGGCCGGATGATGACAAGGCCATAATTAATACATTCTCTAGTATGGATCAGGGCATGGAGAAGGTCTAGGATCAAATGGAAAAGGAGCAACAAAAGATAGTTGAGGCAGCTCAGACTATGCAGGAAAATGAAAAAAATAACTAAAGACTAGTTTTCTTGTCTTTTGTATTTTCGTCTTTCTGGCTTTTGGCTTTTGGACAGGCTTTCTGTAGTTTGTTTTAGTTTGTTTGTTTTTTGGCCTTTCTGTGGGCCTTTGTTTTGGGTTGGGCCTTCGCGCTTTTTTCAGCTGTTGGACCTCTGTTTTGGCTGGGCTTCTTTTGCTTATTATCAGCCTTGTTTTTTTTTTTTTTGTAAAACTTATGGGTTTCAGGATCCCTTAAAACCTGTTTATCTTATCAAAAACTTGCTAGGCTAACATGTGGCTTGGTTTAGTATAAGTAGAGGCTCTTGTGATGTCTAGAGGCATTTAGTTCAACATGGAGTAGTTGAGAGGATTGAAGTTTGTAGAGCTAGTAGCTATGTATGATATTGGAAAATAAGAAGGTTTCTCCTTGGCTTGTGAGCACAAGTTTAGATTCATCTTGGGGTTATCTACTATATTGTGGATCTCGGCTAGCTAGTGGTTGGATCTTGTGAGGTCTTATAGAATCTTCATTTTATTTGCTTATATATTTAGTTGTAACCCAAAAGGCCTTACAACTGGGTATGTTGGATGCAAATCTTATGATTCTATTATAAGAATTGGAATTATTTTGGATCAAAATCCTTGTGTTATTTTTTATCTTCAACTATGTGGTTAATTGCTGGGGGCTAGTACATCTCTTTTGGGGATTCTACTACCTTGCTCTAAATCAACATCCCACTATGAACCACAAAATGAAGTAAAAATGTGTATGAGATTCAACATACTAAATTTTGAATGCATTACCCATGCATGTGTTTTAACATATTAAATTTGAATGTTTTACCTATGCATGGGAATTAACATATTGAAAGTGCAAAATTAAAAAAGGGAGACCAAATTTTAAGGATACTCACATCTTTAGAGGATCAAAGGTGTGCATGGGGAATCCAGTCTTTAAAATTATGCATAATCCATAAAGGGATTCATAGGTGTATGTCTAGGTTGTCAAGTAAGTGTGTGTCTATGTGCAAAATATAGTGAGCATAGTGTATGTTCCCATGTTAAAGTCATTGCTGACACATTTAATAGGAGCAATGACTTTAACAGAGTATATGTACACCCACTTAGAGACATTTCCACTATGAAATGCCCCCAATAGAAGAAAATCCCAGGGAAATAATCACATAACATATAGAGATCGCAAAAGGGATCTATTAAATTTTGGACCATTATGATCTTAAGATAATAGATGAATATTATTGCAAATGAAATGTCAGCATTCCCCAAATGAAGTAAAACTGCAACACAATGGAAGAAAGACACATAAAAGTTATGAAGAAGAGTCCTTTTGGACCATCACCATAGAGACCAAAAATAATTGGTGCTATGATGTTGTAAATCCATATGGACAAACACAAGGACACATTTATGAGCACTAACACATGTGCAACACAACATATAACAATACATATAAGAAGTGAGATATAAATAGAAAAATGATACTACTTTTTAGTTCCTTTATTACCTTATGCCAATGGAGCAATAAGGGTCACTTAAATAAATATAAACAAAAATATAGCAAGCATAATATAGGGGAAGTACATCATAATAGAAGAACACAAAAAATCTACCATACTGGGGTAACCACTCAAGCACATTGCCTGCCTCCCCAATATGATTTTATATCATTTAGGAAAGATGGGAAAATTGCAAGAGGAGTAGCATCCAAAACAACAGGAATAATAGCTTGTCCCAAACAAGGATCCTCTTAAGAGTCACTATGTTTAAGACTAGATGTAATTGAAAGCTGTTTTGAAAGCATGCTAGAAAAATAATTTTTAAGATCGATATTCTCATATTCATCATCATTATTATCAATGTGATCATCTAATGTATCTTCTTCATCAAGATAAATAAAAATAGAATCCAAAATGTGAATATCATTTTTATTTATCTCTTCACTATAATTGTTATTAACATCCTCCATAGACATGGGTTGGTCAAAGGAAGGAAATGAAGAATGAGAAGCATATAAACAAGCTTTAGATTCAGCTTGACACTTATTTCAACGATCACGAGCATGGTGGTTGTGTTTGGTCTTGATAGAATTTGGTTGAGAAGAAGGATCAATAGATATGGGTTCTTTATCACCTTGTGACAGGTAAACTAAAGGAACCATAGTAGGTTGAGATGCAGGAGGAGAAGGAACCTTACTAGATAGAGCATTTTATATAGGAGGTGGTGCCTATTAGAAATTGAATAATTTAAAGAAAGAGGTGTATAAGACATAGGAAAACAACCACAAGTAAGATCCTTAGGAGTGTTTAACTTATTATTATTTAGATGCTTTAAAGCTTGATATTATCATAAAAGGAAATCAAGACAACTAGGAGGTGTATCAGGCAAAGAAGGGAAAAATAAGTCAAGTGAATCACAATCCCTAGGCCTAGAAGGATGGTAAAGACCATTGTAAGGGGATTTAATGAATTTATGGATAGGAGAAGAAATGAATTTCATGAAAGTAAATCAAGTTAAACCAAACTTCACTTGGAATTGATCATAAGTATGGATGACAATAAAGGTAGTATCCACCACTTTATCGCAAAGCTCAACATACAAAGAAATGAACCCATGGGGTCTATAAAGGAAATAATTATAAGTATAAATCTAAGTATTAGTTAAATCATAAAAGTCACACTAGTTGTTAAAAAAAAATATTTTCTTAATGACAACATTAACCATGGAAGTAGGATCAACAAGAAAACTATAAGAAGGTGACCAAGCAACCCTAGTAACAATGCAAATAGGACCACCAAGAAATTTAATCGTTTTAGAATAATCAAATATAATAGAATTAAGATCTCTACCACACTTAAGATAAGGTTTAGAATTAGGTTGTATTTGAGGTTGATTTTATGGTAGAGGTTGAGGTACATGCTCCATAGTATTGACAATATGGTTATCTTCTTTCATTTAGTGATCATAAACAATGTGCATAGTAGAGAAAGAAGATGGTTGGGCATTCATATTGGTTGTGTGTTGAGGTAAAGGATTAGTGTATATTTGAAGATTTTTATTAGAAGTCGCCATAGATTTGTTACCACTGTCATGATTAACAATAGAAAAAGCATTCTAATCAATCATTTCTTGAATCTTATGTTTCAAGGTAAAATATTTCTTAGTGTCATGCTCAGACTAATGATGATATTGATAAAAGGTTTTTGAATCAAATTATAGATTTGGTATTGTATAAGGAAGAAGGTTTCTAATAGGAGAAAGTGTAATAATATTAATAGTTACTAATGTTTCCATAATATACTGCAAATACTTTGAAAGGGGAGTAAACTTACAATTCATACAAAAAGAAGAAGGAAGAAGCAATGAAACTTATGGATGCAGTAACAACCTATTCATCTACTAGATTCATTACTTTTTTATCTTAGTATAGTTGTTAGGTTTTTGAAATTTGTTGGTGTTATGTGTGAAATCATTCTTATCAAGTGGTACATGAGCCATTTGAGTGGTACTCTCAAACTAACTCACTTGTAATTGATAATTATGAAGCACTATATAAAGTTGTGAAAATGAGGTAAATTTAGTAAGAAGAATCTTATCTCTCATGTCATTTTGTAAATTAGCAAGAAATAGATGTCAAATTTCAATATCAGGCATATGATAAGAAATTTGAGCATGCAAATTCTTAAATCTACCATTAAAATTAGTGACTTTTTGTTTACAGTGCATTAAATCAATCAATGGTACTTGAGGATCGATGTTGTTTTGAATTTGTCTAATAAATGCATTAGTAAGTTTATGAAGGAGCCAATGTAATAAGGTGGAAATGAGAAATACCATTATAAGGTCTTGTCATAAAAAATGTAGGAAAATAACTTAGAGCAAACCCTATGGTCATGGGCATAATTGCCACATAGGACTTGAATTTTTTTAAGATGAGTCATGGGGTCTCCCTTACCATTATAAATATCAAGATGAGGCATATTGGATTGGTAAGGCATAATGACATGGATGATGTCTAAGGATAAAGGACTGCTCATGTCACATGTAGACACATTTAATTTGGATTAAATTAAGGAAGAAAGTTGTTGTTGCAAGGAAGAAACAGTTTGAGCAAGACTAATGATGGTGGAATCATTAGAATAAATAGTTGGAATTAACTCATTTGATACACTAGGAAAAGTGCATGAGTTAGTAGGAATAGAAGGTACTATAGGTGAAACACTTAGAACCATGGTAGTAGGAGTAGGATAAGTGCAAGGAACACTATTGTATGAAGGTTGCAATGTAGGCACTAAAGTATGCAAAACACTCACATGATGAGAAGAAATAGGAAGGATTACACTAGTAGGATTTGATGGTTGAATAGGTGTAGTCATAATAGGTGAAAAATAAGTAGGAATGCTAGATATAAGAATGGAATTAGTCAAGGAAGGTTCAAATTAGCAATAGGTGGTACCATACCTAATTAGATGCAACTTGGATAAAAGGATTGGTACGCAAATGGAAATGGTGAGTAATACCACACAAAATATTAACACCACTATCATTATTATGAATTAATTTCTTAATAGCTTCAAGAGAAACAATAATATCTATATTCTCTTTCAATAAAATTATTTCTAAAGTTCTCACCTCCAGACTTGTTTGGGTGATCACGTTGATTATTGCAGATAAACAAAATGGTTTCGTCCCTGGTAGACAAATCCTTAACTCTATCATCTCTGCTCATGAGAATATTCATTCCTTGTATTGTTCTAACAATCAGGGCTTTATTATGAAATTGGACATTGCTAAGGCCTATGATAGAGTGGATTCGTCTTTCCTCTGTAATATTTTGCTTACTTTTGGCTTTGATCATAAGGTTGTGGGCCTGATCTGCCAATTGGTTTCTATTGTCTCTATTGCAGTCTTGGTTAATGGTAGCTCCTCTCCTTTCTTTTTTCCTTCTTGAGGGCTGAGACAAGGTGACCCTCTATCCCCCATCCTTTTTGTTATTATGGCTGATTGCTTGGGGAGATTCATTGGGGACTTGGTTCAAAGAGGTTTGCTCAAGGGCTTACAATCTTCTTCCCAATTGTTAATTTTCTCTCATGGACAATTTGTTGATGATACCATCTTCATGGGTAAGGCTGAAGTGAAGGAAGCAAGGATTTTAAAGTAGGCTATTAACTTATATTCTATCACTTCCGGACAAGGGGTAAACTGGAGCAAAAGTGCAGTGTTCTTCATTAACACCCCTATCCATAGACAATTTAAAATAGCTAAAATCTTGGGATGTTCTATAGGATCTCTCCCATCCTCTTACTTGGGCCTCCCCCTAGGCTTGAAGGTCCCTGATGTTTTTTGGGAAGACCTTATTAACAAATTTAGCAAAAAGTTGGCTGGATGGAAAGGAATTATTTTAAGCCAAGCTGGTAAGTTAACTCTTCTCAAAGCCTATCTCCAAAGCATTCTTACTTATGCTTTAAGTCTTTTTAGAATTCCTTTTAAATTTGCTGAGTCAATTGATTAAATTCAAAGAAACTTCTTATGGACTGGCTTTGAGGATGAAAGGAGAATGCCTTTAATTGCTTGGGATCAAGTTTGTAAACCTCGTAGTGAAGGGGGATTAGGAATTCAAAAAATCAGTAGTTTGAATAAAGCCCTTTTAGCCATATAGGGGTGGAGAGTGTACCATGACAAAAAATAATGGAGTACCATTTGGAAACATAAGTATCTCTTCAATGCTTATTCCCTTCAAGAGTACCTCAAATCTCCTGATGTTATTCACTCATCCTCCATATGGGGAGCTGTTCAAGGGACCAAGAAAACTTTAAAAAAAGGATGTTCCTGGAAAGTTGGTAATGGACTTAAAGTTAAATTTTGGGAGGATACCTAGCTTATGGACCACCCTTTGATTGAAGATTTTAATGACAAGGCTGTAATTGATTGATGCAAGTGGAGATTTGGCCTTCTTATTTGTCATTACTGGCAGAATGATTCTTGGGTGAATTTAACTGATGTTGGTCAAGGCTTCAGTAATATCCAACTTTCCCTAAATGTTTTTTCTCTTTACCCTTATCTAGAGGATGAGGTTATCTGGTATGTTGATCCTAGTGGGAAATTTAAAGTCTCTTCTACCTTTGCTTCTAAGGATAAGAGTAATCAACCTCTCTAGTCTCAAGCTTGGATTAAGGGTCTCTCTCCCAAAATTAACATTTTCTTTTGGACACTTCTTTGAAACAAAATTTTAACCATTGACAACTTGCAAAAAAGAGGTATAAATTTGGTAAATAGGTGTTCTGTATGTAGAAAGGGACTTGAAGATAGAGATCACATGTTTTTGAGATGCTCTTATACCTAGGAAGTCTGGACAATTTTTGGGGTATGGCTTGGGTCCATCAACACAATGTGGATCTTTCTTTCAAGAGTTGTAGATGCCCCTCAAAGGATCCTGATGCTCAATTTCTTTGGAAACTAACCATCCCCCACCTTTGGTGGGGCTTATGGAAAGAAAGAAATAACAAGATATTCAGAAATAAAGATCTTCCAAGATGGGTGATTGGTCAAAATATCATCAAAGCCTTCAAGGAGAATTTTATGTCCTAGAGGGAGTCTGCTCAAACCTTCCAACTTGATTACCCTTTAAGATCTCAAGGATCTAAGTTGAAAATTGATAATCCTAGATCGATTATAAAGTGGCTTGTTTTGCCTAGTGGATGGATCAAAGGGAATTTTGATGGAGCAGCCAAGGGTAACCCAGGAAGAGTAGGATGTGGAGGTGTTCTTCGAGATCATATGGGAAATGTTATTGATGCTATTGTTGTCCCTATTGGTCACTCGAATAGCAATATTGCTAAAGCTACTGCTGCCCTTTATACCACTATTTTGGCTATTGAATTGAGGTACTCCAATTTATGGTTGGAAGGTGATTCTCTAAATATTATAAATATTCTTAATAATAAAAATTATATCTCTTGGTCTATAGAGGCAACCATTATGAAAATCAAAACATTATTTCAAAATTTTGAAAAGGTGGTCATTTCCCATACTTATAGAGAAGCCAACGGGGTCACTGATTGGATAGAAAATCATGCTGTTCAAATGGAACAAAAGATGAGGTGGCTCGATGATTTAAACAAACATGTGGATCCTAAAGTGATTATTAATTATGATGTTATTCATTCTAGAGTGGGAAATATTTGCTCGGATTAGAAATTTAATGATTTGCAGGAGTGGCCTTACGATTGTCAGATTACCATACCTAAGGAGGTACATTCATGTGAAGGCTATGTGTTCTCTGCACATATCTTCAAAAAGGCATCCTTGATATCATGTCACAAAAAATTGGTCTCACTTCTACCTCTCTACTATCGATATCTGGGTGTCTCTAGTTTTTTGTTTGCTCTGCAAAATGGGAGGTGAACCGAGGAAGCAGGAACCCAAAAAATGTGATGATTGGAAGGCTAGGCAAGACGTTTGGAAGATTCTTTAGAAAGGGAAGGTGGTCAACTATGTGGAGCGATTGCATGGATTCAAACCCCATGTCACTATTGCCTTCTTCAAAAATTGGGTGGATGAAAAAGTTACTTTACATGGAGTTTCTGTAAAGCTTACTGAGGAATTCATTGCCGAGGTCATTGGTGTCCCCATGAAAGGTATCAAGTTTTTGAAGCAGACCAGTATTTCCAACGTGGCCTATGAAAAATTCCTGAAGATGGATGAAGAGGAGATGCAATTGGAGAAGAATGGTAACTTCTTTGATGTGCAACAGATAAAATGTATTTGGCGTGATGTGCTTGGTTGTATTCAGGAGTATCTCATCCTTGATGGAAGAAATAAAAGGGTGCACAAATTCCACTTTGTCTTCCTTAACCATTTCAGGTACAAGGATATAATTTCCTTCCCTTTCTATTTGCAATTGTCTTTTCTCCAAAGTTTTAATGCCCATAAAAAGAAAGAGTCTTGACCTATCTTACATGAAGGTCTGATTTTACTCATTGAGGGTTTTTGTAAAAATAAGTCCATTGCTTCATCTTCGTCCACTGGCAAGCAAAAGAGCCCTAAAACTTTAAAAGGAAAAATTGATGAGAGTATTAAAGAGAAAATTAAAGCTAAACCGAAACCCTCAAGCTCTCAAAGACAAATTGAGGAAGAGGATACAGAGGTGGAGAGAACTGAAGGCTCAGACAAGAATGTACCAGAGGAAGAGGAGGGGACGAATGCTGGGGAGTTTAGCTCTAACCTGGATAGTTACTCAAATTTGAAAGACAATAATGAGGAAGGGAGAGAGGAAGATACTATTGAGGAGAATTCAAAATAGAGTAAGTCTAATAATGAGGATACTTATATTGTGTCTGGGGGAGGTGATAAAGAGAAAGATAATTTAAATGATGACCCAACCATTATGAGTGAGGAGGAAAACATGGGGAAAGCTTCCACTCCTGTTAAGGAGATTGAGGGACAAGATAAGGAGAGCCAGAGCTATCATATTCATCCAAAGTTTGGTGAGGAGGAGCCGTTGGATGGGGGGATTCATATTGATAAAGTTGGCCCCTTACCACACACCACTGCTGATGATGTAGGTGAATCCCTGGCAAGGGAAACCAAACTTTCCTTCCTTCACTCTGCTAAACAAAAAGCTAACTCTTTCCTTTAGGTCGACTCCTAGTTATACAATGAAATTATGGGGCTGAAGAAGAAAGTGGATATCTTGCAACATAACTAGGAGCCTAACTGGGTTATTATTCAACACATGGAGGTGCAAATGCAAGATATCCCAAAAAAATTGAAGGATTATGAGTAGAATCTTAGGGTGCTCATCAAGGAAAGTGGAACAAAAATGGAGTAAGTTACCTCAAGCATCTATGTAGTTGTGGTGACATTGGGAAAAAGAGCTAATGAAGGAACCATATGCTCGGAGGGCCCAAGCAAGAGGACTAGACAGAGTTTGAGGAAGAAAGCTTTGATTGTTGCTACATCTTCGGCTGCTAACTCCATCCAGGACATGAAAAAGATTGGTAAGGAGGCAGTTAAGATGATTATGAAACTACAATAGCTTCCTAGGCCTTCTTTTCTGGTTGGGTTCCTGTTCTGGTCCTGTTAGCTAGTTGTTATTTCTGGTTCCTGTGTTTGGTCCTATTTTTTGGCTTTTAGTTTTTAATTTGTACTAACGATTCCAGGTCCTTGTAAAACTTGGGTACTTTATTTGGACTTTGTTAGTGGTTTCAGGTCCCTATAAAACCTGATTTTGGTTCTACTTTTTAGTAGGTTTATCTTGTTGGATGGCTTGTTTTTTCCTTTTTTGAGGATGTGAAAGGGTTTCAGGGTCCCTTCAAAACTTGTTTTTACCGTAATCTAAAACAATAATATCTGTATCATGATGCTCTTGAATAAGGAATTTTTTAATAATTTAAATCTTAGTAGCAAGCTTGTGGACTTGGGTAGGAGGAACTCTTAAAGTCTCTATTTCATTGTGAGATGAATGGAAAAGTTATTATCCATAGAGGAACTGGGATCATGGGATACCAAATTTTCATTGAGGTTTCTAAAGAGGAGGCAAGGAGATTATAGATTAAAATAAGCCATGATTCTTTGACTTCTCCTAATGAGAATTCTATAGGTAGGGCTTAAGGTAATAGACCTCATACACAAAGAAAGGCAAGAGGAAGATAACACAAATGGAACAAATCCTTGAGGTATGAACTAGATCTAAAAGAAGAAAAATTATACAAAAAAAACACAATGCAATCTAAATAAAAGTAAATACATACAACATTAAAAGAGAGATCACAAGAGATGTATAAGGTGGAAACATATAAAAGATTCAATCTAAACACCAGAAAAGAAAAAGTTATTGTAGTTGAGTTCATGAAAAGTGTATAAGGTGAACATATGATAGAAGACAAGGGAGAGTCTAACAATAAGATGAAAAGTGGAAATATCGTAGCTTGGGTTCACCAAGTGTATAAAGCAAAATGTGAACTAATCGAAAAGCTCTCAATTACTTCACATTTCACATGGGGGTTTGTGACCATATACCTCAAAGGGGATTTGAGAAGATAGATTCTTTCAATTCCAACTCTAAGGTTATTAGAACCATTTATATTAATATAATCCAAATGATGAAGGAGCACTAATACAAAAAAAGATTTAATGGTTATTTAATTAGAGAAAGAATGCAATATCCTTAAAACCCTAATTATAGAAAATGCAAGCAAGAAAGTAGAAAGAAGCTATGGTTTACAATTAAATATTATAGATCTAAAAAGTAAATTCACTGAAATGAAAAAAGAAAAGAAAATACTAACCTTGAAAAGTGATTAGAAAATTGGATCTGGATTTTTTCTCTCTCTCTGTACCATTCTTGACAACTAAAAGACTTAATTATAGACTTGAAACTGAGAGATCTGCAAAACCAAAAATTTATTTGGCTCCAGGATAGAGAATATTTTTTAGGATGGGGAATAAATATATGCTAGTCCAAGGTGGGGGAAGAAATGCATCCTAGTCCTTTTGTTCCCAAACAAAATAATTGATTTTTGATCTCTAATTTTTGGTGACAAGGGTATCTTGATCTATACTCTTTTCTTCTTTTCAAAACTTGTAAATCTACAAGAAAAAGGGATTTTTTTTGTTTAGGGGGGAATTTTCCTTTTTTAAACCATAGCTTAGGAATTAACCTTAAAATTGAAGTTGAAATAGTACTTGCAAAGCTAGAAATGTAAAGTGAATGAATAAACTCACCTTAAAAGAGTGGGATTTCTTAATAAAATGCAGTGAACCCACTTTATGAAGTTGATTAGGTTAAGAGGATGTTAATGTTCTCTTGACATAAATTGTATGTAAAAAAAGGATGAACATTAAAACCCTCTCTTGATGACAAGCTCCACGATTACCAGCATAGGAAGCTAGATTTTGGAAGGTTATGACATGAGTATGGAAAATTGATGATGAAGCCCCCAAAGAAACTCCTTTGAATCTCCTTGAAAGCACCTTGTGCAAAGGATCTCCTCTTCAATAGGTTACAAAAGGATTTCCTTGAATTCCCTTGAACATGGTTTGAATGAAAGGAAAGTATTTTTGATTTTCTAAGACCTAGGCCTAAAATTTGAGAGGTTTATCCCCTTTTGGAAAAGGTCAAAGTTGTGTCTATTTAGTAGATAGAGCTGATCTCATCCCTATCCCATAGGGACATGATCTAAATAAATCTTATGGGGTCTTAGGGAAAGTTAATAGAAAGGCAGGAAAGTGTATAATCGAGGCCCAAAAAGATGTAAAAGCATATACACATTCGTTAACCTAATCAAGGCATTTAAGTTAGGTCCCAAAAATCTTGTAAAGGGGGGATGAATAATGTCCTAACATAAAGGTTGTCCATTTGAAGAGAATACAACAATACAATGGATGTTTTGATTTAACTATATAATAAGTGTATGATACCCTATATGGTTGTATATGATCTTTGAATGTAATATATATTGCACTTTACATGATAAATAAGGATCTTGGGAAGTGATATGCCATCTCTATTATTCTAGAATTATATATGTAATTGTCTCTATTATATGAGTAATCTCTAACATGTATATGATGATAGATGCTTCTTAATAAGATGTCATGCCAAAAATATAGATACAGTGTCTTCACCATTGATTACTATCACAACCTTTTATGCTCTAGTCAAGAAATTCTACACAGGAAAATATAAGTTTATAAATATCAAATCTTCAATATGCATTTGGTGAGCCAATCAAATTTTATAAATATTTATTTTTAAAGATGAAGAGGTATGGGTAAAAATTTATCAACTTTTAGAACCAATCATATTTTACTCATGATAATTATTTATGACTATTATGAGTTAATCATGAATGATAACCAATGATGACATAATTATCATTAATAATTAAGTACAATGGATAATGAAAGGTTTTATTGTTTTTAGCTACATGATTATTATTACTTGGATAGCCTAGTGTACTATCGACTAGAATGATATATGTATAGCCCAGTTCATGAATTAGTAGTGATGCCCAATCATGGTAATATCAATCCTGATGATGCATGATCTCATAAGATTTATTATCATGCATAAATATACGTGAATTTGGTGTTTAATACAACATGCCATGAATGTAGATGCAGTAATAATGTCATAATTATGCTTGGGTGGTTGTACCTATATATCATGTGGTGTCTCACGTGTACGTGAATGTGCATGAAATGTTGTGTATGGATGCATTCATGCAAAGGTCCATGAGTATGAGATGTGATGAAATGGCATCAATGCTATAAAATTATAATATGGTGTCATCTATATGAAAGAACATGATGTAATATCATACATGTGTGTGTGTGATTGTACTTTAAGAATGGTGCATCTATGTGGGTGAGTATGTAATGATGTATATCATGATTGTAATATTATGATGGCTATGACCACTCTTCAAGCCATTGGATCAAATCTAATGATTGTACAAAGTGAAATAAATGTTGACAATGTATAATACAATTTATTCTTCTTCTTACCCTTATTTACATGTTATTTTATTTATTTGAAATGGGATATCATAGTTTCCTCTCCTTCAAAAATGCTTGCCACAAATATTTAATTTTTAAAAATCTCATGGGTTTCTTTCTCTCCTTGATGTAGACCCTGAATGTTCTATTTGTTGGAAATATAAGGTAGGCTAGGTTATTGAGAGGGGAGGGGTGAATTAGGAACCAATAAAACTTTAACTCACTTCACTAATTAATCCTTCATATATTATTTTGATCTAGTTGCATACATGAAAGAATAAGAGTAATAAACCATTCATAACACTTTGACACAAGATATGGTGACCCAAAAACCTTCCAAATAGAAAGTAATATTGGGGTGGGGATGATACCCACAAGCTTTAGTACTGCAATATAAAGTTAACTTGTTAAGGCTTACAAATGATCACTTTTGATGATCTATCCTGTTAGGAGCAATAAGACTGTGAGGTCCACCTTGTTAAAGGATTTACAAACATACAATGAAGTATGCACTCTATTAGGAGATTTAGAAAAAGAATCTTAAGTCCACCCACTTAAAGGATTTAACTGATACACCTGTTAGAATGAATCAGTGGCTGATCTCTGCTCTGCAACTTTGATTTGCTAAATGAGATTCCTTGAATTGCAATGATCACGTTGTTGTGATAGATAAATCTCCGATGTCCCTTATACTACTTGTATCCTTCTTCAATTTGCACTCATACACTTCATATTACTTCTCATTATCACACTTGGATATGGTACAATGAGTTACATATGTATCAATCAAAATAATTACTTACTAGAGTTGGCTATAATCTCTAAAGTTTTGCAAAAAGGGTATTCAAATTTTTGTTCAATTTTTCCTTCTAAGATTTGTATCCTGCAAGAAAAATGTGTTGGAAGGGATTTGGCTTGGCCAAACCCTAGTTTTAGAATTAACCTTGAAATAGAAATAATTAAAATGCTAGAAATGTAAAGTAAATGAAAAAATTCACCATAAAGTAGTAGGATTTTTCAATCAAATAAAATAAACTCACTTTACCAATTGATTGGATCAAGAGGATGTGAATGTAAAAGAAGGATGAATGTTGGAGCCCTCTCTTGAGGTAAAGCTCCACTATCACCAATTGATAAAGATAGATGTTAGAAGGTTATGGAATAAGTATTGAAATAGATGATGAATCCCCTAAATGAACTCATTTAGTTCTCCTTCAAATCACCTTGAATGTAAGAGATCTCCTCTCCAATGGGTTGTAAAAGGATCTGCTTGAAAGCACCTGAAGATGACTTCGATGCTTGAATTCTTAACATGCATGGATATATGATAGATGGATTAATAAGTAGATATATGTATACAAAATGAGGAAAAAAATGTGCTTACAAAGGACTTAGAATGATTTTTTAAATCTTGTTGGCTAACTGGGCAAGGAAAATAATGCCTCAAATTGACCCCAACACAAGGGTCGAGAAGGGGACCCAAAAAAAAGTTCCTAGGGTAGGACTCATTATGCCCCAAACCTAGGTTAGAGTCATAATAAGATCCTAACCTAAGGCACAAAAAAATTTGGGACGTCCCAAGGGTCCCAAAACATGCACTGATTTTGGGAAATTAGATGTAATTCTCAAGAAAATCCCCATTTTGGTGTAGAAAATGAATTTTGGTGATTAGAATATGAAAAATGAGGACACCAAGTGGTTAGTTCCTACCTTGAGATTTGGTTAGTTCCTACCTTGAGATTTGTACCATAGAATAGGAATAATAAGGAGTATCTATTAGATCCTACCACAAATCCATCTAGGAAAACTAAAAAGAGATAGGAAGAAATGGGAAGATGTAAATTAAATAAAGTTTATGATAAAATCACATTAAATGGGTGCTAAGTTTTCATTAAATCAAAATGATTCCAATTTAAGATGATACATTTATCCCCCACTTTACTGAGAGTATGGGTTTAACCCAAACTCTTGGTAAGTAGAGCGTAAGGCATAAGACAACCTTTCCATAATCAAGGATACAAAGAATCCATCAAATTCCCAAGGATTTGAGTCTTTGCTAATTCCAAGATCATAACAAGAGACAAATCACTGATGGAGGGAATCAAATAAGAGAGGGCATGATTAGCTTTCTTAATGAGTAGTGTACATCTCACTATGAATAACAGAAAAAATAAAGTTAAAATTGTGTTACCTATGTATGAGACTTAGCATGTTGAATTTTTGAATGTGTTACCCATGTATGAGACTTAGCATATTGAATTTTAATGTATTACCCATATATGGGAACTAGAATATTTGAATTTGAATGTATCACCTGTATATGGGATTCAACATATTGTAAGTGAAAAAGAAAGAGAGACCCAATCTTAAGGATACTCACTTCCTCAAGGGATCAAAGGTGTGCAAGGAGAATCCATTCTATAGGATTATGAATAATCCATAAAGGGATTCATAAGTATATGTATGGGATTTCAAGTAAGTGTTTGTGTACAAAAAGTTAGTAGAGCATATGCTCCCACACTAAATTCATTTCTAACACTTAGACAAATCAATGGAAACAATCACATAACATATAGAGAGCATAAAAGGGATCTACTCACTTTAGGGTCATTCCTCAAGGGAAGTAGAGCTACAACATAATGGAAGAAAGACACGTAAGAGTAATGAATAAAAATAGTTTTGGACTACCATCATGGAGACCAAAAAAAAAAATGGTGCTACCATGCCACAAGTCCAACCTGGAAATTACAAGGATACAATTACAAACATTGGCACATGTACAACATTACATATAACAACATATAGAAGAATTGAGACAAAAAATAGAAGAATGATATGACATTGTGATTACTTTATCACCTTGTGCCAATAATGAAGTAAGGGTCATTTTAAATAAATATGAATAAAAATATCACAATCACAATATAGGGGAACCATATTAGAATAGGAAAATACACAAAAGCTACTATGATAGGACAACCACTCAATTTCATTACCGCCTACCCAATGTTTCTCTATATCATTTAGAGAAGGTAAGAAACTTTCAAGAGGAGTAATGTATAATACAAAAATAAAAATAACTCATTCTTAAAAAGAACGCGAGAGTCACAATGCTCAATACTAGATGTAAGTGAAAGTTATTTTGAAACCATCTTAGGAAAATAATTTCCAAGATCAATAGTGTCATATTCATCATCATATCTTCATTGATAATAATATCAATAGAATCCAAAATACAAATTTCATGTTTATCGATCTCATCATTATGTTTTTTATTAACTTCATCCAAAAATATAGGTTGATCAAAGGAAAGAGAAGAAGAATGAGAAGCATGCAAATGAGTTTTATCTCTAGCTTTATGCTTCTTTCATTGCTCACACACATGTTGGCTTGATTTGGTCTTGCTATAAATTGGGTGAGATGAAGAGGGATCAATAAGAATAAGATCATTTTTACCTTGTGATAGTAGAACAAAGGGAACCACAACATGTTAAGATGCAAGAGGAGAAAACACACTAGATAGAGAATTTGATACAAGAGGTGGTGTCTCATTAGAATTTGAATAATTTGAGTAAGGAAAAAAACTGCTAGTAATATCCTTAGGCATATTGAACTCAAAAATATTTCTATGTTTATAAGATTGATTTAATTAGACAAGAAAATTAGGATGATTAGGAGGCATAGTAGGGTAAAAGGCCAAAAGAAGTCAAACATAGTACAATTTCTAGGCCTAGAAGTATGGTAAAGACTAAGATTAATCGTTTTGATCTAACCATCAGGGAATTTGATCCATTTATGGATAGGAGAAGCAATGGATTTCATGGAAGTCAACCAAGGTAAACCAAAATTCACTTGGAATTGATAAAAAATAGGGATGATAATGAAGGTAATATCTGCCACTTCACCACAAAGTTTAACAAACAAAGAAATGGAACAATGAGATTGATACAAGAAACCCTTACAAAAAAGAATCCAAGTATTAGTTGAATCATAGAAATCACAATACAAATATTTGGTAAAAAGATGTTTGTTAGTGTTAACATTAACAATGCAAGTAGGATCAACAAGGAAAAAAAAGGTGATTTATCAACCATAGCATCAAAGTAAAGAGGACAATGACGACCCTTAATAGTTTTAGAATCATCAAATGTAATAGTAAGCTCTCTACTATGCTTAAGGGAAGCTTATATCTTGGGTTGAATTTGAGGTTTAGGTTGGTGTGCATGCAACAATATCAATAACATGGCTATCCTCTTCCATATGGAGATCATAGATAGTGTTTATAGTAGAGGAAGAAGAGGATTGAGCAATTATATTGACAGTGTTTTGAGATAAAAGATGAGTGTAGATTTGAAGGTTTTGATTAGGAGGCACCACAAAATTTTTACCACTATCAATATTATCAATAGATAAAGAATTGAAATCAATCAAGTCTTTAATCTTATGTTTCAAGGTAAAACACTTCTCAGTATCATGGACATGCTAATGATGATATTGTCAAAAGGATATGGAATCATAGTGCAAACTTGATGTTTTAGAAGGAAGAAGAAGTTTAATAGAAGGAAGTGTAATAATATTATAACTTATTAACCTTTTCCATAGTAGATTGAAAATCCTAAAAAAGAGGAATAAACTTACGATTCATCCAACAAATAGAGGAAGAAGAAATGGTACTTTTGGATATAAAAACTACTTGTTTATTTACTATTTGTTGCTTTATTTATCTTGATATAGTTGTTAGGTTTTTAAATTTTTTTTTGGTTAGCTACGACACCACTCTTATCAATTGGAATAGGATCCATTCAAGGGGTTCTCTCAAAATGAATCACTTGTAATTGGTAATTATGAAGTGTTGCACAAATTTGTGAAAAGAAGTAAATTCATTAAGAAAAATATTACTTCTAATGTATTTTTATAAATTAGTAATAAAAATATGTTGAATATCAATATTAGGCACATGGAAAGAAACTTGGGAATGAAAATATTTAAATTTACCTAAAAATTAGTCACTTTTTCCTTAGGACCTTGTTTACAATTAATTAAATCAGTTAAGAGCACTTGAGGACCAATGCTATTTTGAAATTGTTGGATAAACACATTAGCAATTTTATGAAAGGAATCAGTGGAATAAGGTGGCAAGGGGCAATACCATTGTAATGTCTTGTTATAAAAAGTGTGGGTACACAACTTGGCTAAAATCCTATGGTCATGGGAATAATCAGTACATATGACTTGAAAAGTTTTAAGACGAGCTACAAGGTCATCCTTACCATTATAACCATCAAGGTGAGGCATATCAACTTGTTGAGGGGAAACAAAATAAATAATATCTAAGGAAACAAGACTTCCCATGTCACATGTATGCACATTAAATTTGGATTGAGTTAAGGAACAAATATGTTGTTACAAGGAAATTATTTCTTGAGAAAGGCTAATAATGGTGGAATCATTAGAAGAAATAGATGACATTGACACATTGGATAGACTAGGAAAAGTATAGAAATTGGAAGGAATAGAAGGTGCTATAAGTGGGACACTATTGTAAGGAATACTATAGTATTAGAAGGATTAGGATAAATGTAAGGAATAATATTGTATGAAGGTTGTGAGGTAGGAAATGAAGAAGGCAAAACATTTACATGAAGAGAAGGAATCAAAAGGACCAAAATAGCAGGATTAGATGATTTAATTTATGTAGTTACAATAGGTGGAACATAATTAGGAATGCTATATATAAGAGTGCAAATAGTCAAGGAAGGCTCAACACTAGAGATAGGTGGAATCATATCTAGTTCATACGTAAATTGAGTAAAATACTTAACATATTTTTGGATAAGGTGAGTAAGGCCACATAAAAGATTAATAACATTCTCATATTTATGGATGACTTTATTAATAGCCTCAAGAGAAATAATTCCATTAGTATTATGATTCTCTTGAATAAGACAATTCTACAACTTTTCAATCTCAGTAGCAAGTTTGTGGACTTGTGCAAGAGGAACTCTTAAAGCCTCATCTTCATCACGAGATGAATGGGAAGCATCACTATCCATAGATAGATTACAATCATGGGAAACCAAAGTTTCATCAAGGTTTCTAAAGAGAGAAGAAGATTTTGGATGAAAGGAAGTCATGCGCATACATAGACTCCTAACAAGAATGCTATAGGTAGGGATTAAAGCTATAAATCTCTTACACAAATCAAGTCAAGAGAAAGATCACATAAAGGGAATCTAACCTTGAGGTATGAACAAGATATAAAAGAATATGAAGCATACACAAAGCACACAATGTAATTTAAATGAAAGTAAATACATACAACATTCAAAGAGAAATGAAAAGAGATGTATTTAACTAGATAACATAAAATTATTCCAAAATCAAAAGTAGAAATGTCATTTTTCAGGTTCACTAACATGTATAAAGTGAACATATGATGGAATTCAATGCAAAATCTAAAACCAAGATCAAAAGTAGAAATGTCGCTAGTTGAGTTCACCAAAATGTATAATGTCAAATGTGAAGCAATTACAAAAGGTCTCAATTAACTCACATTTCATTTTTTTGGGGGGACCTTATACCTCAAGGGAGCTTAAGGAGATTGATCCTTTCAATTCCAACTCTAAGATCCAAGAAGATCAATGTTACCCAAATAATAAAGAAACACTAATGCAAACAAAGATCTAATGATTATAGAACTAGAGGAAGAATACAAGACCCTTGAAACCCTAATGTAGAAAGAAGCTATAAAATGTAATGAAGGAAAGTAAATTTGTTAAAATTAATAAAGTAAACAACTAAGAAACGTTAGAAACTGAAAAATATCATCAAAGTTAACAAATTCTTATATTATTGTCGTTATCCCTTCCTTTGTTGTGATTGCAGATGTGAAGGAATTTCAACAACATGAAATACTTGCCTTGATTTAGATTTTGAGTGGATGAAAAAACCTTTGGAAGTTCTTGGCTCAGTTACTTCCATTTCATTTGAGGATCCAACATGCTCATCCATTAAGGAACATCCATTGATAACTGATGAGGTAGTTTATTTATTTAGACAACCTTGTTAATGTGAGGAAATTTGTTGTGTTCTTTGATTGAAAGACACAAATATTTTGATGGAGAATCTTCATTTTCTTTTCTTAATTATTTTGCAAATAAAAATTTTATGTGACAATTTCTGAGCTCTAGGGAAAAAGGACTTTACACATATACTGAAGTATGTTTCTCTTTTCATGGTTCTTACTAAAATTAAACCTCATATTTTATTTTTAAAGTGTGTATTTTATAGATATTAATACATATATAATAGAAGAAAAGGTGAGTTTTCCCTTTTAAATATGCCATTAACTATGAAAAATATTGTATCAAATTCTGCAATTTAAAGTTGAAGGAACATATGCAATATTGTGTGGATCATCCAAAAGAAATCAAGAAACCTGCAAAAGTGAAGGCTGGGTTTTTGAAGTGAAGGGTGTTATGATGGAAAATATTGAAAAGGCAAGCCTACTTGGTAAAATGCAATATGGTATAAATATGATTTTAAAGTCTATTTCTTAATATGTCAGAAAATTATTGTCAGCATGAGTTGTGATATTTTCTTCTGCAGTTATGTGGTTTTGTTTTTTCAATATTGATACAATATTTTCAAATCACACAGACTATGTGCTGGGAGCACAAATATTATAGAAGAATCATATTCATAAGAATGCCATGGAAGTCACCAGTAAAAAAAGTAGAACTAAATTACCAGTCTAGGCATGGGAGTTTGGGTATGCCTATAGAGAAATTTTTTTGGGGGGTTTGGGCGCATCTGGACACCAAATAGAGAATATAAAGTCTAGTTATTACTTTTTTTTCATTCTCCTTGTGCTCTCTTTTATCTTGATGATGGATTATGGAGTGTTATTTGAAATGTTAATGCAAAAAATTGTCACATAATGACATCAAAAAATAATAGCTAGATATTTCATGGATTGTGGAGATTTTGTAGCATTAAGAGTACATAAGTCTGAATAACTATGTGAGATACATATAATATAAATAAATTTAGATGCCATAAAAATATATCCCATGTAGAATACAACATCTTCAATCTTCAGCAAGGGGCTAAAAAAACCTCTGAATGTAAAATCTTATATAAATTTTAGAAGATTAAGAGCTATAGTTGTGATAAGGTCTATTTAGGAAGAAATGTTCCTAAGATCTTAAAAGGAGTTAATGTAATTATATAAGCATTTCATGACATAGTGTAATATGAATAAGGAGGTTGTGTAAGATCAAGAAATGTGATATGATGTGTATGGGCAAGTTCTTATAGTGTACCATTTGAATGTTTTCATCTATACTATGTGATTGTAAATATTCAATGTGATAAGAGAATGGGATGTTTGAATAGAAAGAGGTTAATGAGTTTGTGTTAAAGGAATATGAAATTTTCAACAAAAGATGGAGTCGTCATTGGTAGGTCTAATTAGGTCTAAAGGTTGAACTTTAGAGAAAAATGAGTAATGTTGTAATCTAGTGTTGATTAAGACTAATTGTGAATCATGATTATATATTTAAACATTTTTTGCAATTGTGATGTTTAATTAATATGATGATTGATATTTCTAACTGTATGTTGTAGAACTTGAGAAATATACATCATGTAGATAGAGGAAATTTAGCTATTTTAAAGTACAATAATCAATTATACTTCCATCTAAGAAAAAATCAAGATAAATGTACACTAATTAAATATAGAAACTAGGTATAAATAACTAAAGAAATGATTGGGATGAACTCAAAAGATAAGAACCAAGACAATACAGAAAATTACACATTATATCATCATTTTTTAAAGGGTGCTAGCTCAATGGAAGAGCACCTTCTTTACAAGCACATGGATGCTGGTTCGATTCCATCGTGCCCTATTATGACCAAATACACTATTAAATATGTTACTAAATACTTGATCAAATATACTACTAGATATGCTACTAAATATATTGCTAAACATGTTACTAAATATACTAATTATGTGACCAAATATACGATTAAATATGATACTATATATAATACTAAATATGTGACTGAATCAGATATCAAATATACAACTAAAAATGTGATTAAATATACTACTAAGTTATAAAGTTAATATACCTAGGAAGTGCCATGGGGTAGTAAATAATAAATTTGTAATTGAACCTTGGGAATTTCCCCTAGTTTCTATTATGAATAATCTAGAAGAATACAATCTTTGGAAGGTCTCTTCAACAATTATTGAGTTCTTTGCAATTCTCATCTTGTCATAAGATAAACTCATGTATGAGTTGTGTGGATGTAGCCCTAGTTGGTGTTAGTAGCAATAGAGTTTAAAGGACAATGAATTTATGCTAGGAGGGACTTGAAAAACCTTCACAATGTAAAAGCATGAATTTTATAAAAGGATTTAATGGTGTTTGCTAATTAATGAAGTCTTCCAGAAGGGTAGTGATACACTTAATTTTCTAGATTGTTCAGAACATAGCCCAATTTTAGTCTATTTGTTGATAGTAATAATTCATAGTACCGTAAGCTCTTAACAACAAATACAATCTTTCTTGAAGGTATCTTCAATAATTATTGATTTCTTTACAATTCTCAACTTGTCACATGCAAAAACCATGTATGAGATGTGTGGATGTAGCCCTAATTAGTGTTAGTAGCAATAGAGTTTAAAGGACACTGAATTTATGCCAGAAGGAACTTGGACAACCTTCACAAGGTAAAAGTCTAAAATTTATAAAAGGGTTTAATGGTGTCTTCTAATTACTGGAGTCTTCCAAAAGGCTAGTGATATACTCAATTCACTATATTGTTCACAACATAATTTTAGTATGTTTTCCGATAGTAATGATTCACAACACCATTAGCCCTTAACAACAACCAACTTAATCAAGGCCCACCAATAGATTTCCATTTGTATGTAATTATCACTAACATGACACTTTAGTATTTAGTTTATGTATTTAGTATTTAGTATATGTAGTTATCATAGATCATGTCTAATATCTAATACATGCTTATTTGTATTTAGTGATTAAGGGAAGAAGATGGATTTGATTAGCCTTTGTATTGAAACAAAATCTTCATTATCTGTGATAAGAATTTAATTTCCCACTATCTATAGCTAAATAATTGGTTAAAAATGATTTAATTGGTGTTGTGGTTTCACAATGTACACCCCATTTCTCCTAAGAAATGGGGATCACCTAGTTTAATTTTTGCTTTTCTAGATTCCCAATCTGGGGTCTAAGTCTTTTTTAGGGCTCTATTTAGTGTCAGAGTCAACCTTGACCCTCTGCTTGAGAAATCCAGTGTTGGAAATACATAAGGAGTAATTGAGAGAGGAGGGGTGGGGTAGGTGGGTGAATCAGTTACCACTAAAATTAATCCTAGATCCCTTAGATGTCAACCATAAAATTTACACTGAGAAAACTGATTGCTATTGATGCTCGGTAAACAAACAAAAATTGCTATAACTCAGTAAATATAGAGTGAATTACTTTTAGAAAATCTTAAATCATTATTAGTAATTAACTTGCAAGCATGAGAGAAATAACATGAACACATGAGACACTAGAATTTAACGTGGAAACCCAATTTGGAAAAAACCACCAATGTAACTAGTTACTATTTTTCACTCTTCTAAAGTGAGCCTTGTTAGGAGTCAACCCTGTTAGAGGTTACAAAACATATTGTTAGATATGATCCTGTTAGAGGATTTAATCAACCTTCTAGGAGTGGCCTTTCAAGAAGTCTTAAAACAATTCAATGGAATTGCCACCTTGTTAGATGATTTAGAACTGGCTATTAAACCAACTCTATTAAGAGATTTTAGATCACTGCTAGAATGGTTAGAGAGTAACAACGAAATGATCCGATTGTGATGCAACTGAATTCCTAAATCCATATCTCTTTTCTATTTAAACTTGATCCTTCTTGATTGAATATTACTTTCTTGCTCCATAAGGATACTTGCTTATCCTTCAAGTTCACTCCCTCTCTTTTCTTTTCAATTCAATCAACACATTTTTACACACACTAGAAATCTCAACTTGACCTTTTATTTATACCTTCCAAATTGTCAAGTCAGCCCAAATTCAAATTACAATAACCAATATTCATCATCATAGTTGGATACAATCAATACATAAAGTAATTAAGCTTCATATGCCAAAATAAGAAAAATCCTTCGTAAGCCAACCCTGCTCAGTAGAAACTAACTTTGGAACGATTTCTTGTGTTAATCAATAGAAGCTTGGTTAACATTGCAAACTTGTAGAAATCCTTAGGCAACCGAGTGAACTCAATGAATACTAAATCTGTCCAACTTTCCCTTCGTTAACCAAGTGAGCTCGGTTAACACTCTTTTCTGCCTAAATTCCTTAGACACCTGAGTGAGCTTGGTAGACACTCTCATCTATTTAGAGTAAACCTGTGAACACTCAGTAGACAAGGAAAACTATCTTGACTAATCAAGTGAGCTTGGTAAGCACTATTTGTCAATTGATATGACATTTGTGTAACATCAAAGACAACGCACAATTAATCAATTGTATCCAACAATCTCCCTCTTTGGCATTGATGGAAACACAACATGTCATAGCATAATGAAATTTGAGAATAAGAGTCCCTTTGACAGAAAGTTTCTCCCTCTTTAATTTTACACAATAACCTCTTTATGTTGTATTGTCCCTTTGTGAAGGAACTACATAACTTCTTTTCAAACTTCTTTCACTACAAAATTTTAGAAAGATAAAGATATGCCAGTAAACTTCTCCCTCTTTGACAACATATGCCAAATTTTTATCAATGTACCTTGAGTACTGATTCATATGCAATATTCCCTTGATTATGCTACATCAACTGATTGATCTTTGACTTGGTTCTTGTTGATGCATCACTAAAATTTATTTCATGAGCTTCAGATAGGGGAATTGCCCCTAGCTTACCTCTTAGATACAAGAATGCATCCTTAGGAAATGGCTTGGTGGAATTGTTTGCAATTTGTTCTTTTGTATGAACATATTTCAATCTGATTTCTTTGTCCTACACCAGTTCTCTAACAAAGTGATATTTTATAGCAATGTTCTTTGTTTTGGAATGCATTTCTAGTTTCTTTGATATATAAATTACACTAGTGTTATCACAATACATGACTACTGGCTCTTTGATTTCAACCTTCATTCCTTCCAGCAATTGCTTGAACCAAACAATGTTAGAACAATTTACTACTACTACCATATACTCTACTTTTGCTGTGGATTGGGATGTGCAATTTCATTTCTTACTTGTACAAGATACCAACCTTTTACCAAGAAAGAAAGCTCCACCATTTGTGCTTTTCCTGTCATCAAGATTTCCTACCCAATCAACATTAGTAAATACCTTTATGTCTAGATTTCCTCCAAGTTTGTACCATAAACCATAGTCTTCGGTATCTTTCATATGTCTCAAGATTCTTTTGATTTCCATCATGTGATTTTCTCTGGATTTAGCTGAGAATCTTGCCACTATCCCAACTGCTAAGGCAGTATCAAACCCTATGTGAACTACATACTATAATTTTCCAACCAATGGTTTGTATAAGGTATGATCTACTTCTTTGGAGTCATCATCTTTGGTAAGCTTGAGTCCAATACACATGGGAGTACCAACTGGTTTTGAATCTTCCATTCCAAACTTCTTGAGTATCTCTTTTATATACTTGGATTGAGTGATATAGATACCATTTTTGTTCTGTTGTATCTGCAATCCAATGAAGAATTTTATTTTACCAAACATGGACATCTCAAACTCTTTGTTCATTTATTCTAAAAATGCTTTGCATAGGTCATCATTTCCTGTAAATAGAGTATCATTAACAAATATCTTTGCCAACACAATTTTTTTATCTGGTCCTTCCTTGATGTACATACTACTATTATCATTTATTCTCTAAAAATCAATCTATATCAAGTAGTTATGTAGTCTTTCATATCAGGCTCTAGGAGCTTGTTTGAGACCATACAATGCTTTGTGTAATTTATAGACCATGTCCCTTTTGTCAGGATCAACAAAACCTTCTGGCTATTCAATGTAGACTTCTTCATCAAGAATTCCATTCAAGGATTACAAATTTAACATCCATTTGATACACTTTGAATCCTCTGTGAGCTGCATATGCAAGTAGTGTCCTAACACCTTCTAATCTTGCAACAGGGGCAAAAGTCTCACCATAATCAATTCCTTCTTCTTGAGAATAGCCTTTACACACTAATCTAGCTTTTTTTCTTGATACTTGTCCATCTTCATTAAACTTATTTCTGAATACCCATTTTGTTCCAATCACATTTTTATCTTTAGGCCTAGGAACAAGAGTCCAAGTTTTGTTCTTTTCTATCTGTTCTATTTCTTTGTTTATTGCCTCAATCCAACTTTCATTTTCTAGAGCATCCTTAGTACTTCTAGGTTCAAAATCAGCAAGTAAACATGTACCTTTTAATTTGCTTCTTGTCATAGTACCTTCTGATTTATCTCCAATAATTTGATTAGGTGCATGATGCCTTTTGACATACTTGGACAATACAAGTTCTTTGCCTTTTGAATGAATTGCACTATCTTCATTTTGAATTTCAACTTCAGGCTCAGGTTGTTCAGACTTAGTAGGCATTGACTTAGTAGCTTTAGAATGTGACTTGGGTCCCTGTGACTCAATTTGTACTTCTTGCAATTTGGTAATTATGGAAGACTCAAGAGTTGAAGTCTCCTTATTGTTAGATATGTCTAGCAATGTATCAGGTTCAAAGTAAACAAATCTTTTGTAATCTTTTGGTTCTTTTTTGCTTTCTTCTTTAGTCTTTTATGCAAGTTCATCAATTCTCACATGTGTACTTTCTATGATTTTATGAGTAGAAAAATTCAAACATTTATATGCCTTACTTCTGTAGGAATATCCTAAGAATATATCTTCATCACCTTTCACATTAAATTTTCCTTTTCTAGAATCTTTCAACATATAACATTTACTACCAAATACTTTCAGATAACTTACATTGGGTTTGTAGCCATACCATAATTCATAGGGAGTTTTATCTGAGTCCTTCTTCAACTATACTTAGTTCAAAATATGAACTGTAGTGCTGATGGATTCCTTCCAGTATTTGATAGCAACATTCTTTTCAATCATTAGAGTTCTTGTACAATCCATGATGGATCTATTTCTTCTTTCAACTATTCCATTCTACTCAAGAGTGCCAAGGGCTAATACTTGCCTTTTGATTCCTTTTTCAATGTAGAAATTATTGAATTCATTGGCTGAGATGAATTCACCAACTTTTTCTGATCTTAAGCATTTCAATCTTTTTCCTGTTTCTTTTTCTACTCTTTCCAGATACCATTTGAATTTCTCAAATGCTTCTGACTTTTCTCTAAGATACATAATAGTCATCATTCTAGTGTAGTCATCAACAAAAAGAATAAAGAATTTTTCTCCACTATAACTTTCTATTCTAATAGGTTCACATAAGTTGGTATCTACAATTTCCAAGACATTTTTAGATTGATAGTTTTTGCTCTTAAAAATAGTCTTTCCCATTTTGCCAATTTGACAATTTTTGCATAAACCAACATCTGGTTTCTTCAAACTAGGGATACCTCTTACTTTTCTAAATTTTCTTATCTTGACCATATTATCAAAGTTTACATGACATAGTCTTCTATGCCATAACCAATTTTTTCCCATTTGAGTAATAAAACATGAGCAATCACCAAGATCAAGATAAAATAGGTTACCTCTTGTTTGTTTGTCAGATCCAATTAGATTCCCTTTTTCATCCAGCAGTCTTGCCTTGCTATGCATGAATTCTACCTTGAATCCAATTTTGATTAGCTATGCCACACTTAGTAGGTTATGTTTCAGTCCTTCAACCCAATAGGCATTGTCACATAAAAGTTCATTGGTTAATGAGATGTGACCTTTCCCTTATATGCAACAAGGTTCATTGTTTTCAAATCTTACACTACCTCCATCATAGTGTTTAAAGTGTTCAATTTTTTTTTTGTCTCCAATATTATGATGTGAACATCCACTATGTATGATCCATGTATCATTTTTACTAACATGAGAGATAAGTGTCATCTTATCTTCTTCTTCATTAGATTCATATTTTACAATAATATACACTATTTCATCTTCACTATTATTAGAATCTTTATCCATAAAACAAGTCTTCTTACCTTTGTCTTTGAAGGATTTGTGACTTTTGGATTCCTTCTTGCCTTTGTACTTGTGGCTCTTCTTCTCATCCTTTCTTTCTCTATTTGGGCACCTGGTAGCAATATGACCAATTTTTTCACATGAAAAATAGATTAAAGAAACTTTACCTTTGTACTTTCCTCTACCTCTAGAATATTTCTTTGCAAGTAAAGCTTCAACAACTTCAAGATCACTATCAGAACTTTCCTCTATTTCCTCTTCACTTTCTGACTAATTGTTTTTTGTTTTCTTGCCTTTTTCTTTGAGTGAAATTTTAGCTTCAAATGCAAACTCAACATTTTTGGAAGCTGGAACAAATTCGTCAAAGTTGTCAAGCTCAAAAGTTGTCAATCTTCCTACTAGGGCATCCAAACTTAACTTGTGATTTGGATCAAACCTCTTTTCTTGAATAACAGATACTCTAATTACATAGATAGGAAGCAAAGTTCTAAGAACTTTACTTACAATAGTTTCTTCCTTGATTTCTCCTCCAAAAGCTTTGATTGCACTGACACTAGCTTTGATTCTTTCCACACATTTGGCAACATTTTCATCTTCTCTCATTGTCATCTAATCAAACTGTCCTCTAAGGCTTTCTACTTTGGCTCTCCTTACATTTTCATCACCACCATAGATATCCTTTAGCTTGTTCTACATATCAAAAGCAATTTTATAGTCTTTGATCTCATCAAATTCATCATAGCTAAGAGCAAATGCAATATCAATCATCATGATGTTATGGTTCTTTTTCTCATCATGATCTCCAACAGATAATGTACCAATAGGAGTTTTGTATTCTTCATCAAGGTATTTGCAGCCTGAATCACTAATGGTGGCCAAATGAAGTCTCACGAGTTCCTGCCATGCTAAAAAGTTGTCTCTATTTAGCTTTGGTATCTCTCTCTTGTAAGACATCATGATCTTTAGCTTAGGTCCTTGAAACCTTTCCTACAAGCACCAAAAGCTCTAATACCAATTGTTTAAAATACAGAAGGAGTAACTAAGAGGTGGGGGGTGGGGTGAATCAATTATCACTAAAATAAATCCTAGATCCCTTAGATGTCAACAATAAAATTTACACTAAGAAAACTAATTGCTGCTGATGCTCGGTAAAGCCGAGTGAATTACTTTTAAAAAATCTTAAAATATTATTAGTAATTAACTTGCAAGCATGAGAGAAATAAAATGAACACATAAGACATCAGTATTTAATGTGGAAACCCAATTTGGGAAAAACCACAATGTAACTAGTTACTATTTTTCACTCTTCTAAAGTGAGCCTTGTTAGGAGCCAACCTTGTTAAAGGTTACAAAACACACTGTTAGGTGTGACCCTGTTAAAGGATTTAATCACCTTGCTAGGAGTGGCCTTGCAAGAGGTCTTAAAACAATTCAATGGAATTTCCACCTTGTTAGAGGATTTACAACTAGCTATTAAACCAACTCTATTAAGAGATTTTAGATCACTACTACAATGGTTAGAGAGTAACAAAGAAATGACCTAATTGTGATGCAATTGAATTGCTGAATCCAGATTTCTTTTCTATTTAAACTTGATCCTTCCTGATCAAATATTACTTTCCTACTCCATAAGGATACTTGCTTATCCTTCAAGTTCACTCCCTCTCTTTTCTTTTCAATTAAATCAACACATTTTTACACACACTAGAAATAACTTGACCTTTTATTTATACCTTCCAAATTGTCAAGTTAGCCCAAATTCAAATTACAATAACCAATATTCATCATCATAGTTGGATATAATCAATACATAAAGTAATTAAGCTTCATATGCCAAAATAAGAAAAATCCTTTGTAAGTCGACCCTACTCAGTAGAAACTAACTTTGGAATGATTTGCTGCGTTAACCAATAGAAGCTCTATTAACACTGTGAACTTACAAAAATCCTTAGGAAACCAAGTGAACTCGGTGAATACTAACTCTATCCAACTTTCCCTTCATTAATTGAGTGAGCTTGATTAACACTCTTTTTTGCCTAAATTCCATCAATGCCCCAGTGACCTCGATAGATACTATCATCTATTCAGAGTAAACCTGTGAACACTTGGTAGATAAGGAAAACTATCTACACTAATCAAGTGAGCTCAGTAAGCACTGCTTGTCAATTGATATGACATTTGTGTAACATCAAAGACAACACATAATTAATCAATTGTATCCAACAATCTAGTGACCCAAAATTGAAGAAATTGGATAAAAAAGTGATTTTAGAAGTGAAAAGGGCTAACTAGCACACCTAGTGCACCTAGCACACCCTTCAATGTGTGCTAGTGCACTAGTCGTGCTAGTATAGTGGACTTCTTCTTGGAAGTGCACACTTGTGCATTTGCACAAGTGCACACCTCCAAGAGGTGCGCTCCATCTTGGGCCTATAAAAGCCTAGGCTCCCCCTTCTTCTTTATTCATTTTCTCCTCCAAGTAATCTGCTGACACACCTTTGCACCTTCCAAGGTGCACCATCTTCAAGTCCTGCACACACACACAAACAACCTTAAGCATAAAAATGTGCACCTTTATTCATGAAAAAGAAAGAAAAAATAAAAACCTTAAAATCTTATGTAAAGTGCACATATGTGCACCTTACCAAAACCTAAGATAAACATATAGAATGGTGTGCAAGTGCACACCATTTTTTTGGTTGTTTCTAAGACTAAACCTTCAAAGAGGTTAGGGTGCGCACATTTTGCACTCTGGAAGGTGCACACCCTTTGGTGTAATTTTTAATAAATTTTTTAAGGTTAAGCGACACACCTAGCGCACCTTCAAGGTACACCAAAACTATCTTTTAAAGCTAAAATAGGGTTTTAAAGGTGTTTTATGACGTTTTTGGGTTCTAGCCCTCATTTATTAACATTTAGGGTTTGTTTAAATTGATTTTTCTACCTTCCAGAATAATAGGGTTTTGTTTTGGTGCTGATATAATGGCTTCTTCTTCATCCTCCCTCACTATAAAGATTGCTCCTAAGCTAGTTGTTTTCAAATTTCAGGGTGTACCATCCAAATCATGTTTTCAAGATGTGTACTTGGAGATCCAAGATATAGAAATAGGTCATATTGACTAGAATGCATTACTAGTTCTCTACAACAAACCAAATGAGAGCTCCCCAATGGTGTTTGCACTTATAAGATCAAGATTAGTAAATGTAGCTTCACACCTAATTTTAATACAATCTTCTGAGTTGATCATGACTTTGGCTGAGAATTGTGTTTCAGAGGAGAAAGTGGTCAAAAGCATAACTAGAGAGATCATTCTCAATCTAAGACCCAAGAGTATAGAGAAAGTATTCCATCTTCCAAGGAAAGATGAATATATATGGTTAACATATCATTAAAAAGAAAGGTGGTATAAAGAGCATGAATAAGAAGCCACATAAATTATTCAATTGTCATGTTTGATTGATAGGACACCTATGGGAAGAAAAGCTAGAAAAGTAGATATGACAAGATGCTACATGAAGGATGATATTAGACATTCTATAATGCTCTTGAGTAGGATCATGGGATTACCAGTAGCAAGATATTTAAACATATGGATGGTACACTTCATCAAAACAATTAGTATAACAAAGATACCAATTGACTGGGCTACAATGCTTAGTGAGAGTTTGGATGAACAACTGGTGGCTGTCAAAATTGACCCAAGATTCTATATGACCTTATACTTGGTATATCTATTAGCAGCAAGGACTATTAATTACCCAAGGTTGTTTAAGAGGGGAAGCATACAAGATGCTAATGCTTGGCTATATGTGGTAGACCTCCAGCTAGTGAAGAAGAAATTGTCAGATCAAAGTAAAGAGTATCAGATTGTGAATGACACTTTCATTTTTGTAATAATTAGATTCATTGAAGATGATTATGCAAAAAGGATTTTAGTAGAGATAGTAGCAAGAATTATAGAAATAGGTGCCTACTACATCCAATTTAAGATATTCACTTACCTAAGGGTAACAGGTACAATGGTAAATCCTAAGAAGCCTCCTAGGTATCTATCTGATAGATTCATTTTGCTAGAGATAATAAGGAATCTCACATCTGTGTATTAAAGAGTGAGGAAACATCATAAGAAGAATTAGGTATGGCCCATAACCATAGGTCCTTTCAGGGTTAAGAAAAAGTAGGACACAATGAATTTTGATTTAGAATGAGATCAATATCCCTTGGAGGATTATTACTCTCCTCTTCTATGCTTTGACAATATTAATAGAGTCCAATATTTGGTGGGAAAATAATTTGAGCATGAGGATGCCATAGAAGATCACCAGATGAATGCAATAAATGACTATGATATCTGAATTAGGGATTATTGTAGGATGACTCTTTATCTGGCAGAGAAAGTCTTGAAGGTTAAGGTCCCATTGAAATTGGTTCAACAAGACATAGACGAGATCTTGGATCCTTTATATAATCAAGATAACATATTTGATTGACCGATTGTGAATGGAAAGATTGATAGGGAGGAGAACACAAATATCAACTATAGGGCTAGACATATTATCCAATTGACTAAAGATTGGATAAAGAAGGCTTTCAAGTTAGACCCAGTTCATGAAATAATTGTATTACAAGCTATAAACCACCTAGTAAAGGGAAGAGGGCTGAAGGCTACAGTACTAACATTCACATCCCAATCTCCAATTAAACTAGAAATGGTATATCAACATGATAGAGAAGTTGGATACTTCAAGGCATAGAGAGGAAAGAATAAGAGGAAGAGAGTTTCTCCTAAGTGAATTGATCTTAAAGTTGAAGGGACTCAAACCCAGGAGGCAACTCAAGCCCCTGAGAATCAAGAGCTAAGAAACATAGAAGCTACTCAAGTCTAGGACAATCCACAAGTCCCACTGCTAGAACAAGGGCAAGGATCGAAAGAAAGAGCACAAGAAGTATCTGTAGTTGACCAAGGAGAAGCACAAGAACAATCTCTACCTAGTCAAGAGGCTTGCCCATTAGTAGCTAAGAAACTAATAAGAAAAAGACTCCAATAAGAATAACTAGGAGACAAAAGCTGGTAAGAAGGGTAATTCCTATTCCTTTAGTTCCAAAAATTGTTCCTAAAAAAGTGGAAGAGGATGAAGAAGATGAAGAGGATGACCTTCACTTGAGCCAAAGAACTCATCTTGCTAGGGCTACAGAGGAAGAGTAGAAAAGGACCACTATAAAACCACCATCCATTCCTACACAACCTACTCAAGTTACTATTTCAGAGGATGAACTACAAAAATGGATTGATGAGCAAGAGGACAAACGAGCTAATGTCTTTAAGATGTCAAATTTTGACTTCATGCCTATAGGTACTGAACTCATAGGAAACAAGATAAGGAATACAACAAAAAATCAACCTGTGGGGGAAAATTGGAGTCAATTTCCATCTTCTCCACAAGGACCTTTGCCATCACTAGCTCAAGATGTATCTTTAGTGGATAAAGGTTCAACCACTCCTCTCCCTTGGTCAATGAAGAACAAGTGTAACCAATGCAAGAAGAAGAGCCACAACAAAGACCTTCTGATGAAGTATCAGAATAGGGACATATATATTAAGAATCCTAGAAAAATTTCCAAGATACAAAGGCAAGGACCATGGATTCAATAGATACAGAGATGCTTGATTTAGACCCTTCACAGAAAGAAAGGACTCCAAAGAGGAGCGATAAAGGAAAGGGTCTAGCAGAACAAACTCTCTTCAGTTAAGTCTCTGATGGAAACTACTCCAAGATGGTTGAGAAAAGAGGTGATAGTTAGGCATAAAAGACAACTGTATTGTACTAAGGAAGAGGGACTGAGAGAATTAGTTGCAGCTCTTAAGAAGCCCGAGTTGCCTAAGGGTGATGCATGTACATTGGCCTTCATTATAAAGAACCAAAATCAATACTTGTTTGCTCACATTGTTGTCCCTCCTCTACATGTAGATACTAAAGATCTAACCACAAATGATTATCAGATCAAAGTAGTCTTTCTTGGAAATCCAACTATGGACACAAGTAAATTGATGGTCACTATAGGAATTAAAGAAGTGTTTAATCACTTATAAAAAGATGAGGCTAAATTGGTCAAGTTGAGAAAGTAGAATGAAATCATGAGGGTATTTTTGTATGAGTTAGTTGGTCCTATTGACCTAGATAATCTAGAGGCTACCCTTGGAGTAGCTTTAGAAAAGAGAGACAAAGAGAGGGCAATTATATAGGAAGATACATTTTTGAAGGCTTGTCAGTTATGGTGAGAAAATATTGAGGAAAAGGGTGTACACATAATACAAGGGAACCTTAAGTTATTGCACCATATGCAATATAATGTTGAGAAGCTGGTTGCTATTTTAAACTAGGATTTTGAATTGATGGACAAGTTACATACTAGGGAAATGACCTTCAAGCATTGTAGTCAATAAGAGGTATCATATACTGATGGATGTATAAATAATAGATGAGTTAGATGAGATAGATGATTGGATTGAAAACAATGCATATGGTAATAAAGTAATGGAGACATTACATGCAAATATTCATAAGCTCAAGGATCAAACCCAAGAGCAAATTTTGGAAGCAAAGAAGTGTTATAGTGATGCATGTTTTGACATTTTTGAAGATGAATCAAAAGATAAACTCCTATCAGGGAAAGTAGTCATTGAACAATTTCAAAATATCTTATGATGAAGATTCGATTGATGAAGACATTAGACAAGCATTCAAGATGGAGGAGGCATTATTGGAATTAGATGTAAAACTAGAAGATTTTGTGGAGACTCACATAAAAGTGGGAAACTATTGATAGATAGTGAAGGATAAGTATAGTGCTTTGGATTTATGGATGCAACCTAAGTGATGGCAATCATAGAAAAATTCAAGAGAAAACATCTAGACATAGCTTTGGTATGAAGGGGAAAAAAATCTACAACCTAGAATTTCGATTTTGACACTTGAGAAAATTTTTCATATTTTTAACCCTATCTTCCAAGGTGCACAAGGTGTGCTTATCCAAAGGTGCACCAAAAGTTTTTTGAAGAAGTTAGAGGTGCACTGAAAGTTAACTTCCAGTTCCAAATTTAGAGCTTTCCATAGACTAGAAATGCATTTTGACGATAGTTCAACTCCTACAAACCTCTAGAGAAGGTTGAACTTCTATTTTTGGCATCTCCAGAGACTCCTACATTATCTGATAGCTTTATTCTTCTTATTTTCTCATGATTTATTTGTTTTAAAACATGTAAAGGCTCATGCACCCATTAAATGATATAAACAAGGGTGGAGTCCTACTTAACACCAGTTAGAGAGTCAGTTTGTATATATTTAGATTTGTTTTATTAGTTTTAAGCATATATTTGCATGAAGGAATCTCTCACTCTCAACACAAATTAAGGAGAATATTTCTTATAAATTGAGGAATTAAATATGTATTGTAGGCCATTATTTTGATGCAATAATATATGTTATTGATGCTCTCATTCAGAGTGTAGTTATTCTTGCATGTGTGTGTTATATTTTTCCAATGCATGTTCACTACTACATTTAACATCATTTTTCGACCAAAAATTTCCACCATCAACTAAATAAATTTAGGGTGGTCAAAATGTAAAGGCAAATTTTTTGTTTTTTTACATATAAGACCTGTGCTGGTCAAAATTTTGACCAACACAGGGCTTATACATCCACAAAGTTCAAAATTTTTTTTCCCAATTACGTTTTTCGCGCTCAATTTTATTTGATATTTTTGGAGCATTTTCGCATGGTTATCTCTGTATTTTCGCATGGTTTTCTCTGAGCCCCGTTTCATTTCAGGTTTTCTCCACCCACTTGATTAATGATGCCTGCTAGCCCTGGGAATAAGATGAAAGGGGGACCTGCATTTGCATCAATATAGGGGGGGGCAGAATAGTAGTTCAAAACTCTCGATATTGTCTTTCTTTCATTCTTCCTGATGTGCTCGACTTCAAAAGCTATTCCATTCATGACCTCCAATCACATTTGCATCTCTGGTGGTCGAGGAGAGAGATTTCTCTTCGAGCATATTTCCATAGGTACATGTGTATTTTTGTTGTAGGTTTTTATGATAATATTGAAGATGGAAGTGAATACTATTACTATCATTATTATTTTTTATGCCAAAGTTCAGCCATTGTTGTGTAATATAAATGGGAGAGTCTCCACTCAAGTGTTTTTTCTCAGTGATGTTTTGATGATAAGTGTTACAAAGAATCTAGTTGCAAAAAGAATGTAATGTACTTGTTGTTTCATTTTATTGAAAGTGTGTAGATGCAGATTTATCATTTGGAATGTTGGTCTATTGTAACAACTATTATACTTTTTGTTATAGTAATGAAAGAAAAGAAAGGAAATGTATATGCAAAAGCTGTAGTTGTAAAAGCTTAGAAGAAATAATAATGACAAATTTTTTGTTTTATAAATATAGTTGTGTTGGTATCATATTTTTCTTGTATTTTTGTTTTAATAATACATAATTATATTGTATCATTTAGACAACAGTTTCATATTCAAAAAAAGAACAAAAAGAAAAAAAAATTGAGTGTGTTTCTCTCTTCAACTCTAGAACATTCAACTTAAACATCAACACATAAAGATAATAATTTGAAATTTGGTGTGTTTAGTGCTTGGAGTTGTACCCTCAATACCTAGGCCATGTGGGCTATAAAACATGATATTCATGTGATTCTATGTTAGATGATGATGATGATAATGAATAATCACCATCTACTACTAGCTCATGTAGTGATAAAAGGTCTTCAATGCACCTCTAACTACAAGTATGCCATGGAAAAATTGTGATGGAGATGACTCCTCAAACTAATAGACTATCATGGAATTTTTTTGATGAAGATGACACCTACAAATATTGGACTATCTTCAAAAACTTAT
Source organism: Cupressus sempervirens (assembly GCA_028749045.1). Taxonomy (NCBI): domain Eukaryota; kingdom Viridiplantae; phylum Streptophyta; class Pinopsida; order Cupressales; family Cupressaceae; genus Cupressus; species Cupressus sempervirens. The sequence continues at coordinate 433,081 of JAPHAW010000013.1, read as the reverse complement.
GATGAAGATGGCACCTAAATTTACTAGACTATAATTGAATTGATGTACTTTGAATCCTTCACCAAAAGTCTCTGTCATTTTGTTAGAAGATGATTTATCTTCTAGTTCAACCAAAAGAATCTCTCTCCTATATTTCAACATTACATTTAATTGGTGCATTGCAATTAGGTCTTCCTACAAGGGTTTCCATTTGGATGAATAACAAACTTGTTGGTGTTTAAAAACTACTAAGCAACAAAATGCTTAATACCAAGATGACAACACTCACACAGTCTAAAGACTAGCCAATTCTTATTATCAATTGTATGTGCACACCATTTGGGCCAAACTTCTACAAAACCAAGGGTGGTTTTCTACTCTTTTGGCTCTTCAAAACCAGGGTGGGTATACCCAGGGATGATACAATACTGGGAAAACTGTATAAGAATTATCTTAGTTTCATTCTAATTCTCATCTCAAATTCTCCAATACATGTACAATTCTTGATACTTTAATAAACACATCCCATATAATAGATATGGCCAAAAATCTTCTATAGGTCTGCACATGTTCTCAACAATAATGGCTAACTAAAGCTAAAACATTCCATGCAAAAAAGTAGAGGCCAACTTTGAAGATCTACAGGAAATAAAAGTAAAGTTGATTATAATTCTGCATTTTGACAATCATGCGTGACACATTTCTCTTTCAGTTGGATTAAATTTGATCAGTGCCTAAATCATTGGGGTTCAGAGTCTACTACAAATCTCTAGATCCAATTTGATCAGTGCCTAAATCATTGCGGTTTAGAGTCTACTACAAATCTCTAGATCAAATTTTATCAGTAATTCTTATCAGAAATTGTCATTCAAAATCCTTTCCACTACTGTAGCAACCTTATCAAATTCATCAAAGCTTTTACTTAATCCATTGAATTAACAACCATGATAAACAGATATACAACCTAATTGAACTGCATTCAATTGCACAAGCCTTTACTTATACAACATCAAGATAACCAAGTAATCAAAAGGAGACAAAGTTCAGAAAGAACTGATATGGGGATAGTTCATAATTTGTATTCATTTTCCTTGAAAATTGTATACAATTTACAATAGACTCAGAATGACCTTCAGAAAGAAACACAGATCATTCTATATTCATGTATTCTCAAGATCTGATAGAGAAAATACATCACGAATTTTTGCTCAAAAATGGTGGACCAAAAATAGACTAAGTGTATCACTTAGCAAATAGAATTTGGACCTTTTCTCTTGCCCTAGAATTTCACTTATATAGTGTGAAATGCAACAAGCTTCAGGCTAAGAGAAATTGGCAGGTGTCTTTTACAAGGAATATCTACATACACCTATCACAAAATGACAAAACTATGGGTAACAGAAGATATCGAAATCAAATCATTCCTTTCGGTGGGTCAGCTTCTGTTACATGTTCTGATGTTGTTGAGTTGGCTATTGATTTGATTCATCTTCATATGTAACTACTAAATTAGCCAACGATGAAGCTTGTTCTGACGAGGGCACATTAACCTCCACCTGCAGGCTTCCACCACCTTCATTCTGCATGGTAAGGACAATTTCTACCTTTTCCTTTTCTTTAATTGTATTGGCATCTTGTGGTCCCGATTCTGCAACTGAAAGTGACAGGTTTTTCTTGTCTTCTTCTTCTGATTGGGTTTGAGTAGTGATGGTATCAATGATTTGGACTTCCTCACCCTGCACCTCATCACTGTTAGTTTCATCTACATCAAACTATTCACTAGAAGGCATTTCTGCCATCCACCTGTCAAATAATGTGTCATCTGGCCAATTGAATTTCAAAATATCCTTCTGTTTCTTTATTATATAATCAGCCTCATTATCAATATCAACAAATTCCTGTTTTAAAGAATCAAAGAATATTTTGGCTTTCACCATTTCTTCTGTTGTGGTGGCCCACAATGCATGCCCTGTTTCATTTATGACTTGATTCATTCTTAAACAGAATAAATCATCAAGTTCCTTCGCCCATTCCTCTTTGCTTTTCAAACTATTTTTCTTATCTAGGGCATGAGGAAATAAATTGAATTTTTGGCTCTTATATTTGTCTAAGTAGCCTATTATTATCTTCTGTAAATGTATCCTTTTGCTATCAAAATCAGCAAGATCAGAAATAATGTCAAAGGTTTTATCAATCTGATCATGAGAATTATTTATAACAGATAGACACAATAAGATTATTGCTTTCTCCCTTCTCACCCATTTGTTCACAATAGGCTTTAGAGCCTCATCATCTGCTTTTAACTCTTCCCAGATGTTAATCACCCTAGCCAATTGATCATGGATTAGTGGCCATTCAAACTTGTCTCCTAGATATGAAAGAGCTGTTCTTAGTTTATCTTCATATTTAAATTCCAGCTCTACATGTAAGGCCCACAATTTACTCTTTTCTTCTTCAAAATCCTCAGCAGTGTAATACTGTGGCCCTTGGGGTGTGTCTGGTATTTCAATGAGGGGGGTGGATTTGAAAGTTTCAACAGGGGGGTGAGGGTATGTTATTTTAGGCCTGGTGGATTTTCCCAGTAGCTTGTTCTCAAGCTCAACTCTCCTTTTTACCTCTTTATTGTAGGCATCCACAACTAACTCATATTTACTTTGTAATTCAAACATTTCCTTTTCCTCCCTTTTAGCAGTAGCCAAGGCAAACTGAGAATAATCCACATTCATGTGGGCTGCCTGTACGTGTGAGGTGTCAACAACTCTCCTCACAATAATATTCCCTATCAGTCCTGAACCATCAGGCTGTGCTGATACAATCTTGGATCCTCTTCTTAATGACCACATAACAAGAGCATCTTGATCACCACTAAAAGAAATCCCTGCAAATTCCTTTTTATTTGGGTCTTGTAACTCCAGTCTATTAGAAACAGAGTTGAAAATCAATGCATCTACAATATCCCAATTAGGAAACAATAGTATGTTAGAAGTTTTTACCATTTGCCTTCCCTCCTCAGGGGTAATGTTCTGGAATTCTTGCATCATTTGCTCCTTTATTTGGTTTTGGATGGAGGCTTCATCCATTTTTGGATGCTCTACTTTCATGTTCTTACATCTTTCCTCAAAATTGTGGATGTTTTCCCTCCAAGCAAATTGATGGAAAGCCCTAGACCTTACAAAATTGTCATCTGACAAAAATTGCTGGCTGGCTTGTTCCAAAACAGGGTCCAATTCCCTTCCCTTAAAATTAGCTACAGTCAGCTCGAGGCTTGGCATAGGAGGTTCCCTTCATTGATCTCTGCTTGAGTGACAAAAACTCCCCCTTGTGATCCAATTTGTTCAATTTTCTCAATAGTGAGCTGCTCCTCCTCGATTCTCAAAGGGGTCTATGAAGGTGAATACTCCTCAACATGAGAATCCTCCTCTCTTATTATTTTCCTCCTCTTAGGGGAGGGCTCAGTAAGCCTCTCTTCCAAAACCCTACTAGTGGACTCAATTATTTGTTTGCCTTTTTCCATTGTATTCTTTTTATTTTGAACAATAGTATATCCCGGCCTTTTTTGGACAGTTAATTGACCTGCCCTTATATTGGGAGTAAAAACCAATCTTCCCATTACTTCCCTGGCCTTATTTGGGTAGAACCTAATAAAGAATTGCTTCTTTTCATTCATTGCCTCTATTATTTCAGGAAAATTATTCATAAGTTTTCTCATCTTATCTACATTTGTAACTACATCGTCCAAAGGACTATAATCTGGATCAAAACAATGAATGAAATCCAAAATTTTAGAAAAGACTTTCCACTTTTCTTTCCTAGCCTCTTGCTCCTGCAAGGAGTACTCATTCCTTATTAAGTCTTTAGAAAAATAAAATTCATGCTCAATTTTACCAAGATTAATTCTCTGCCTCAGAGCCAAATGATAAAATCCTTCAAAATCACAAAAATGAGGATGGGAAGTGGCCATCTTATAAGGATTCAAAATCTTGTGCAGAGAAAGACAACCTCCTTTTGTGATTACAAAATGATGAGCCGCTGTGCAAGTAGGAAAAATTGACCCCTTTTGTCTTTTCAATAGAAGGGCTTCCTCCACTCCTCCCAGCTGCCACAATATCTTAGCAACTCCTACCTTCAAAGGCACTTGGTAGGGTAGTACATGAGGGCTTCCTTTAAAACCATATATTCTAAATACAGTAGAAACAAAATATGGAATGACATCTCCCTAATTATGTGAAACTTTCAAACCACTTGGGTTGTCCATAGGCCTAATGAGATTCATTAATGCTTTGGGGATTCTGGGATTGTCCCTTAATAGGAGGCATCTCAGCTTTGAAGCGAAATACCTATCAAACCTGACAAAACTGACATTCTCTGCATCCCAAGTCATATTTGCACTCCAAAATTGAACTGGTAATGCTTCCCCACTCTCTTCTCTATCTAATTTCATTTCTTTACTAAAATATGTTACTCCCTTGAATAAGAACATGTGCATTAACAGAGAATAATGGCCAAGAGTTTTTTCCACCTTACCCTTAGCAATTCCAATCAATCCAATGTGAATCTCCTCAGCTAAGTAAGAAGCAAAATCAAAAATTATATCCACACCAAAAGAGGAAATCTGAGTAATCATATACATAAAATCCATAGGCATGAACTCTTCTTCATCTCTCCCAAAAACTTTACAAAAGGACCTATATATTTCTATAGCCCTAGAATTGAAGTATGCCCTTTTGAAAGGCTCCTTGGAGGATGTTGTTATTGCTGGCAGTGTTCCAATTCTACCTATGTGTGTGCTCAATGCTCCTTTCCTAACTGCATCTCTCTTATACATATACTCATTTTGTAACCCTTTCAAATCAATGGGCACATGATAATCAGTGACAGGCCCTAAACTGAAAACTTCCCTAATCTCCTCTGCGCTGATTGTAATCAAGATTTCACCATCAGTTCTCCTCACTAACCTAAGGGCTTGGTCGTAATTCTTAGCTAAGCTTCCAAAAGATCATAATCCATGAAAACACTGGGAACCACCATTTTCCCTAGACCAAAATTCTAGATGTTGGCATGTGGGGCAAAAAGGTTCCTCTTTGAAAACCATTTTTTGAATAAAACAAGACCAGTCTGTGAAGTTGTTGCATCCCTAACCCAGTTTCCTTTGTCATACAACCCATCTGCTATTTTTAGCCTAGGGTTTAATGAAGTTAGCCTCTTAACTTCTATAGTTTCAAAAGTGGAAGAAGGGAGCAGTTCAAGAAAATCATCGTGGACATTCCTATCCAAATAGTTCTCTTGACCAGAAAATGCTTTTTGTTTTGGAGCCATTTTAATTAACTCTCAAAGGAATTGAAATAGCAGGAGGATTATAATGCAAGTAATTACTTTGAATTTTTCTCTAGTTCTTCTCAGTGTTACTGCAGTCTTTCTGCGAACAAACTGCTTCACAATCTTACTGAATCCAGCACGGTCTTCTCAACAACTGTTTCTACTTTGAAATGCTCTGAATCTTTGTTCGAGTATGGTCGAATTAAGAAAATCTTCTGTGTTATACTCTATTTTTCTTCACATGTGAAGCTTTTATCTCTCATAAATGTACAAGGTAGCATCACCTTCTATATTCAAATTTACATTGTGGATTTACGAAAAATCCTACGATCTAGGGATGCAAGCAAAGATGACTCATGTTCCTCTTGACAAGCTGGTAGTCAACCCAATGAAAATTTTCTATGTGTACCTTTCCTTCATTGTTGGCACCTCTGAACTGGACCCACATAACTCTGAGGACACGTGTCACTTAGGTGCTATCTCACTATACATAAAGAGTGAGCACCTTGCCATAGCGAGATAGCGCCCATCATTGATCCTGATTTGATCATGTGGATGACATTTGATGCATTGCTCAAAATAAATATGGTGGGCCCCTTGTCGCCATGTCACTATTCGTAACCTTCGTGCAACTCGCCATAGTGAGATAGTGATGATCATGGATCTGAGATAGATCTGACGATCAGTCTTTCATATATTTTGTGAATAGGGTGTGGGTCCAATCATTGATGACGTGATGAAATCCTGGCTATATTACCTGCTGCTTGGGGCCCATATTTGTTTATTTCTCAGCCGGGTGCTATGTCGCTAACGGCAAGAAGAACAAGTTCCCGATAGCGACATAGAGAATCCTGGTGTCTTTGCTTTTCCCGACATATACGTGTAGCCCATTAGATGCCAGCATGTTCCAAAGCTTTATAATTGATATCTAATGGAGTACTTTTTGAGACCCACTTACTCTAAAAAGTTACCACAGTACTACATTCCGTCTGGGCACTATGTCGCTAACGACGAGAGACACCAATTCTCTGATAGTGACATAGCAATATCTGGTGACTCATCAAAATTTAGGGTTGGAAAGATAAAGGCGAGTGAAGTCATAACTACCCTCGTTAATGCATCTGACACATAATAAACAACACGTGCACCACGCAGCCTAAAAAAACTTATGATCATCAAAAAATTTAAAAGTGACTGCTGACCATTATTTTTGGTGAAGGCATCATGTCGCTAACAGCGAAGTGCCCAATTTCTCCAATAGTGACAAAGCGACTAATCGAAAAAGCTAAGATTTTTGTTGATGCCTTTTGTACCTCAATGTTGTAATTCCTTTTCAGGTTCTGACATGTCTGTTGTAAACGTGATGAAATATCTCTAAAACAATACAATCTCCAGCCACCGTATTTCCACTTGATGGTACCGCTTTTCAACTTAGTGGTGGTCGCTATGTCGCTAAGGGTAAAATACATGTATCTTTTCATAGTGAGATAGCGATTGCCATAGATCTTTTAGGGATTGGGTGGTCAGAAACACAAAAGAAAAGATGTGACTCAGGGCGCGAAAAGTTTGAAAAGGATGGGAATCTTCGCATATTTTTAGTTTCATGCCCAAAAAATTTAAAAGAAAACAAGACCTAGGGTTTCGACAAAAAATTGCTTCAAAGACCTACAAAATATGACTTGGCTAGAAACCATATTCACCATAGGTGGATCCCAATCTGAATTCTTCTATACCTTGGACAAAGGAATTCGATTATGCAAAAATTCAGACCAACAAAACTATCATGGAAAAATTGTGACGAAGATGCCACCTGCAACTATTAGACTATCATAGAAAAATTGTGATGAAGATGACATTAAAAACTATTGGACTATCATGTGTACAAGTCACAAAATGATTCCAACATATGAAATTAAGTTTACTACATAGGATAGTGATGACTAAATTTCCATGCCCTCCAAATTTGGTGGTTGTAACATTTATACCAATTTCATTTGTGGGATACACACTCTTTAAATACTCCAAGCAATTCTCGAGTGCGAATGTTTCAATTCCTTAGTGTCAAAACTTGAATATATTTCATGCTTATCATTTCCTCTAGCAATTCTTACATAAAACATCATTAAAATAATTGTTCCCTTTGACAGTGTCAAAGAGTGTATATATACAATATTTTTGAAGTTGTTTTGTGCTAAATGAACCTTTTGTGATCAAGTCTTGTAAATATCTTGGTTGCTACAACTGTAGATTTCTTACTGGCTTTATACTAGTACCCAAGATTAACATTGATGACATTAGTAGAATTCCAAGTTTTGCTCTTGTATTCCTATTAATTGTACTTGATTATCGAATATGTTAAAGAAGAAACAAATGCTAGTTAATTTACAGACTGTAACTGACTTGAATTGCTTGATGTATTTTTTAAATGTTGAGATGCATATACTAGGAATTTTTTGTTGCTGCAGGCCAAGCCACAGCTGACAGACAGGTCAAAGCTTCCAACTATTATGGATCCTGTGATTAAAGATTTGCTAAACTTGAAATATCTTCAGCAAGTAAGTTGCATGCAAAATATTTCTTTTGAAGGGAATTGACATTATTTTTAAAAATACATTCAGTTTATACAATTTTACTCATGTTTTGGTGGATAAAAACTTAATTTTCTTCCACATTTCTTGCCCATTTTATTGCATATCTGAAATAAGACATAATCTTGCCATTTTCCAATAGCTAAATGTCTTTAACTGTGATTGGAATTTGGCATAAAATGTATTTTTTAGGTTAGATTGTCAGCTAGTTCTGGTTGATCGCCATTTGAAAATTAGAGGTGCTAATCCTTTCATTAAAGATAAAATTTATAGTGCACTACATATCATCACACTTACCCAAAAAATTTGAGCCAAACATTTGATTATCTAGATTGAAAGTCATTGTCCACTTCATAATCTTAGCAAGAAGAACACCATAAGTGCTTGTGAACCAAGTATTTATGATGAAGCAAGAAGGAAAGAAAAATGAAAAAATGTGTTGAGTGGAGAGATAGACATTGGAAAGAAAGCCATTGATTATAAAAAGTATTCAGATCAAGTTTAAAAATAATGTTTTAATTGACAAGCATAAAGCAAGATTAGTAGCTAAAGAGCAACAAATTTTCCTTGTACATCCGTGCACTATCTCCATGATTCCATGTTCGGTCCTTAACCTCTTTGCAATAACCACATGATCGATGATTTCCAAATAGTGCCAACATACTATGTGGAAAGGCCCTTTCTAGATCATATTTCAATGCAACAATTTATCAAACGATGGTGCTTTGAGGGGACAATGATCATCTTCAACCGTGTGACTTTGGCTCATTGCTTCAAATTTGTTAGAGGATATAGAAACTTACTGACTGTAAACAATAGGTATGTTCTTAGAAAAAAAACCCATACTCATTGTAAACAACAAGTATGGACTTAATGCATATTTCATGAGTTGTGGTTCATAAAAACCCATACTCATCAGCTTGAATTGTTTGTTTAATACCCAATGCATTGAGGTGATGCTTACAATTTGAATTCATAACAACCATTTCTCATCAACTTAAATTGTTTGTTTAGTACCCATTGCATTGATGCGACACTTACAAGGTTGAAGTATTGCACCTTCCTAGAAAGTCTGCCTACTCAATTCCATGATGATCCAACTTTCCTTGATCCTTGGGAGAATGATGCAGGAGCATCAAGGTCAAGGTTGAAGGCATGAGAAGACATTAAAGTCTCAAGATAACCAACATGACCATGTTAGAACAATTGATGTAATAAGACCCTGTGAAGGTCCTTTTTGATATGTTTGTAATCATTTTAGTTACATTTGAAAACATTAATTAACAAAAATCATATGTGCAGATATAAAAATTAATCACAACATGTCTAATTTATTTGTAGGTATATTTTCCTGTGAAGAAAGACCACGCCTGACAATATGAATCTAGAAGAAAATAATGAGACAATGGCTACATTGTGGGCTCAATTTTGAAGAAAACCTGATAAATGTTATTGTCCTTGCAAAAAATGTAAGGGTTTAAAGAATCAAAGAATTCTAATCACAACAGCCCAGAGTCATTGTAGGCAATATGGTCATGTTAAAGGGGGCCACAATTTTCATCCATTGCTAAATGTGGATTTCCTACTGGAGGAACATGGAGGTGTGAATATCCAAGTTGAGGATAATGCTCCCATGGAAGAAGATGATAATGTGCCAGAGGACATGATTGAAGAAGATGGTATTGGGGCAAGTGATGAAGAGGCTCACAATGATGGTACTAGCGAATCTGATAATAATGATGAAGATGGTCTTGATATACCTTTACTTGAGAAGGCACACGAGCCCTTATACCCAGGCTCCCAAACAACTCTACTGTCGGCTATAGTGTTGTTGGTGAACTTAAAGGTTATGCATAGCATATCCAATGTAGCAATGTCACGTATGCTAAGGTATCTCATTTTTTTCTTCTTCAAGGTTAGCATACAATTACTATTCATTATATTAACAATGCATATTTGTTGTTGTAGGTTGATTAATTAGTTTTTGTTACCACCATCAAACATTTTGCCTCATTCGTACCGAGAATTATCTAACATTATGGATCAGATTGGAATAAAGTATCAGACAATACATGCATGTCCCAATGATCACATTCTATATCATAAACAACATGAATTTGCAACAGAATGTCCTGATTGTCATGTTAGTAGATATTAGTCAGATCAAATAACAAAAAAAAGTGCCTCACAAGGTTCTTCGGTACATTCCCATTATTCCATGTCTAGAACGATTATTCAAGTGCGCTAGCTTGGCACAATTTATGGATTACCATGCATGCAATAGAAGTCATGATGACATTATGTGAATGCCTACCAATGGTTCTGCATTTAAAGAGATAGAAGAAACATGGTCACACTTTAAAGAAGAACCTCATAATCTAAAACTTTCATTGGCGGCAGATGGTGTCAATCCATATGGACATATGAGATATGTTTACTCAGTATGGCCTATTTTTGTTATTAACAATAACTTTCCTCCTTGGATGTCCATAAAGAGGGAGCACATAATGTTGTCAATGATTGTGCCAGGTAATTTTTTTTTTTTATAGTTATCTAAATTAATTTATAAATAGTGCATAAAAATGGTTATAATAATTACATAATGTTTATGTTCATTCAATTGCTAGGTAAATACCAAGTTAAAGATATGAACGTGTATATTGAGCCCCTAATTGAAAAGTTGTTGAAGTTATGGAATGGCATCACTATGTATGACATCTCTAGACTGATAGAACATCGAAAATTTCAATTCCTTGCAATGCTTGTATGGACAATACATGATGCCCTTGGGCTAACTAATTTTTACAGTATGTTATATTGTTAAGATCACATGTTTGGTCTATTATAGTGCTTACACATTACTATCAAATGCTTAAGTTGTGCATGATAATTGTACATGATCCAATTATACATGATCTTTTAGGTCTTCAGACAAAGGGAAAATTTGCATGTCTAGTTTGTGGTCCGAAGATGAAATGTTGTCATTCGAGAAGTTTAGGAAAGTAGGTGTTTGATGATTTTAGACACTTTCTCCACAGTAATCATAGGTGTCGAATTGCCGAAAAACATCTTTTCAATGGAAAAGAAGAGACATCATCAAGGCCATGAAGAATGACACCTCATTTATGGAAGTTGGAATACGATCGTCTAAATTGTCGAGGTAATGTCCAATTTGTCATCCAAAGTTTACAATTTGTATTTTGATATTGTCTTATATTTACTAATGCTGTAACTAATGCTCATGAAGGTCATCAAGGCATCAATGACCAACTTCCTAGAGGAATGAAAAGTTATCCTACTCAATTTAGTAAGTTACCATACTACAAGGATCTCCCAATCGTGCATTTGTTTGATGCTATGCATATTGGAAAGAATGTAACAAAGACACTATGGAAAATGTTGGATGGAAGGTGTGATAGAGAACAAATTGCTAAAATTTGTACTAACATTCATGAATCTAACCATGCACTAAAAGTTTTCATTGAATCAAATAGGAATGGAGAGCGCATAAATACAAGTGCCCTTCCTTGGTTATTAATAGAGCAACAAAGTGATGCATTAAAAGAAGTCATAAAAAAAAAAAAATTTCCAACAGGATTTGCTGCAAATATAAGCACTCTTCTATCAAAGAAAGGTGATTTTGTGCCAGGGTTGAAGACACATGATTGGCATACCTTCCTCAAGGTAAGTCATGTTTTCTATTTACAGTATATTTGTAAGATTGAATGTAGTACCAGTTGCATTATTTAATAATATATTGAAATGATCATTTTTTAATGATTGCAGTTCGTCCTACCTCTATCCCTTCCACAACAGTTTGACAATAGTATTAAACAAGTTATATATGATCTTGGAAAATACATGAGGTTAGAAGAGTGTTTTTTCTTAGATTTGTAGCTTTTTATCTGAAATCTATTGTATAATTTTATTTGAAATCTCCTCTATGTGTTTTTGTGTGTTGAATCTCATTTAGGTGGTTATCATCTAAAGAAATTAATAAAAAAGATATAAAATATTGGAAGAGAAAAATTCTACAACTTATGTGTGAAATGCAAAAGTGTTTAACTCCAACATTTTTCAATGCTCAAGAACACTACCTCATACATCAAGTTGAGGAGATTGAATTGTGTGGACCTATACAAGCTAGATCAATGTGGATGGTTGAGAGGCATTTGAAATTTATGAAGGGCTTGGTTCGACAAAGAGCAAGTCCTGAGGGTTCTATGATAGAGGGATATGATATACCAGACCATGATGTATATCAATGAATATCTTCCAAAGTTTGCAGCAGGTATCCATCTAGATCGCATTTGGGATCCCAACTGTAATGACAAATTCAAAGGGGAGTACCTGACGGGGAAAGGTAGATTGAGGAGGGTGAGAGGTAATTATAAGTTTTTTTTTTTTAAATTTAACAATTCTTATCCATCATCAATATATATAAGTTGTTTCTAACTGGTGTAATTGTCTTCTTTATAGTTGGTCGTGAGTGGGATGCACTACACTTGTATATTGCAAACAATCTTGATTGGATGACAGTGTGGATAGAACAGTCTCAAGAAAATGGTCGCTCATTAACATGGGATGGTGTTGCATCGTTGGTTAAAGAAGGTCATCGTAATGGAGATCCCAATGTTACGCCAATGGTACTTGATCTAATATATGGCTTAAGAGATACAAAGGTATGCATAAGATTACTAATCATGAGACATAAGTTTAATATCAACTCACAGATCAATGAGAAGATTCTTGACATGTTTGAATAATTGCAGGTCAAACAACACAAAGCTATGTACTACCATGGCTATAAATTCCACACAAAAAAGTTAGATGAAATGAAGAAAACGTGTGATTCTAGGATAAGTGCTGTCTTCGCAGTCACCAATATTTTATCTAGAACTGACATACATCCTCAACAATTCGAAAATTGATGCTATGGAATTTTGGATGATATACTTGAGTGCGACTTTAATTCATTCAAAATAGTTCTATTTTTCATCAAATGGTTTAGGTTATGACTGAATCGAAATGATCCTGATAGGACTGTTATTGAACACGACAGTGGATTTACTATGATTAATACAAGGTCATTTGAGCCAGTCAGAGATGAGCTCTAGTTCTTCCAAGTCAATGCGAGAAAGTGTTTTACTTTGGTGTTCTAGAAAAACCAGGTTGGTCATTTGTTGTTAGACATGACCCAAGAGGAAGGCCGGTAAAGTATAATGTGATCGAAGAAGAAGATATTGAAGAAGCACAAGAGGAAGTAAATGTTTATCAGGAACAACAGTTACCCAGTGATGAAGAAGAAGAAGATGGTGATGATTTTGGTCATGCTAATGATAATGGTGATAATGATGATGATGATGCTAATGACGATCATGATCATGGTGACGAAGATGGTGATGATCATGGTGATGATGGTCATGATGATGATAGTGATCAAGAGGATGATGATGGTGATGAAGATGGTGGTTGTGATGACGACAATCAAAGTGACGAGTAAGATGATGGTGATGATGATGATGATGATGATGATGGTGATGATGATGACATGGATGACAATCATGATGATCAATGAAATATTTAGGTACAATCAATGTCAACTATGATGGGGTCTTGTATGACCAAATATTTCTTTCCAAACCATATGTGCACATATAAACATTAAGTAGAATATGCCAAATATTTTTTTAGATATAAACATTAGTTACGCTAAATTTTTAATTTAAGACAAATGATTTACATATACAATCTACTTTATTATTAATATTTTTTTTGGTAAGTCTATTACTTTAATTTCGCTACTGATTTCTAAGACTTACTAATTTTTTTCACAGGGCGATATGGATGCACCATGTTAGACACCTTCGGTAGAGGTAAACATTAATTATTGTAAATTTTAATGTTAATATAGAAACAAATGTCCTATTATTATGTTCTTTCCTTTATGGCTTTGGAGTTATTTTGATGAAAGTATATGAATATTTGATGTCACAAATGATATGAAAAAGCTACAGTGATTGCTGATCAAATGCAATATGAAATACGGGCATCATATCTACATGACATTGGCCTTAGTACTGACCCTGTATTCATCACCCAACAAATTACACAAAGATACACTAATGAGCTTGTTCAAATTATCACCAAGGGTGACAAAAGTGAGGAGAAAGAGGCACTGAGAATAGAATTGGACCGTAGAATCCAATCTTTGAAAGTAAGCAGTAATTCGACTAAAGCAGTAATAGAAGTTCAATAGATATTAATATTTTATAGTATCTTATGGATCATGATCTCTGATTTTATGTGTTCTTGTATAGACATATGTGCCAGTTGTGACATCACATGTTGAACATGGTCAGGGTTGTTTCACAGTACCTTCGTGTAAGTAACACTTTGTTTGTTTTGATCAACATTATAACACTTACATTTTTTTTTGTTGACGTTTCTCGCTAGTATTCCATTTGATCTTTATCCATTGCAAATGTCTTTGCTAAAAATATTCTATTCTTCAACTCATGATGAAGTGTGGACTCCTCCTTCAGTTGGTGGTCCACTATTGTTTGTTGCATTGTCGGCAACAAGGACCATGCAAATATCGTTGTCTATTCCTAGTAAAACTGGTAAAACCTTGTTTTGCTATATTTTGTAATGTGCTATATTTTGTAATGTCTTTCTACAAATTGATCAACAATGAAGTAGCACAGTAGTGCTTAAATGATGTCTACAGAAGCTTGCATACACACAAACACATGCATACACACACCACACACACATACATACATACATACATACATACATACATACATACATACATACATACATATATAGCCACACATAGAGAGACATGGACATAGGCAGGGAGGTAGACCAACAGAGAGCAGTACTAAAATTGTCATTTAATTGTTATGATGTTTTAGTTGATAGAGCAACAGAGAGCAATACTACTGAAGCTGATCCATTTCCTGGAGCAGTTCGTGTGATTAGTACTAGTTTGTATGAAGGGACATTGTTGCTAAATAAGAAAACTATGTTTCCATTAAGAGAACGAAAGCTTCTAGGTGCTTTAAAATTGATATTTTTTAAAGTGTAAATTTAGTTTACTTTTACATTTCTCATTTTGGACTGATAAATCCTTTATGTTTTTGTAGGTAATAATGCTTTCTTTGAACATCTTTTTCATATGACATTGAGACTGTTTGGACCCACCATATGTAAAAGGTACATAGTTTCATATCATTGCTACATAATTTTTATTTTCTTCTATTTATTGTAATATATTAAAGTTATTGATCTAACGATCTATTTTTTTTAAAAAAGGTGGAATTTACAAGCTATGGAATTAAAAAATCAGCTGATTGCATCCATTGAGGAGAAATTTGGGAAAAACATTTTTGACACTGGCCTACTTCTGAAAAGAGCAACAAAGCATATAAAGACTGTGAGGGATCAATATAGAAGGGGTCTTAAGGATAACCCAAAGTATGACCATCCTCCTATGATTCCACCAACGGAGTGGAATGAAATAATAGAAGATGCAAAGGAGAAAAGGCTATGTGAAGATAGAGATAATGAAGCAGCACAGGGCAAAAAGAGGTATGTCATTATAGTATTAAGTACATTGTAATCATGCACTAATTATTGATATTTGTAAATATATAATCTAAGATGTTTGAAATTATTCATAGATTGCAGGACACATCCGTGGCTACAAAAGCGAGAATAGAAAAGGTTGGCCAACACAAACTTGGCTCTGGTGGCTATATGAATCTGCAGTCTCGACTTCTAAGTAGAGCAATGAATTTTGGATTTTTTTTTTAATATAATGTTGCAAATAGTTTTGTTTAATGAAACCATACATGGAAAACTGATGTTATCAAGAAAAAACCATAGGGCACAGATTTCAATGTGGAGGTCACAGATGAATATAGAAAAATTGCCTTGAAGGAAGGCTATAAAGTTGTGGTTGCACGCCTACATGAAGAATTTGTAAGCCTTGCCCAAGAATCTAGTGCACCAAATGATATCTCACAAGTAAATTGGTCAGATGAAAAGTAAATGAAATTAAATAGTTGAGAAGATTCTTTTTTGGTATTAGTTTTAAACATAAATTGACTACATAACAATGTGCATAACATTTTACTGCAACCTTCATATCCTACCACAGAACCTGCTCCTGACGAAGTCCATGATGTGCATTATAGTGGTGGATGTATTAATTTTCTATTGGAAATTAATTATGCAATTATGAATACAATTTAACATCTTCAATTGGAATTTGACATGTATCCTTTTTTTGAATATTTTAGAGCATGTTGAACATCATGCTGAAGGACTGAACCATGTTCCAAGTGTTCAACATGTTGACGCGGTGGTAGATCACAATGTTAATGTACATGATGTGGCATTGTCAGGTAAGATAAATGCATTTTATGTTGTACTTGTACTTAATTACAAACTTGTAACAGTTAGAAAAAGAAAAAGAGTATGCCAATTTATCACATTCACTTGTTCTTGCAACAGAGCCCCCTTTAGTGCAGCAACCTCCTGCTCCTCTAAAGAGAAGGAGCCATCATAATTTGACATTACACATGCCAGAAAAGGAGGAAAATGAAGCAGATATGGATGTCCCTATGAGCGCTTTTCTTAAGAGAGCTCAGAAAAACAAAAAAAAGAAATGATGTTTTAAAAATCTTCTTTGATAAACCTTGTTGGATAATGAAAGAACTTTGTTTTAAGTAATTATGTATGAATGATGCGTATTAATACAGATTTTTTATTTTATGTTAATGAATATTGCTATGTATTAATGAAGTTTTGATTAGTATTGTGTATTAATGATTTTTATATCATATTAATGAATGTTATGTGATTGTATTGATTGAATGTTATAGTTCATAAATGGATGAATTAATGAATGAAGTATGTAATTAGATGATAATGGGTACTTTAGATTTATGTTAGGGGGAGGGGGGTGAGGCCAGATGAGCTTCCATCTTCATGTGGTTGGCCTTGTTAAGTAGAGAATATTATAGTATTCTTGAAACCAAGTGAAGCTCAAATTTCTTAAGTCTTCAAACACACATCCGAATTCTCTTTAACGCGACTGAAGTTTTTTCGCTTGTAATAGTCTCATTGCAATCATCTTTTGGTTCCTTGAACATATAGTTGTTGCTTAGTTTAAATCCCAATTATTAGATATTTGTCCACATTGGAGTTAGTTTGGCATAGAAACCTACATATTTTATTATATATATTCAGTCAACTGAAAGCAATGTAGAAAGCATTCACATAGTTGATGTTTAACAAAAGAAGACAATATGCATATACTATTTAGCATGGAAATCCTTGTAGGTGAATTGTGTGTTTATGTACACACACACACATATATGTATGTATGTATATAACTTCAAACAAATGTGTAGACTCAATTAGCAAGAGACACCAACCTCAAATCCTGCAATGCAGAAGGAACTAACCTTTGAAATGCAAAGTGTTTATAACGTAGGTAGATTTGCCTTAGATCTGCTTCAAGGTCTTCAAAAAATCTGCCTTATACTTATGAATAATCCACCAAGATTTGAAATATTTTTTTTTCAATAAATGCTCTAAACTTGAAATATACCTTCATAAATTTTTTGCCTTAGATCTGCTCATCATATTCAAAATAAGCCTTCACATGTCTATTCACTTAGGTATGATTTAGGTCTTCCACAAATTTGGCTTATAATTATGCTCTTGAATCTCTTAAAATCTTCTTTGTATTCAAATGATATTTAATGAATTTATTGATACAAATTTCCTCATACTTGAATCCAAATATCATTGTCATTGTCAAACATAACACAGACATAAAATCATTTTGGTTATTCACTTGTTATACAAGTTAGTCTTATCTTTTTGGTTTTCACAAGTCATGCACTTATGCATCTTTGGGATATCCACAAGCTATTAGGGTCCGTTTGGTGAGCGGAATAGGAATACGTATTCTAGAATACGTATTTCAGAAATTGTGAATTCCTTGTTTGGATGCACCAAAACAGAATTGGAATACGAAGCAAAAATGGAATACGTATTCCATTTTTGGCCCAAAAATGGGGTTTTGCAATTCCACCAAAATAGGTGGTATTGGAATACGTATTCCTATTCTATTTTTATTTTATTTTAGAAAACATAAATTTTTGAGTCTGCGAATTCTCATCAAATATTGGCTGAACCAAATGGAGAACAAGAATACATTCTATTCCAGAATACATATTCCAGAATATGTATTCCAGAATACATATTCTTATTCTGCTCACCAAACGGGCCCTTAGAGATGTTTGGATGGTTCATGTCCTTATTTTTTTTGTGTTGTTTGTAGGGTTTTTGCCATGAAGTCTAATGAAAGACATGTTGGATGTTTGTGATAGACATGTCCACCTATAAGAAAAGTATCAAATGTAGAAAAAATGCAAAGAAAAGCTTGTAAGGGTTTTAGGTGTCTTTAGGCCTAGTATAGCTCGTAAGGGTTTTAGGTGTCTTTGGAAGGGTTAGTGAAGTTATAAAACCTTTGAAAAGGTTAGTGAAATATATTAAAGGCATATATGATTGTAAGTTGTCAAAGTTGACACTTTGTGTCAACTAGACAACAAATTTCAGTTTATAACTAACTGGTAACAGTCAGATAGTTAGATAACAGTGGTTGTTTACTGTTGTTTGGTTATTTAGAAGGGATTTTTTGAGTTTTTGGGGGAGAAGTAGAGTTGGGGTGGTGAGACAAGGCATTGTGAAAAAATTATAATCAATAAAATAATCCTATTCTCTGCAATTCAGTCTCTGTCCCATGGAACAGTGAGTTCCTATGATGTATCAAATGTATTTTGACTAATATTTAATGTGAGAACATTTTATTATTTTTGTTATCTTGTCCACACATTCTTTTAATTTTCATTATGGCTTGAGTAAGGAATAATAGACTGGTGCATTCATAACAATGACTGGTTAGGCACAGTCAACTGTACTTATTCTGAAGTTTCCAATGTAGATTCTCTCCTACCACCTGTAGTCACTGTTATTGGTGGGAGACAATGAGGATGTGATAATTTATTTGTACTATATTAACCAAATGTAGGAGAGTGGGAAAACGTGGTGCAAGTGCAGTGTTGGATGGTAATTGCTGATGGAGGTTTAGCTTGGATTAGACACCAGTCTAATAGACAATGGATCATTTCATGTTTGAAGATGTTTGGGGGGTGAATCCTTCATGTTTGGGGGGTGTCTTTGTTACCAAAAATGAGACAGTAGGGCACTGCTAGTGTTATGGTGGGCAAAATATGTCTTTCATTGTGATAGACTATTTCTAAGTCATCTGTGTTGTTTCTTGCTATTGTCAAGTAGTCTTTGTTTTCCTTGAGACCATGAACAAAATTATCTACCATTTTTGCTAATGATAAAATTTTGACTTGAACAATGATAAAGTTTATTAGTAATCATTATAGTGGAACAACTTTTTACTTGTTCAAAAATTTTAGTCGAAGGTGTTGGAATTGATAGTGAACCCCAAGCTCCTAGAAATCACCTGAAACCAAAATGCATGTTACATCTGTGTCTGAGAGAGAATATGATAACAAAAGCATGCCTACTTTGGTGATTTGGCTATTATTGCAGCACTACAAAGTGTCTTATAGTGTTTCTCATTTTCTTAAATAATAGGCAATTAGTTCATGATTTCATCATATCTTATAGTGGAACAACTTCAAGAATCTTGGGTAAATTTCTTGCTATAAGACTTTCTTGTATAGGACACTCAATAATGTGGGCTAAGTGGTGGGCACAAAGAGGAACAAGAAAGGATTTGTACAAGTGCACGGTGCAGTATAATTCAAAAATGAAATTATCTTAGTTTAATTCTGATTCTCCTCTGTTACCCTCACATACATACACAACTCACTTCAATTCTTCAATGCTCTTAAACTTATACACATCCCTTATCAACAGATCTAGTCATAATTCTCCTAAAATTTACAAATATTCCTGGAAATAGCAGCTACCTAAGACTCAAGAATTAGATATAAATGAGTTGAGACTAGCATTTATAATTCTTGAACAAGATTGAAAATAATTTTGATTTTGTAAGATGATTTGATATGCAGCAGCAGAATTCATCCTTGTTTACTTTTGATTTATAGGACCAGTGCCTTATCCATTGGGCAAGAAATTGACTATTGGCGAGAGATCTAATTCAAATAACTTGTATAAGAATTAATCAACTGCAATCACCCATCTCCATTCTTATGCAATATCCCTTTTATGAACTCATAAACCCTACTGATTTACTGAAGCATTTATATAATTGCTTGAATTAAAAGCAACAATAAAACTAGCATACAACCCATCCAGACTGCATTTAGCCAAATAAACCTTATTTAAATGACTTCAAAGTAAACAAACCCATAAACTGGAGAAAGAAATTGATGATCCACAAATATAGTGTAAATATCCCTTTGTATTATCCTTTTCATATGACTGATAGAATAATCAATAGAAAACCAATTGAATGCCCAGAATAGATTGCCATTTCTGTCATTTCAATTTACTTATTAGAAAGTACAATGGAAGAAAACTCAAAATCTCTGCATACTATTGGACCGACTGAATATGTACTCTTCTTGAAAGAAAAAAAAAATTGCACAAGTCTCGGACCATCACAATGCCTTGAAAACTCATTTATATAGCATGAGTTGCAACAAGAAAAGGGCAATTTTGATCTGACAAGTGTCCAAGGAACAAAGCATCATACAAAAGACAAAAACAATCACAACAAAATGCCAGGTGTATCAAATATTCCTTCAAGTAGGCCCATTCCAATTTCTATTATGAATCATCAACTTCTAATTTGTCTCTCATTATTTTGGCTCCTCAGAATACGTGGCTACCAAGCTGGCCAAAGAAGGATGATCTTGTGATACCTCCAAATTGGTTTTCTCTTGTGGGTTCTCACTGCTTTCACCCTGAGCAGGCATTATTACCTTTTCCCCTTCTTCTTTTTTTAGTTCTGGTACAGAGGTGTCAATAACCTGCACCTCGCCTTCTAGTTTCTCATCATCATTTGAACTGTCCTCCTCTAATTGCTCGTTCAACAGAAGATCTGCCATCCAAGTGTCAAATTGTATATCATCCAACCAGCTAAACTGAAGGATATCATTTTGCTTTTTTAAAATATAACCAGCCTCCTTTTCAAAACCAACAAATTCTTGCTTCAAAGAATAAAAAAAAATTGGACTTTAACCAATTCCTCTATCGTGGTGGCCACCAGGCATGCCCCTTTTCATTAATAACTTTATTTATCCTTGTGTAGAAAAGGTCATCCAATTCCTTACTCCACTCTTCCTTATTTTTCAATTTCTTCTTTCTATCCAAGGCACAAGGAAATAGATCAAATTTTTGATTCTTGTACTTATTCAAACAAGAAACAATTTTCAGTTGCAGAGCAACTCTCCTGTATCAAAATCTGACAGGTCATTAGCAATATCATACAATTTTTCAACATGGTCATGGGAAGACTTTATAACTAAATAACATAGAAGGGTGATTTCCTTTTCCCTTCTTCCCCATTTATTAACAATAGGCTTCAGGGTATCATCATGAGTTTTTAATTCCTCCCATATATCTATTACTTTTACCAACTGTTCAAAGAATAAGGGCCACTCAATTTTTTCCGCTAAATACATTAGAGCCTTTCTAAGCTTATCCTCATACTGTGTATTTAACTCTACATGTAAGGCCCATAGTTTGCTCTTCTCTTCTTCAAATTCCTCAGTTGTATAACATTCAGGCCTTTGAGGTGTGTCAGGTATCTCTACAAGTGGGGTGGATTTAAAAGGTTCCACTGGAGGATGGGGGTATGTTATTCTTGGCCTTGTGAATTTTCCCATTGCCTTATTTTCAAGTTCAATTCTCCTTTTTACCTCCCTATTATAGGCCTCAAGAAGTGTTTCATATTTATTTTGTAACTCAGACATAACCTGTTCCTCCTTCTTAGCAGTGGCCAACACAAACTTAGAAGAATCCACATTCCAATATGCTGCCTATACATGTAAAGTGTCAGCAACCCTTCTTACAAGTATATTTCCCATCAACCCAGACTCATCTGATTGTGATGGTGTGGCTCTAGATCCCTTTCTCAATGACCAACTGACCAATGCAGCTTGATCTTCAATGAATGAAGTGCCTTGGAAGTCTCTTCTATTTGGGTCTTGCAACTCCAATCTACTTGAAACAAAATTGAAAATTAATGCATTTGCAATATCCCAATTGGGAAATAATAAAATGTTAGATGCCTTTATCATTTTCCTCCCCTCCTCAGGGCTTATATTCTACAATTCCTTCATCATTTCTTCTTTAATTTGGTTTTGCATGGAAGTTTCATCCATTTCTGGATGCTCTGTTTTCATCTTTTTACATTTCTCCTCGAAAATGTTCATGTTTGTCCTCCATGCAAATTTTTGAAAAGCCCTTGATTCCACAAAACTGTCATCAGTCAAAAATTGATGACTTGCCTGCTCTAATATAGGGTCCAACTCCCTACCTCTATAATCATCTATTGTTAGATCCAAACTTGGGAGAGGAAGTTCTGGAGGGTTACCCTCATCTAATTCTGCTTCAGTAATAAAAATATCTCCCCGTGATCCCATTTGTTCAACCTGTTCACCAGTGAGATGCTCTTATCCAATCCTCAAAGGGGACTGGGTGGGTGAATATTCCTTGTCTTGAGGCATTTCTTCTGTCATTACCTTTTGCCTCTTAGGACTAGGCTCTTCAGGTCTCTCCTCTTGGGCTATACTGGTAGATCCTATTATTTGTTTGCCCTTGTCTATAGGAACCCTTTTATTCTGAATTATAGTATATCTGGGCCTCTTTTGTACAATTATTTTATCAATTCTCACATTTGGAGTGAAAGCCAACCTCCTCATGACCTCTCTGGCCTTATCAGGATATGAATCAATAAAAAAATGTTTCTTTTCATTCATGACCTCCATTATTTCAGGGAAGGTATTAATGAGCTTACTTATTTTGTCAACCTCTGTAATAGCATTTGTGATGACCCTTTTTTTTGAATTTCTTAAACCTGTGTTCAATTTAGGTATAAATTAGGGAATCATTCATATAAAAAAAAAAAAAAAAACAAGCAGCCTAAGATCCTTTCTTTTATTTGTTATGCAAGGAGTTGAGCATTATCATTAATCTATGGATTTTCAAGGAATAGTTTTCCTCATAGTGTTAGGGCACCTTTCATCTTGATTATGATTAGTCTGAGACAGTAGAATGATGGTGTAGAGGGCATGTGAAACAAGATCCAAGAATATCCAACAATTCCTCGAAATTACTCCGCCTTTCACCCCCCACCAACTCCATATCTTAGGATTTCATAATTCAGGTGAAGGTACAACCTTTACACTATAATTTGAAAAGCATCTTGATGTTATTCAAGTTTTGTAAATACATATAAGTTGATTGTGTTAATATTCTTTGATTACCATATTTATTATTATTTTATATGTGAATATTCATTTGAGACCTTGATTATCACGTCTATATATATATATATATATATATAAACATGGTAATCTGCACTTATAAATATTGCACAAGTTTTAATAACATTGATGACTTATTCTTATTTATAACATTCCTTTTAATAATAATGTTTATGAGTTCATAATGTAATAAATTTCAAGTATATAATAATCCTCTCATGCGAAAGCCCAAACAACATGAGATAAGGATTACGTATTATGTAATTCCAATTAATAATATCTGTATTCATTAACGTTATTATGAAAGACTCCGCTCACATCTATTTCGATACCCTCAAATATTATAGACTCGATTGCTTGAAACGTACAGAGGGTAATCGTTAGTACCTATATTCTCACCACAAAATAATGGTGTGGCATTGCCCGCATTGTGTAACGTTACCTTGTATCAGTTACAACATTAAGCTTGCGTATATAGAGTGCCGATATCCCAACTCCTTATTATATCTTTTATCTCCTCTGTCCTATCTTGTTTTAACCTAACCCTAATATGACCTTTTATATGCTATCCGATGGTCATGGGTATGACATCATATTTTTTTGAATTAATTTGATTATATTTTTTTATCTTCCTTATTTATGTAATACAAAATGTTCATTATAATAAATAAGTCAACTTATTAAGCTGCGGTAATCAACTATGAGTTTTAATATAATAATAATGACAAGTTTTAGGTTTCTCTTCTATTATAGGATGTTTAAATAATCAAATCATTTATAATATTAATAGGATTTATATATTAATATATGGTGAAATAATACATTCATTCACGACGGTTTTTTGGAAGAAAATTAAACAATATTTGGAACAATAACAAAAATAATTATTTATGATAATTTGAGTAAAATAATATATTTGAATTTATTACATTACATCGAAAGAGAAAAAATATATATATTAATCTAGGTTCATTACAGTCCCCCCTTCCAGATCTTGCTTGTCCTCAAGCAATGCTGACTGAGAAAGGACTTCTTCTCCAACCCATGAAGCCTCTTCCCTGGGAAGGTTTTTCCACTTCACCAAGTATTCTGGAATAGCCTAATTTCTTAATCTTCATTCATGTCTATCAAGAATAATCTCAGGCTCCAATATCAACTCCCCTTCATTGTCTAATGGTGGAAGATCACCACATGGAACTATATGTTTCCTGAGAACCTTTTTAAGCCTGGACACATGGAAGACATTGTGGATCTTACTATTTTTAGCCAATTTGATCTCATATGCTACCTCCCCTATCCTTCTTAGGATCCTGTATGGTCCATAGAAACGTGGCTTTAGTTTTTTTGCTCCACTGTTCTTGAGTGAAGATTGTTTGTAGGGTTGAAGTCTTAAGAATACCAAATCTCCAATCTGGAATGACCTTTCCACCCATTTCCGGTCAGCATATATCTTCTATTGGTTTTGAGCATGGTGGAGATTATCCTTGAGAGTTTTCATGATGTCTAGGCTTTTATGGATAAAATCTTGGGCTCCAGGTACTCTGCTTTCTTGATTGATCAGATCTCCAAATGTAGTGGCATCATATCCGTATAATGCTTTGAATGGACTCATTCCAATTGACATGTGATGGGTATTATTATAAAAATATTCTCCCAATTATAACCATTTCATCCATGCATTTTGTTGCCCGGTCACATAGTTTCTGAGATAGCCTTCTATCCATTTGTTAACAATTTTGGTTTGTCCATTTGTTTGGGGATGATAACTGGTGCTGGGAGTTAATTCAGTTCCTGCTAATCTAAATAGTTTCTTCCAAAACAAACTAAGAAATTTTCTATCTCTGTCACTAATGATATTTTTTGGCAATCCATGTAATCTAAAAACCTCTCTAAAGAATAATTCTGCTATCTGTGGTGCCTTATAATGTATAGATATGGGAAAGAAATGTGCATATTTGGTTAATCTATCTACCACTACCAAAATGGAATCTCTGTCTTGTACCTTAGGTAACCCTGTAATGAAATCCATAGTAATGCTTTCCCATTTTTTATTTGGGATGGGTAATGGTTGTAATAGATCGACTGGAAAATTTTGTTCAGCCTTATTCTTTTGGCATATTATACATTCCTGGACATGCTTCATAATATCCTTCTTTTGGCCTTTCCAAGAGTATCTCTACCTTATCTTCTTGTAGGTTTTGTAGAATCCAGTGTGTCCAGACAGAGGGTTGTCATGATATTCCTTCATAACCTTCTTTTTAACTTTGGAATTTGCTGCAAGTAGTATCCTTCCCCTATATAGTATGAGTTCTTCAACAATCTTGATTTCATCATTAGTTATGAAACCTTCCATGATTTCTTTAGTCCTTGGATCCTTAGCATATTCTGCAACAATTTCATCTTTCCAATCACCTATGATGCTAGTAAGGGTATTCAATTGGCCCTTCCTAGATAGAGCATCTACTACTACATTATGGGTTCCTTTAACGTATTCAATATCAAAATTATACGCTTGGATTTTACTTACCCATTTCTGTTGGCGATCATTAAGGTCCTTTTGATTCATGAAGAATCTCAGACTATTATGGTCTGTTTTAATGTTGAATCTTCCACATACTAGGTATTGCCTGAATTTTACCAATGCATGCATGATAGCCAACATTTCCTTATCATAAATAGCGTAGTGTCACTCTATTTTTGTTAGTTTCTTGCTCTCAAAAGCAATAGGGTGTTTGTTTTGCATAAGTATAGCCCCAATTCCTTCACCAGAAGCATCACACTGTAATTCAAAAGGTTGCAAAAAATTAGGAACAGTTAAAACTGGACAAGAACTCATTGTCTCCTTTAATTATTCAAAAGCTTTTTGTGCTGCCTCATTCCATCCAAAATTTCCTTTTTTTGTCAAGTTTGTTAAAGGAGTTGCTAATTTGGAGAAGTTCTTCACAAACTGCCTGTAATAGCTAGACAACCCCAAGAATCCTCTAAGTTGTCTTAGGGTTTTGGGTTTTGGCCATTCCTTGATTACTTTGGCTTTTTCTTCATCCATGCTTACACCTTTGGCACTGATTTAATGGCCGAGATACAAAATCTCTTCTAATCCAAATTCACATTTTGATGCTTTGGCAAATAATGATTCAGATTCTAATATGCTTAGTACTTCTTCAATATGCTGAAGGTGTTCTTCCCATGTCCCGCTATAGATGAGAAGGTCATCAAAGAAAATAAGGAGGAATTTCCTGAGATGTTTCCAGAAGATATGATTCATACATGACTGGAAAGTGGCTGGAGCATTAGTGAGACCAAAAGGTAGAACCAAAATTTCAAAATGTCCATAATGGCATCTAAATGCTGTCTTGGGAACATCTTCCTTCCTCATTCTAATCTGGTGGTATCCCGAACGTAAATCAATTTTTGAAAAATATACTACTCCATGAAGTTCATCAATAAGTTCATCCACCCTAGGAATGGGATATCGATTTTTTATAGTTTTCTTATTTAGTGCCCGATAATCTATACACATTCTCATTGTTCCATCTTTCTTTTTCACTACTACTACTGGAGATGCAAAAGGACTAGAAATAGGTTGAATATGCCCCATGGCTAGGAGTTCTTGGATTTATTTTTCAATTTCATCTTTGTACTTTTGAGGATGTCGGTAAGGGGTGGTGATTACTGGTTTAGCATCCTTTTCCAATTCTATAATGTGTTCAAATCCCCTTTTAGGTGGCAATCCCGGTGGAATTTCTTCAAACACCCTTTGATGTTTTTTAAGGATAGGTTCAATATCTATATGGATAGCTGATTCCTGAGGTGCAGATTTATTCAATACTAAACATTGTGCAACCCACTCTCCTCGAACATGCCGTAGTGTTCTTTCTATTCTTTTGCACGAGACCAATTTTGCCGAACCATCAGGTATTCCTTCCAATGTTATTTCTTCCACCTTGTGCTCAAAGTGGATTTTTAAGTTTGGAAGGTCAAACCTAAAACATCCCAAAGAAAATATCGATGGACCTCCTAGAATTATATCTGAATCTAGTGGAACCACATGTAGATCTTCTCTGATGGTGTGCTTCCTTCCCAAAGTGATTTCTTGTTGTGGAATTACCTTTGTACATTGTACTAATGATCCTGTGGCTTGAACAACAATGAAACCTTTGAAATTCTTGGGTTTTAATTTCATTTTGTTGAAAAGTTTTTCATCAATGTAGTTATGGGATGCTCCACTATCAACTAATGCAATGACTTTTTGTCCATTAAGAGTACATCTAATTCTCAAGACTCAATTTTTGGAGGACTGAGTCATAGTAGCTATCACTCCATATTCTTCTCCCTCTTCTCTATTATCTTGGTCACATTTTGCTTTTTTTTTTGACCTCTTCTTCTTCCAGATCTTCTTCTATTCTTTGGATACGACCTCTCTTTTCACATCTATGTCCTGGTACCCAATCTATTCCATAGTGGTGACAAGCGTTTCTTTTTCTGTTACAGTTGTGGCTGGATTCCCATGGATTTTTGCATTTAAAGCATACATTTTTCCTTTTAAGTTCTCCTTGATCCTTTGTAGGAATAGGTTTTTTTGTGGAATTTATTATTTTTGTGATTTTTCATATTTGGGTTATTCCAAGGTTTGTTATTTGTGGTTGAAACTTCCAAACTTAATGCCATTTAAAAAGCATCATCTAAAGATGAAGGTTTTAAGGCACTTACTAGACCCCTTAATGAATCTTTCAATCCTTCTATGAATAAATATGTAGAGCGATCATCATATACTCTTGTGACTTGAACTGAAATCTTTTGGAATTCCTTAATGTAGTATTCTACTGTTCCTTGCTGTCTTATTTGAGTCAGTTTCTTAAAATTTTCTTGAGGATGCTTTCTATCAAATCTCTTAATAAGTTTCTGAGAGAATTCTTCATAGGAAGTAATATTTTGGTGTCCTTGAGTGACAAGACCATGATGCCACCAATCGTGTGTTGTTCCTTCTAAGTGGAGGATTGCAAATTGAAGTGCATCACCTTCAGCCATTGGACTAAGGGTTAGATAGGTGTTTAGTTTTTGCAACCGGGATCTTGCAGTAAATTTTTTGGATCCATCAAAATTTGGAAGTGTTACTTTGTTTACTTTACTTCTAAAGTCTTGATTTTGAGTACACCTTTCTCTTTTATGTGTTTCTTGTCTGTTGACTTCACAAAATTCCCTGAATGTGATTAATTCTCTGATTTCTGGTTCAAGGTTGGCATAAGCTCTGGCATTCTCAATAGCAGTATTGGTTGTCTGTCTCTCTTCTTCCATTGAGGGGCCTTCCTTGGGTAAGAAGGTGGGTTTGAGTACTTGAGGTGGTGAAGCTCCATTATTTGCTGAATGGTTTGAACTTATGTCCCTTCCACCAGAATTATTATTTTTAAGATTATTTATGGAATTTCCCATGTTTTGCAAAGCTTGAAGAAGTGCTTGATTTGATCTTTCTATTTGCTCTGCCAAGGTTTGATTTGTCTGTTCCATGACATTTCTAATTTCATTTGATAATTGCTCACTCATTTTTGCTCCTCTTGTCATTTACTATAATTTCCAGGATGGCAGGATCAGGCTCTGATACCAATTGTGATGACCCTTTTTTTTGAATTTCTTAAACTTGTGTTCAATTTAGGTATAAATTAGGGAATCATTCATATTTAAAAAAAAAAAAAAAAACAAGCAGCCTAAGATCCTTTCTTTTATTGGTTATGCAAGGAGTTGAGCATTATCATTAATCTATGGATTTTCAAGGAATACTTTTCCTCATAGTGTTAGGTCACCTTTCATCTTGATTATGATTAGTCTGAGACGGTAGAATGATTGTGTAGAGGGCACGTGAAACAAGGTCCAAGCGTATCTGACAAGTCCTCAAAATTACTCCACCTTTCCCCCCCACCAACTCCCTATCTCAGGATTTCATAATTCAGGTGAAGGTACAGCCTTTACACTATAATTTGAAAAGTATCTTGATGTTACTTAAGTTTTGTAAATACATATAAGTTGATTGTGTTAATATTCTTTGATTACCATATTTATTATTATCTTATATGTGAATATTCATTTGAGACCTTGATTATCATGTCTATATATATATATATATATATAAACATGGTAATTTGCACTTATAAATATTGCACAAGTTTTAATAACATTGATGACTTATTCTTATTTATAACATTCCTTTTAATGATAATGTTTATGAGTTCATAATGTAATAAATTTCAAGTATATAATAATCCTCTCATGTGAAAGCCCAAACAACATGAGATAAGGATTACGTATTATGTAATTCCAATTAATAATATCTGTATTCATTAACGTTATTATGAAAGACTCCACTCACATCTATTTTGATACCCTCAAATATTATACACTTGGTTGCTTGAAATGTATAGAGGGTAATCGTTAGTACCTGTATTCTCACCATAGAATAATGGTGTGGCAGTGCCTGCACTGTGTAACGTTACCTTGTATCAGTTACAACATTAAGCTTGCATATATAGAGTGCCGATATCCCAACTCCTTATTATATCTTTTATCTCCTCTCTCCTATCTTGTTTTAACCTAACCCTAATATGACCTTTTATAGGCTATCCAACGGTCATGGGTATGACGTCATGTTTTTTTGAATTAATTTGATTATAGTTTTTATCTTCCTTATTTATGTAATACAAAATGTTCATTATAATTAATAAGTCAGCTTATTAAGCTGCGGTAATCAACTATGAGTTTTAATATAATAATAATGGCAAGTTTTAGGTTTCTCTTCTATTATAGGATGTTTAAATAATCAAATCATTTATAATATTAATAGGATTTATATATTAATATATGGTGAAATAATACATTCATTCACGACGGTTTTTTGGAAGCAAATTAAATAATATTTGAAACAATAAGAAAAATAATTATTTATGATAATTTGAGTAAAACAATATATTTGAATTTATTACATTACATCGAAAGAGAAAAAATATATATATTAATCCAGGTTCATCACAGGTGAATATTCCTCATCTTGAGGCCTTTCTTCTGTCATTACCTTTTGCCTCTTAGGACTAGGCTCTTCAGGTCTCTCCTCTTGGGCTATACTGGTAGATCCTATTATTTGTTTGCCCTTGTCTATATGAACCCTTTTATTCTGAATTATAGTATATCCGGGCCTCTTTTGTACAATTATTTTATCAGTTCTCACATTTGGAGTGAAAGCCAACCTCCTCATGACCTCTCTGGCCTTATCAGGATATGAATCAATAAAAAATTGTTTCTTTTCATTCATGACCTCCATTATTTCAAGGAAGGTATTCATGAGCTGACTTAGTTTGTCAACCTCTGTAATAGCATTATCCAAAGGATCATATTTATTATCAAAACAATGAATGAATTCTAAGACCCGGGAATAAACTCTCCATTTTTCCTTTTTAGTTTCCTGCTCCTGCAATGAGAATTCATTCCTTATAATATCCTTTGGATAATAAGAATTGTGCTTGACTGGTCCCAACTTGATTCTATGCCTCAACATCTGATTGAAAAATTCCTCAGAATCAAAAAAATGGGGATGAGAGACATCCATCATATACTACTCCAAAATTTTATGCAAAAAGATCCATCCCCCTTTTGTAATCACAAACTGATGGGCCACTGTGCAGGTAGGGAAAGTTGACCCTAATTGCCTTTTCAACAAAAACATTTCTTCCACTCCCCCTAACTGCCATAAAAATTCAGCCATTCCCACCTTCAAAGGAACTTGATAAGGAAAAACATGAGGGTTCCCCTTGAAACCATAGATTCTAGAAATAGTAAAAACAGGGTAGGGGATGATATCTCCCCAATTATGTGAAACTTTCAAGTCATGGGGGTTATCCATAGGCCTGATGATACTCATTAGTACCCTAGGGATTCTGGGATTGTCACTCAATATGAGGCATCTCAATTTAGCAGCAAAATATCTATCAAATCTGACAAAACTAGCATTACTTGCATCCTAGGTCATATCTGCACTCCACAATTGGACTGGCAGTATTTCCCCATTCTCCTCTCTGTTTAGTTCCATCTCATTACCAAAATATGTCACTCCTTTGAACAAAAACATATGCATTAATAGAGAGTAGTGACCAAAAGTTTTTTCCACCTTGCCCTTCGCAATCCCAACTAAACCAATTTGAATTTCTTCAACCAAAAAGGAAGCAAAATCAAAAATAACATCTACACCAAAGGAAGAAATTTGAACCATCATGTAAATGAAACCAATGGGCATAAATTCTTGCTCATCTTCACCAAAAACTTGGCATAAGGTCCTGTATATCTCTACAGCCCAGGAAGTGAAAAGACTCTTCTTAAAAGGCTCTCTAGAGGCTATAGTAATTACTGGCAAAGTTCCTATTGTACCAATATGTGCCCTTAGTGCACCTCCCCTGATTACATCCTTCTTTTCTTTATATTCATTCTCTAATTCTAGCAGATTGATTTGCACATGGTAGTCTGATAATGGTTCCAGGTGAAAAACCTCTCTAATTTCTTCAGGAGTAATCGAGACCAGAGGCACACCATCCTTTCTTCTTACAACCCTAATGGCTTGGTCATAATTCTTAGCAATGGATTCAAGCAAATCATAATCCATGAAAGCACTTGGGACTACTAACTTTCCCAAATCAAAATTCCAGACATTTGCATGCGGGGCAAACAACTTTCTTTCCGAAAACCACTTTTTAAACAAGATAAGGCAAGTTTGAGTAGTTGTTGCATCCCTAACCCAGTTCCCCTTGTCATATAGGCCATCACCAATTTTAAGCCTAGGGTTTAAGGAAATTAACTTTTTAACTTGTGCAAGCTGTACAGTAGATTCTAGGAGTAATTCTAATAAATCATCGTGGACATTCCTATCCGTATAATTAATTTGCCTAGAGAATGGTTTTTGAGGAGGCATTTTGACAGTATTGAGAGAATTGGAATGCCATAGAGGTTATTATATGAGTACTTACTTGACTTGCTGAACTTGTTCTTTTCTGAACTTCTAAAATTTCTCTCGAATGACAAAAGAATAGTTTCACGTCTTTACCAAGCTTAACATGACACAATCAATCAGGCTCTTGTGCTCAAAAAATTTGCAATCTCTGTTTGTGTGGGATTGGAATTAATGAAAATCTATATGTTATTCTCTATTTCTCCCACACGTGAAGCTTTCACTTATCATAAATGCACCGAACAAAAAAATAGAGTGGCGTCGCACTTTCTTTTTTAAACTTGTGCCATTGATCCTTGAAAAATCCTACGATTTGGCAATTACAACTAAGTTGACTCAGCTTTCTTCTTAACAAATTGGCAGTCAAGCCAATAAAACACCTCCACCTCTACCTTTCCTTCAAGGCTGGTGCTTCAAACCGGGCCCATGCATGACTACGCACACGTCATAACCTCGCTAATTCGTTATACCTAATTCTAGAGCACCTTTCCACAACGAGCTAGCGATGATCACTGATCTTACTTTGATCATGTGGTAGATAATTGAAACAACCTTTAAGAACATGATGGTGGGTCCATTGCTCGTTAACTCGGTATACCTAATTTTTGCACATCTCTTTATAGTGAGTCAATGAGTGTCATCGATCCAGACTTGATCTTGTGGACATCAATTTTACTTCAACAGTAATGGGCCACACTCGCTAACTCACTATACTTAACTTCTGAGCACTTCTTCATAGCGAGTCAATGCCACCCTTTGATCTCGGCTCGATCTCATGATCAGAAATCTTTGTACCTAGTACACGGGAAGTGGGTCCATGATATTGCTGTCCATGATATGGGCCCTACAGATTTCTACCAAGCATTGGTCGAAAGTTTGACCAATGAATGGCAAAAAATGTGCTAACAACGCCAACATTTTTTGACCATCGTATCTGTCGAATTTCGACCAATCTACTGGATGGTCAAATTTTTGACCAAAAAGTTTTCAACCAGTGCCATCTAGTTTTCCACCATGCATTGGTCAAAATTTTGACCAATGCCCCGCAGATTTCTACCAAGCATTGGTCAAAAGTTTGACCAATGAATGGCAGAAAATGGCTCAACAACCTGAACATTTTTTGACCAATGTATTGGTCAAAATTTTGACCATCCAGTATGTTCATCAAATTTTTGACCAAAAAATTATCGACCAATTCGTTGGTCGAATTTGGTCAAAGATTGGTCAAAAAATGGGTCAAAATTTTGACCAATAAAGGTCAAAAAATGAGCCCAAATGTACTAGTGGTTCTTGAAGTGTAATGGAGCCAATTGTTTTATTGTGTTATTTTGATTGAGCAATCTTTTAATTATGGTATTTTCTATGTGTTTACAAATTCTCTTGATGTAGTTAGTTGGAGAAGAGATCACCTATTGTTCCTACATAGCTTTTTGTATCGCATGAGCACACTTTTTGTGGCCTTGCAATCTGATGAAAAGTGAAACATCTTGCAGTTAATGAATTCCCATCGATGATTGGATTAGTGGAATTAAGGAAGCATTGCTCCTATTTTCATTGGTTACCTACTGATCTTTTCAAAGGCTTAACTCACATACATGTTGTTTCAGTAGCTTATATCCATTAGGGATTTACTAAAGGCTTAACTCAAAGACATGTTGTTTCAGTGGCTTATGTCCATTAGGGATTGGATTTTCAAGTCATTTGCTTAAACTTCTTGTTACCTTATCTTCATTATATCGTTTTACAAACACTTGGTTAATTTAGGAATTCATATAGTTGCATAGTTAAAACTACATTCATTATAAACAAAAAAATACAAATATATATTTCATTTTGTGTGGTTATTCTTTTGAGATAGCAAGTAGATTCAACATCTTATTCGAAATTGGTTGAACTAGCAAAGGCCTCCTCGTGAACACTCACATTTATCTTCTAGTAAGTGAATTCTAGTAGGTCACAAGATTGCCTAGAACCTTGGAGTTGATCCTAGATTAACTTTTCAAGAGAGGAGTTTGAAAAGATTCCTATCATCAAGCATTGTGAAAAATGATAGCTCAACAAAAGTGGCACTAGAAGGAGGGACCCAACCATTCGAAATAGAAGAGAACAACTTGTAATTTCAAAATTTTGCATTTTTCAAAAGTTAAATTTTTTTTTTCTAAGCTATCATTGTTCCAAGTGCACAAGGTGTTCAAGGTTCCAAGGTGCACAAGGTTCCAAGGTTCCAAGGTGCACCATTTTTTTTGAGAAATTGTGCTTCCACAAAGGTGCAATTTTTCTAGAATTGATGCAAACTGGAAGATCTTGATCTATCATCTCCATTTCAGCGAGCTTTTACTTGAACTTACCCACTTTCATAGGCCTTGCAACAATAAAGGATTCCCCCTAACTTCTACCACTTCCATTCAACATTTCATCATCTTCTTTAGTTTCACCTCCACAATAACCACCCATTTATTCCACCAAATCCTCCAATAGCCTTTTTTGAAAATGTTGTAGATTCATCAATAAAATTGATAGGAGTACTCAACAACCTTCCTAGGAATCTTGGGAAATTTTGCCCAAGGTTCATCTATGGAGAGACAAGAACAACTGAAGTTCACATCAACTTATTCAAGGAAATTTGCAACCAAAAATATATTTCCAATGAGAATGTGGTTCTTCATTTATTCCCATACTCATTGAGAAAATTTGCCTTTATTGGTATGTTAACTTACAAGAACGATGCATCGAAGACTGGGACACCTTCAATTTTTTTTTCTTGGAGCAATTCAAAACTTTCATCAACCTAGCTGCAATACATCACTAATTCATATCAATCAAAAGAGATCTAGCTGAAATGGTTTCACCCTTCAATCATTGCTTTCATATGGCCTACCACAAGTTGGAAACACCATACACTATACTAGTTGAAGCCACCATTTAGATTTTTTTGAATTCTATGGACCATCTCACGACTATTTTTCTAAGAAGACTTCCTGTGATAGATATCGATACATTGGAAAAAGTCTTCTTAGAAGCGATTACTTTTACAAAGCAGGCCAATCCTAATGGAGGAGAATTGATTCCCCCAATACTACTATTACTACAATATTGACATATCCTATTGGAGCACCACTAATTCCTGGCTACTTCATACCAATCAATCCAACTCCATTATAGTAGGCACCCACTCTACAAGTATCAGCTTTAACATACTGAGGATATGAACCTCCAAAAGCTGCCTTCTTTGAGAAAAAAGCAACATCTATTGAAATAGAGAATAAATTTGCATTTGAGGTTGGCCAAATGAAGAAGACCATGTCTCAAATTACTAGCGAGTTGACCCAGTTGAGGTTGTCACAAGGAAAAAATAACAATTTTTAGTGGAAAAATCCTTGTCCCTACAACAACAATAATTACAATTAGAACTACAATAGGAATTTTAGTGGAAATAAAAATGTAGGAAATAACAATGCAGGAAATAATTCTAATCCTCTTGATTGCAACAATAGGTTCCAAAGATAGAATCAGCAATGGAATACCCATTCGAACAATGGAAGTATTCCTGCAAATAATAACACAATAATGCCTAGTATGTGGACATCAATCAATATGACAATAATTAGAATGTACCAAAGAATGATGGCATATATTACAATAAAAATCAATAAGTAAATAAAAAATCCAATGGGAAATAATAACATGTCTCCCATGCAATTCAATACTATGATGCTAGAATCCTATGATTCTTTATAGAACACGAGAATGGAACAAGAATCCAACAAAGAATTCTCTTTTCCATTTAGTCAGAAACTAGATATTCAACCTAAAGAAATGTTCACCTTCTAGACTGATAATAAAAATACCTACAACTTGCGAAGTCAAAAGGAACCCATGACTGATGGTATTCCTCCCACATTACAACCAACTCCTTCAGACTTGAGAGAAACCAACAATCCAATACCTATTAGACCCATATATGGAGAACATCAAAATTATAATCAAAGAAATGTGCCTACAATCTTGAAAAATCTTGCTTGGTCTATTAAAAGGTATAGTATGGTGGAAGATTTGAAATGAACGAAGGCCAACATGTCCATGTTTGACATGCTACAATTTTTTTCTCATCAACGAGAAGCACTAATGAAAACTCTTAATCATTCAAAGGCACCCCATAATATGAATATTGTTCCTTAAAAGATAGTTTCTCAATAGGTTAATGCTTTGGAGGCCGTGCCAACTATGTTTAAAGACAAGGTTGAGGTGCCTCTATTTTTTCTTAGCATTAGAATATATGGGAAGAATCTTCACAATTTCCTAATTGATTTGAGAGCTTCTTGTAATGTTATGCCACTTTCGATAGTACAAAGGTTGGGAGTCACTCCTCAGCCCTCTAATTGAATAGTGATACAATTGGATAAAATGGAAGTAATGGTCATTGGTGTGTTGAAAGATGTTCAAATATAATTGATAATTGACCCCCGAATTCAAGACATCATTGATACACATGTGGTTGAGATTCCTGAAACATATGGATTTCTTTTAAGTAGATAATGGATGAAATGTTTGAGAGGATGGTTTTCAACAGATTTTACTCAACTATGGTTACCTTTAGGAAGGGTTGAATAATTAGATAAAGATTGATATAGAGCCAAAATAAAAAATGATGATTACAAAATACAATG
The DNA here is from genome assembly GCA_028749045.1 of Cupressus sempervirens. NCBI lineage: Eukaryota > Viridiplantae > Streptophyta > Pinopsida > Cupressales > Cupressaceae > Cupressus > Cupressus sempervirens. Next base: position 396,033 of record JAPHAW010000013.1, on the reverse strand, counting down.
CACCAAATGAGGTGGCATTCATACAATCTAATTTAGGCTCTTACAAAGTGATGGCTTTTGATACAATTTCAACTAAAATATCAGATGATCAAGATGGAAGATCCATGATTTCAATCCCAAAGCAAGAGATTGTAACACAGTTCATAGACAATATGATGGCCAACTTACAATGTTTATGAGAACAAGTTGACCCTAGTATTCTACATCTCCTTGGATTTTGCAAATTGCATAAAGTTAGTCATTCAAAGTTCAAATGTTCACATTGCCAAGAAGCAGTTTCTAAAGTATTAATGCTAATAATGGAAATAAAGAGTGGTAACATTCCAAAAGAAATATGCACATAAAATCAAATTACAATGATATTCAAATCTATGGAAAAAGTTGGAGAGGAAATTGAAGATCTCAATGCATCATATAGTGATACCTCTTTAGATGGTGGAGGTTTGTCTTCTTCTCCCCCACCAAGAATGATCAAGGTCCAAAGAAGGAAATGATATGTAAAGGGTCAAGGTTGGACTTCAATAGCCATTCATCCTAAACCCAAAATGGATGAAATTATAGAATTAATTAGGGAAATCTAGGATAAACAAGAGAAACATACGCTTCCCATATCAAGGAGTAATAATGGAAAATCATCAAATCTACCCTATGATAGATTATAGTAGATCCCCAAGAAACAATCCTTTTAGGCCCAAGTAAAGGAAAAGCTAAGGAAAAACAAGCATAAATCTAGGAAGCCCAAAGAAGATCCAATCTGGACACTCCACTTTGATGCCTCCAAATGTAAATTGGGAGCTGGCGTAGGTATTGAGTTAATCAACCCAAAATATAAGTCTTTATATGCAACATATTGATTACAATTTAGGCACTGCAAAGTATAAAGCATTGATTCAAGGACTTCTTTTCACACTAAAGAAAGGAATCACAACTCTCATAATTGAGGGAGATTCCCAGTTGGTGATAAGACAAGTGAAATTGATATACTCTTGCAATCATAGGAGGTTGCTTGCTTATAGGAGAAGAGCATGGGATCTAATGGATGACTTTGAAGCTTTGAAGAGAAAGTCCATTCCAAGGAGGAAAAAACATGGTAGCAGATGCCCTTGCCATTTCAACTAGTACATTACAACCAATTGAGAGAACAAAATTGAAAAGATCTTTAGTAGAATTGGTTGTTGCCTTGTCTATCCCAGACAATATTAAAAAATTCCAAGTTTTTCAAGATAATCAACATATACTCAAATTTATCATGTGCAATGGCCACTCTAAAGGGCAAGAGATTGATGACACTCTAGATGACAAACCTGAGGATGATGAACTTGAAAACAAAGATGAGATTCTCAATTTGAAAACCAACACTATTCCTAAGGGAATGGTTGAGTTGGACCACATTTTTGATCATGATGAGTCAATACTTAACAAGAGAATGATCAAAGAAAAGGGGATCAAAGAATGCGATTCATATAATCTGGGTACTAATGAAGATCCCAAAATGGTAAGGGTTGGCAAGGCATGTAATGCTTAGGAAAAAGAAGATATTCTCAATTTTCTTAGGGAATACAAGGATGCCATCACTTGGAGCTATGAAGAGCTCAAAATATATGATCCTAAAATCATTACACATGACATTCTATTGAATCCAAATGCCAGGCCTTTCTGACAAAGGAAAAAGCCTATTAATCCCATTAATGAACCATTAATAATGAGAGAAGTTAAGAAGTTGCTTGATATCAAGATCATATTTCTCATATGCCATTCTACATGCGTGGCTAATTTAGTCCTAGTGAGGAAAAAGATAGGAGAGATTCATCTTTGTGTGGATTTTTGTAACTTGAACCTAGCATCTCAAAGGGACAACTACCCTTTGTCCTCACTAGATGAAGTACTACAAATTGTCAATGGATCCAAGATGATGTCTTTCTTAGATGGATATTTGAGATATAACTGGGTAATGGTTGAGGAAGAATATAGGTTAAAGACTACTTTCATGACTTAATGGGGGACTTTTTATTATAGAAGGATGCCATTTGGGCTGATTAATGTGGGGGCTACATTTCAATGAGCCATGGATGAAGCTTTTAGGGGATTAATAAACAACTGTATAGTCATCTACATGGATGATTTAATGGTCCTTTCAAAGGATCAATGCACTTACATTGCTAATTTGAGATAGGTATTCAAAAAATGTCGTAAATATGGCATATCACTCAATCCCAAGAAGTGTTCATTTGGGGTTACTTAAGGAAAGCTCCTTGGCCACATCATCTCTGAAGCTGAAATCTCCATTGATCTTGATAGAATTGAAGCCATTTTGAAGTTGTCACCTCCTCACAATCAAAAGGAACTTAAGTCTTTCTTCAAGAAGATAAATTTTGTGCAAAAGTTCATAAGCAAATTTGCAGAGATAATTCACCCCCTTAATGATTTACTCAAAAAGGTAGCAAAAATAGAATGGGTTCTAGAAATTAAGAAATCATTTGAGGATATCAAAGTGGTAATATATGTAGCCCTAGTGCTGGTGAGTTCAGATTATGAACTACCTTTCAAAATATACTCTTTTGCTTTAGAACATTGATGTGTTGGGATTCTTATGTAGAAGAAGGATAAAGAAGATGAAAGACCCATTGCTTTTATGAGTTTCCCTTTGAAAAATGCTGAGTTCAATTATTCTATCCTCGATAAATAGTCCTTTGCTTTGATTAAGACAATCAAGAAATTTACCCACTATATATTAAGGAGTAAGGTATATGTGATTGTGCCTGATCCTGTGGTTAAGATGTTAATGATACAAAATGAATTGGGTGAAATGTGAGGAAAATGGATGGCAATCCTTCAAGAGTTTTATTTAGAGATTCAACCCATGAAGTTGGTGAACTCAAGCTTTGTGTTGGCTTATCTAGATAAGATTCTGAGTTAGAATACATCAAAAAGACAAACCTAGCATAATAGGAATTTAGTAAACATGATAAAATAAGAATTAATTTCACATGGATCTCACATGGATGCCTAGATTATAGTCAATTAAAATTGCAACTCTTTGGTGCACCATGTTTAGTGGGCAGCAAAAAGGGATACTGAAGATGAGCATGCCACAAGTTATTTGATAAAATACATGGCATCCTGAGTATCCCATCTAGTCCTTATAGTCTTGGAATCAAAACCAACACTCAAACTGAGTCTTTGTAATTGTGCTACCTCCTTAGAAGCCATATAATCTTCTTTAATGGTAGACATTAAAATTATAGATTGTCTTTTACTCATCCAAATAATTAGGGAAAATGTTGAACACTATTATGGTACAATTAGGATTTCTGGTAGCTAACTCATGGAAGACTACTTCCAACTCTTGAGACCAAACCATAACTAGAAGAAAATGCATTCACCACCCTTTCGAATAAGATAACTAATCTGATTGATGGAACCAATAGTATTTTTGTAATATGACCTTCAACAACATATCTATTGGTAGTCCTTACTTGCAGGATAAGAGAAGCTCCAATAATAGGTGACATGAGATTGTCAAAAACCTAAGAAGTTAAGACTATAGTTTCAATTTCTTCAAATTTAGGCATTCTATTAGATATTTTAATATTTTCTCCCAAGTCTTCTCTTATTCGATTGATCATGCTTCCACTCTTGCCAATTACTACACCAACCCTGTCATTTGGACACAATATTCTAAGAATAAATTATTGACCCTACCAACCATTCCAATGGGAGGGTGAGGTCCACTAAAACTCCTCACATCAGGAAAATCAAGTGGATTTATTTGTCATGTAAACCTTTTTTTCAAAAAAGTGGTGTGCTAATATTATAATTTGACCATAGGGGGTTCCCTTAGGGTAGAAGAATCACTAAAGAAAATGGGAATTTTTAGATGCATAAGGATCTTGTAAAGGATTATTAAATTCCAAGTGTTTTTTTCATGGATTCTCATGCAACTGAGATAAAATTCCATATAATGCTTTCTTCATTGTGGATTGTTCTTTGGATATTTGAACAAGTTCATCTATATCCATAGAACATGGAGGTAGTTTTTCCTTGGATGTATACAAATCTAGGCACCTGTATCACTCCTCATTTTGCAATTATCTTTCTAGCCTTCCTAAGAAATCATCGAATTTGGTTCTTAGGAACAAGAAAATGAGATTTAATATTGTGATACCTATATTTTTCATTATCTTCATAATCTGAAGCCCCACCACATTTTTCCTCAATAATTTGTTTGTGTACTCTAAAAATAACATTTTGTGCCGGGTACAAAGGTTAATTGTCACTTCCATCCTTACCCACATTGTCATTTTCCTTGTCATTGTTCTCATCATCATTATTTTGATTGAGATCATCCTTTGGTGAGTTGTTCATCATAGGATAGACTAGCTCTAGGTATCACATATAACCATTTGATTCCTTGATATGGGTTTTATAAAAAAGTCATCAACACCAACAACAAGAAACTAGTTTCTACCATTATCTATTGCATGGCCAATCAATCCCTTAATTGACATTTTTAAGCCAATTGCCTGTAACTTCTTAGTTGCCTCTACACCATTCGTAACATACATCTCATTATCAATAAAAACCATGTTATTTTAATACCTATTATGACATAGATATGCCACTCTTTTCCCATTCTCCACATCATCACAATCAAGAATGAAGCTTGCTTCCAATTTCCTCAATATCTTTCAATTGACTTGATTATCCTCTATAATCAATACCTTTGGCTTGTTGCTAATCAATGAATAATCAACATATTTGTTTTCAAATATTTTCCCATCCAATCTAATCTATATCACTTTTCAAAATTATTTTACCCCTACCTCTCCATCTTAAGTTATAAATTTACAAATCTCAAAAGGCATCATCAATGAGAATGTACTCCCCTTACCAACCTTGGATTGAACTAAAATAGTGCCTCTAAATAATTCAACAATCCATTTAGAAAAACAAAGTCCAAGCTTTGTTCCACCACCACCCTGGACTAAACCTTATCCTTCAAATTGAGTATAAGGTAAAAAAAGATTCCCTCTATCTTCTTTGCAAATATCTATACCAATATCCTCAATAGACAAAGTCAGATTTGCAATAGTTTTCTATTTACTGTTACTCGCTTTATCTTTTCCATTATAAGAGAAAAATGTGCATCACTGTCCACCCTCTATTAGAAGGGTTTCAATATGGAAAGGATATTTAGTAAATGTGCCATTATAGATTACATGAAGTCTAACATTTCCATTGAAAGGAGTAAATTTTGAAGCATTGGAGAGATAATTAGCAAGAACCTAGCATAGATGATGCTCATCTCCTATCAATTTATAATGAGAAAGAAGATGCATTTTTGCATCATTAATCCATGTGTAAAACTTAATTCCTTTTGAATCAAAGATATCTTTGAAAGTACATACCAATGAACTGACAAGCTCTCCCATCTTGAAATCTATTGTTTATTTTCTTTTGTTGTGTAAGTTGCACTTTCTTAGGCCTAATCTCTTTTGGTTCAACTAGAAATTGCTATAAAATCTAATTTGGAGATCAAAGTTCCTAAAGGGATGATTTTTTTTTTAGTGGTTTAGTACAAATATTATGCTATTAGGCCCAAAAATGATTTGTGTTGGCTCCTAAAATTTTGTGTTGATTTGAAACTCCTAATCTTTTTTGCTATCTCCACTAGTGTCTACATTGGGCCTTGGTCATAAATTTATTACCTAGCAAGCTTGAATTTAGACTAATTTTGTTGTTCAGTACAATTTAGGCCTTTGAAGTTTAGGTACTTAGTTCTCGACTCATTTGTATTCATAATTGAAGATTATCATGTATGATTCATTTGGATCTACTTCATCCAGATATTTTATCTTAGAATTATCTGGGTTTATCCAAGCTAGTTTATAGTTCCTAGGTACTTTGATAGGTCAAACATTTTATGTATAAAGGCTAAAAGCTTGATCATTTAGTGCACTTATTAGGGAAACTTAGTACATAAAGGCTAAAACCTTCATCATTTAGTGCACTTATTAGGGACACTCAGTTGAGTTGTGTTGATTGTTGAAATTCCAAGCATCTTGCATAATATATTTTTTATATAGTCCCGATTTGTTAGGAGGAGTGAGAATTAATATATTTGAACCAAAACTAGTCTTCAATAGGCTACTTCCTCTATGATGTTGGGTTTTTCCTATAGGATACTCATAGTTGATCATCTGCAAGTTGCTATTTGATTGGACTATTAGAGTTTCTCGAGTAGGAATTTGCAGATCTGTTAGAGCATTCCATAGCTTCTTTCTCTACTACTACATATATGATAAGAGAGAAACTTCCTAGAGTAACATTTTGGGTTTTAATAAATAGATTTATTGAAATTGACAAGGTATCATGCTCTGTCTATTTGAATAAGTTTGATGTATGTGAAGAGATAAGATAGCTGACAAAATTTATCCCACATTTTCCATAAGAATTAATTGGATAAATCCCTTGATCAAGATTAAAAAAACATGCCTTCTTTTTCAAACCTGCCTAATGCTAGAAATCTACGGGAGCCAAATACTAGTATTAGATTATTTCTAAAGAAGAATTGATAATCATAATGCTAATATTCCCTTAGAAATATTTAAAGCATATGCATTAGTTTGTGAATTGATATTATTTATAAAGTTAAGTCATATAGACAAATAGTAATAGATTGTTGAAGAGATCAATGAATATAGTGTTGTGCAAAAGTACATAGATTCTATCAGAGTTTGATAATTATTCTTGAAATATGTATGAAAATATATAGTCCATATACCCTTAGTACATTTTCAAAAGTTATGCTGATTTAAATTAGAAGCATGGTAATATGAACTCTCCTAGCCTTGGAAATCTAACAGAGTTCCACTTGATATTGATGCAATATGAACTCTCTAAGATCATACATTGTTGATTCTATTAGTACTGTTAGTATTAATAATGGGAGTATTGCTTTATGTCATCTAAAAAAAAGGGTCCTAGAGGTGAAATAGATTGCTAACAAGTATGTTCTCATTTGTAAAAGTAAAGTTAAAAGAAAATTAAGTGGCATATTTTGCAACAAATTGTGGGGTATGCATTTTTTATATTTGAGGGTGCTCAATGTAAGTTTTGAGGCAACTTCATATATGGTTATTATTTTTATAGACTCTTGGATGAAGATGTTTCTTTGATTCTCATCTCCATAAAAATCTAGACCCTAATTCTCTAATGGTTCTCTATCCTTCCCCTCCTTATAATGCCATCTCCTCCACTAATACTATACTTTATGCCATATCAAAATTTCTTTTTGTGCTCCATTTAGTTGGAGTTTCATATTTTTCCTCTCTCTTTTTTTATACAAATGAAACTCTTGGAACATAACTATTATACTAAAGGGCAATTTTGCACTCTTGTGTACGAGTGAGCCTATTAGCCTCACACCAAGTAGAGTTTTATGACCTTTTTGTTATTTTTGTTAACCATTATAGTTACATTAACATGATTCAAGCATAGAGGAGCTCTACGGTCATTGTTATATGATCCAAACTTTCCTTTTCTTCAAAGTAATCCTAGTGACCTATTTTTTCTGTGATATAATACTTGTCTAGTGGTATTGATTGACTTACATGGTTGTGTGCATATTTGTTCATATAATTTCAGAGATAAATTTTAAAAGTTTAAATGGTTATTATAGTAGTAGAGAACTACTAATTTAATTCACTATAGAATTTAATATTTATGATTAGTTAGATTATAGAAAGTCATTGCTTATCTTAAACAAAGATCCAAATTTTGATCCCTAATACTCCATGGATGGTTTGAACAACATAATATGTGTTTCTTTAAGAATCTGCAATTCCGTACTATGATAATAATTTTGTTCTTTTTATGAAAGGTTTCTAATACTTCTCTTGGCTTGGATGATCTAGTGATGTATACTGTATATGTGAAATGCTTGAAATTATGCAATCATGCATACAAGAGTTTTTGGAGATAGAGGCACATTTTATTCCAAGCTTTTATTCCGTAGCAACAATGGATGGGAAAATTGTTTAGCATTTACAACAAGCTATCTACCAATATTCAATGGATGACCTTCTTATTATAATGGTAGAAGCAATCATACCTTCTTGTTATTTCATATAGAGCTTAGATCAAAAAGTAGTTTTCTACCATATTTTCTATTAATCTAAAGCTTAATTTTTTAAAACACATTTTTAGTTCCTACCATGGTAGAAACTATTGTCAAGGCATAGAACATAGAACTTAAATAGTGATTAAACTTCCCTCTAGCTACTAATCAGATACAATTTTTAATTAAGATTCTCTTCTAATTAATATCTCTATTAGAAAAGTTGCATATTTTTTAACAAGCATATTTCTTCTCCTATTGGATGCAGAGATAATATCAGGATGGGAAAAAGAGTTACTGGAATTTTGACGCAAGAGAATACACATCTCTCAGTAGAGTGCAGAGGTGCAAGGTTGAAAACATAATATAGACACAAATCTACATGTAGAGAGGATATGGAAATTAAAATTTAAAAGCTTTAGTCGTATCTAACAATTAGGAGAAGAAGCTTTCATTCTTGTTTCATAATAATAAAGATTTCTAACTTATTCTAAGTTCCTACAGTGGTGGAGTGAGACATTTACATTTTCCAAGTTCCATTTCCAATTTTGCTAAACTATGGCTGCTGATATGCTTTTCAATATTTTTTTGCATGCTTTTATTGATCTCTCGTTTATATCAGCATTACAACTTCTTTGATTTTTTAAATGATCACAGACCATTGCCAATAGGAAATATACGAGTATCGAATAGTAGCACAGGAAGAAATAGAAACATCTTCTCAATGGCCATAATAACAAGGAGGCAACATTAACTGAAACATCTTCCCAAACTCCACAGCAGATGGGGGACATTAATTCTGGTGCGTTGGCTTTTTAGATCTGACCATCAACTTGTAAGATGTTTTCTTATAAATGTCATTTCTTAGAAGTTGCATATTTCATAACAATATTTTCGAAAAAGAAAGAAATTTTCTACCCCCGATTGCTATTGTAGACAACAAGAGAGTTTTCCACCATTATCAAAATAATAGAACACACGACTCCAACAATAAGCCAGAAAAAAAGAGTCTTTGTGATTGGTTCTCAGATTTTACTTCCTCCATTCTTTAACGCTACTATGGCCATCCAACTGTCTCACTAGCCATGCATATGACAGTAAAACAAGAATACTTTCCAATTAAGGTCCACAGGTGACAGTCAATAGAAGATTTTTATGCATAAATTTATGTAAAATTAGTAAGTTAAAGTGCAAACACCTTTTCAATTAGATTTCATAGACTCGTGGGTGTCTGCTGAGGATTTCAGATTGCTTTGGTGCTCGATTATTTGCCAATACTGTAAGTTTCTTTAGCTTTTGTTACAATTGCTTTTTACAGGAAAAATTGATTCTAAATTGGTCCTTTTTTATTGGAAAAAGTTGATAAAAAATATATAAAATGGGTTTAAATTAATCTGAACTGGAGCTTTCATTTTTTAATTGGAATAATTTGACATCAGAAGTATGAAATTTGTTTCAATTGATATGAACTAGGATTTTTTCTTCAAAATAGAACATGTCAACATCAAAGTAAGCATGGATAAGAAAGAGTTATAGGTGCCATAATCTACACGGGAGGGGTCATGATCATGACTTTATACAAAGGCCGTACTTTTGCAGTAAACATTATGGGCTAAAAATGAATGAAAGGATGCTTGGTATACCTGAGTTGTTTGGCAGTTTTGTTGCATGGTCTACGTGGGGATGTTTGTATCAATAGGAAATTGATCAATGTTCCCGGCTAAAAATTACTGATAACAATGATGCTGCTCTTAGAAGCTATCCAGACTACTGTAATTGCTAGCTTTTGTATTACAAGTCATATAGGTTTTGTGTGTTAAATAGTATTTGTAAACCTTCCTTCATGAGACCCTATTTACAGGATTTTCTGTCATTAGTACTAAAATTATGATTGAGATAGAGTGAGTGTAATTGATGCATATGATTATTAGTAAGAAAATAATAGGTCATCAAATTCAAGGTGTCCAATATACCAAATGCAATGTGGACCAAGCACCAGTGCCAATCGAGTGCTAGAGATTTCTGAGTTCACCATGTTGTCGAGTATCAACATATCGCTCGAGTGGACTTCTAAACTCGAGTCTCAGCATTGAGCTGACTAGGTGAATATTGTTTAATATGATATTGTAGCTGACTTCAAAAGGTAATTATTTGGATTGGTATAAACATGAGATATCTTGTCATATCTAAGTATGAATGAAATATATTGAATATGAAGAACATGCGAGTTTGAAGGCTACAAGCAGTATAAGGAAAAGAAAAGTCTCATCCATCACATTAAGCTGATCATTTTAGATCAAAGGAATCTCATTCAACAAACCAAGTTACAGAGCAAAGATTAACTACTAGTGCATCCTAGCAGGTGCATCAGTCAAATCCTCTAACAAGGTGGACTTAACAGTCTTATAAAAAATCTCCTAATTGAATACATACTTCACTATATTGTATAAATCCTTTTACAAGGTGGTCTTAGCAGTCCTTATTGCTCCTAACAAGGTAGATCACCAGAAGTGATCATTTGTAAGCCTTAATAGGCCAACTTTATACTGCAGTACTAAAGCTTATGGGTATCATCCCCACCCTAGTTTTACTTTCTATTTGAAAGGTTTCTAGGTTACTAAATATTGTGTTAAGTATTATGAATGTTTTATTACTTTTATTCTTTCATGCATACAATTAGATCATATTAGTTTATGAAGGATTAATTGGTGAATTGAAATAAAAGTTTTATTAGTTTCTGATTCACCCCCCATCTTAGTCACCTAGCCTTCTCTACATTTTCAACAATTGGTATAAGAGCATTTGGTTCTCATATCAGAAGTTTAACATCTTGAGAAAAGATTAGAGGCAATATAGCTGTACAAACTAGAGAAAGCTATTAAAAATGAAAAGTTGGATTTGCAGATGGCCATGGATCAATTCAAGAAACTAAAGAAGCAACTCTCTAAATCCATGCAAAGAAGAAAATAGCTAGTAGCACAGATTAATGAAAATCTCTATGTAGAAGAAAGAATTGAAGACATTTGTCAAGACATAAATTTAGATGAAGTTGATGCAATAATTAAAGATTTACTTGAAAAGAATCTCACTCTACATAAAGGAGTCAAAAAATTGAAAAGAGAACAAGAAATTCAGTTAGTCAAAATGTGTGAAGACATGGAATAAAAGAACATAGCAAAAGAAGAGAAAATATTGATAACTAAAAAGATAGAAGAAAATGATAATGAAATTCAATAGCTATCTCTTTAGCAAGCATATTTGATAAATCAATTGAATTTTGCAAATCAAGAGCTTATCAACTTAAGGAAAGATAATGGAAGATTGTACAATGATCTCAATATAGAAAGGAAAACCAATGAAAGGATGATGAAATCTCAAGAAAACATAAATTAATTGGACAAGAAAATTCAATTCAAACACAAAGAAAAAGATGGATTAGGCTATACAGATGAAGGTGAATCATCACAACAAGGATATCAAAAGAACAAAAGGTCTACATGTAATCATTGTGGAAAGACAAGGCATACATCAAACAAGTGTTGGAGCAATAATAAATCAAAATTAAGTAGAAAATGTTATAGTTGTAACAAACAAGGTCACAAAGAAAGTGAATGCACAAAGAAAACCAAGTTTGAAGGAAAATGTTTCAAATGCAATAAAAAAGGGCACACATCTTTAGAATGCAAAACCAAGAAATGGAATCTAATAGAACAAATTGTGAAAGCTATCTTTGGTTGGGATTATAACACATGGTGCAGGTGTTACTTGTGTGGTGAGCATGGACACATTGGAAAAAATTGCATAAGAACTCATGCATGAGGAAGAGGGACCCTACAAAGAGATATTTTATATGCAATGAGCTTGGTCATCTAGCCAAGAATTGTATGAATCAAGCTATAGTTGAAGATGAAAAGAAAGAAAAGGATGACAATATTAGAAATCAAATGAGGCAGCAATGGGTAAATAAATATCTAGAGAATGCAAGTCAAAGTCATGAGAGCATTGACACACAAGTCTATGAATTTGGTGATTCAATCATTTCAAGCTAATTATCCATGGAGATCACTAGAACTATGATTTAAAGAAACAACTTATATTAGTTCTAATTAGTAGGAAAGAAGATCCAATTCAACATTTTAGATGCATTGGGATCACTAAGTTGTATGTCAATCTAAATCAGTATCTTAGAGCTTATCGAGAAAAGATGGGTTGTATGACCTAACTGAGTGAAGTCTAGCACAAGCTAGTTCTAATTGATCTTTATCGAGTTTAGAGATCTAACCAAGCATGGACATAGATGAAATTTACTGAGTTGAAGGATTAAGTTTAAGACTAAAGGTATTAACCGAGCATGCCACATCTATCAAGTTAAATAGGCTGTCATCGAGCTATCTTTTGTATGATGTATTTATGGTGACTTAAAGAAAAATTTTGAATAAAAGAAATAATCAAACGATTTCATTCTTCATTGTGAATTCAAGAGAAAACAAAGTAAAGCAACCTTGAGCTTCTGAGAAATTTAGAGTGAATTTATCAAGGATTATTCTACCATCACCAGGCATTATAGAATCCTCATTAAGCAACAAGGTTAAGAAGGGATCCAAGATGTTAGTAAGGAAAATTGTGCATGAAGACCCAAAGTTCAAGCTTTGTCCTGCAATTGTAGAGGAATTGGACCCAGTCGATGTGCACTCACAAATTCCACTAAAGGTACTATTCAATTCATAATTTTAGATCTTTTTATCATTGTTTAGTTCAAGAATTAGGAACTCTAGAGCTGAATCAAGCGTATGAGGCATTGTGTGTAGACAAAAACCTCAAACCTAAGCATAAACACTTAGAAGTGAAGAATTAACCCATAATTTACATATGCCAAAGAATTTTTAAATCAAGTGGATTAGGTTCATCCTAAGCCGTATTCATGATATGCAATTCTAGCTCGATCAACCCATCAAGATCATGAAGAAAATGATTCATAGGGTTACCGGATTTCTCATGCTTGATAAATCCAAGATGAACAAAACACTAGGTCAAGTTGAGCTGGCAAAGGAGACACTTTCCAAGTGGGATGGTAGAGAAATGAATCTAAATGGAGTCACTAACCTAGAAATTAAGTTTAGTATTTATGTGATTGCACATAACAAATACAGTTCCAACTAACCAAATAGTGTTGCATGTTGTAAAGAACCTGACTTTCAAGGTAGTAAAGAACAATATTTCTTTTGACCTCACCAAGTTGTAGCTAAACCAGTTGAGAAAAAACATGGAAAACATTCAAGCATCAAAGAAAAATCTGTGTAAGTTTGGTTTACTTTTAGTCTTCTTATTCTTTTATATTCAATTTTTTTTTTCCTTCCAAGGCTAGTCTAGTATGGAAGAAGGACAAACCCATTGTGTATCAGATTAATGAATACATAACTGAATTGGGAGACAAATTTGACAGCATCATGGATGCATATTTCAAAATTTTCAAGGAAAGGATACAAAGAAGATTCATAATTCCTAAGCAACTAGTGGATGACTATAAACAAGACATGTTTCCTTGTAGACTGTGATAAGGTATATATTCAGGTAGTTAGACCTAGAGTTGCATGGGTAAGACCTCTTGGCTATGAGGTAAATATTGATGACACTAAGGACATCATTGAGGCTCTTATCAATGATCCTGTGGACCCTAAAGTACCTTATTTTGGAACCTATGAAGAAGATAAAACTAGGATTTCACTTGTGATCAAGATTCCTCAAATTTTAAAGAGAGGAAGGAAGAAGGTAGAAAATATTAAGAACGAGAATGCAAAATCTAGTTTCCCTCTTCTTCTTATAGAAGGTAAGGGTGATGACATTGAAGATGAAGAAGAAGTAGAGGAATATGAGGAAGAAGAAGAAAAAAATGAAGAACCAACTAAGATAAAGGGAAAATCGACATCAGGGAGAATTACAAGGTTAACTCCCACTTTTGCCATCAGCAAACCCACCAGATCAAGAAAGAAGCTCAAACTTGAAGATGAAGAAGAAGAGTAACATATATCATTCAAAAGGTCTATTCCAACCTTTGAAGAAAGACTAAAGTGACTCAAAGAAGGTGGAGGTATGGCATATTTTAAGTTTCTTAAATATATAACTAGAAATAAAGAGGAGCATATACAAGTAGAAGAAGCCTTAGTAGAAAAGATCAAAAAATGGAAATACTCTCCAAGTGAATTAAGAACATAAGTTCCTAATATTCTACTTAAGATAGTATCACATTGTTGAGATAATACAATAGTGATTTCCAAGGATATCTGCGACCAAACCTTGAGGAAGCTATTGCCAAACCTATTAGAAAAAGAAGTGAAGGAGGCACTAAAAGAATATGAACAAAAATTAACTCCTAAGTTCACTGAATTCTTAATTCTATCAAATGATATTGAATCTATTGTGCAATCCAATACAAATGTTTGGAAAAACATTTATGTATTGAATGTTTTAAAGGCCATTGAGGAAGTAGTTCAAATAGATGATGTGAATGATGATGAAGAGGATAGGGAAGATTAAACAATCAGTGAGGATCTACCTAAAATTTAGAACATTGAAGATTCGGATATGAAAATTATTGTAATAGAGGTAATGGCCTCCCTCCTTAATTCTCTAAGAAAAGCATTGATAATATCAAGTTCAAAGAAGACAACATATATGTCTTAGACAATTGGGTTAAATACTATTCAACCAAGCACTCAATTGGTTGTTTGATCTATCTTACCAAGTTTAGAGATGAGTAAGTTACCACTACTTCATCTACCAAGATATAGGCTCCACTCATCTTTGAATTAAGTCAGACTGAGTTACAATGAGGCACTACAAGTACTCCTACAATTGTTTCTATTTCTCCAATTAGTTGTGTTGTTACTATTGTAAGTTATTCTATAAAAAAGTGCAATGATAGTTGAATTCAATCCTCAACCAAGCACTAAAGATATGAGTAAAGGTAAGGAAATCATTCCTTCACCTATTCCAAAGGCTAAAGGGAAAGAGATAGAAATTTCCATTATTGCAGTTGATTTGGATGAAGAGATAGTAATTCTAGATTGGGATCTCTCCAATCTTACTTCTAATAAAATGGACACTCTTGGAGAAGAAAAGATCCAAATAATAGAAGCTAAGAGCATAGAAGAAGTAAAGAAATCATGTGCTAGAAGACATCAAAGATACATTTCTTGATGCATTGAGTATTGAAGTTGATGAAAATAACTCTATTTTGGACCAACTTGTTGGCATAGTCCACAAGTTCAATGAAGACTTGAATGGTCAAGAGAAACTACTATAGAGGGTAGAGAAAAAATTTGAGAATAAGGTTTTGGATAATGTGGCACAAAAAATTGCCATAGATCAAATGGAATTGTCCATTATTCTTATTTCTTTTGAAAGCATTATTAATAATGTTATTTCCTTGTTTGTAAAATTAAGTGATACCACAAATTGTACCAAGGAAATTAGATTCAAGCTGTCAAAGATTGATACTAATATGAGTGCAAGTGCGAACCAATTGTCACTTGACCCTAGTACTAGCTCAACACATTTTGTCAAGATCAAGTATTTGATCGATTTACAATCAGAGCTATTGAGAGAAGAAGCAATAATTAGGGATACACTATTAAAAATTTAGAGTTTGATAATTCCAAACATGGATGTAATGTAGAAACACATTGTTCATGCAAAGACATTAATCCATGACAACAACTTTTCTATTTCTGATCATATGATGGAGTTATCAACTGAAGTTCAAATAGCCTTGCATACTTCTAAATTTTGCAAGAAAATTGGGACAACACCATGTCTCTAATTTTTAAGATACATAGTCATTTTGTTTTTGGAAAAAGAGGGCGAACCATTGAATATATATAATTAAATAAATTTGATTCAAGTGGTCAACAGTCTAAGAACCAATAAGAAAACCCAAAATCATCGCAATATGTAAAAGTTTAAAACATCGATATTTACAACATATGATATCGATGGAAATAACTAATTACAAAATGAGGAAATATTCCCTCCAAAGTTCAACATTACTCGAACTATTACAATTTCATAACTTTTGAACCTTCAAAATTGATAGTCCCAAACCCATCAAAAATTTCAAAGCATTATAATCATGATGATTGGCAAAAAAAATTATCAAAAAAGAAAACATTGTTCTATCATTCCTCCATGTCCTCGCACATGGTGCCATTAGCAAAAGTCAAGGCCTTTCCAACTTGCAAAGAATATCCCCATGTAGAATCCATACATGGCGGTGAGGCAACCTCCTAGCTTAGGCCCAAGCCTTCAACAACATCACCTTTAGGCCCTATGGCAGGAAGCACATCCCAAGAAATTTCCTTGGCTTTTTTTGAATGGGAATACTAGCTCGAGTCTTGAGCAACAGAAGAGAAAAGATTCGAGCCATGTACAATGGAGGCTGGGAGTTTAGAGAATACACTCAATCCACTACCAATCCTGGTTTGGGAGTCTGACATCAACAAACTTTGATCACACACAACATAGACATCATGAATTGGTAGCCCTAGAATGTCAAGTAAAGCATAGCCCTTTCTCTTCACACCCTCCTCTAGCTGGTGTCCGAATACTCTTACCATCACTTGCAGGGTTGACATCATAAATCATGGACTATGCTTTTCAAAATACTTTTAGAGCACTTCAAAGGTAGCCATGGCCTCGTGTTTCTACAGGAGTTGTGACCGTGTAAACAAGCAGCCCATGAAAGCATTTCCAACCCACAAATCATATCTCTATATTACCACTTTCAATTTATTTGTAGACCATAATTTTAGATTAACCACTTTTATTGCAATCATTTCCAATCGTGAAGTTGACTGAAGTAAGTCCATTACACTGGATAGGAAAATTGATACCAAGTTTGATGGGAACTAAGAAGATACATAGTCATTTCCTCTCACATTTTGGTATTACCATGTCAATTGTTGGAAATATTCAAGACTATGCCAAGTTACTAAGAGGGGAGGGGTGAATCAGTAACTTCTAAAATTTTAACAATTTTAATTCTTAATCCAATAATTCAATTAGCACTTAATTCATCACATTTGATCTAATTTCATACATGAGAAACTAAAAACATGAAAGCATCCATAACACTTTGACACAAAGATTTGGTGACCCAAAAACCTTCCAAATAGAAAGTAAAACTATGGTGGGGATGATACCCACAAACTTTAGTACTGTAGCATAAATTTGGCCTATTAAGGCTTATATTGATCAGTTCTGATGATCTGCCTTATTCAGAGCAATTAAGACTTCTAAGTCCACCTTGAGAGGATTTACATACAATGAAGTATGCACTCAGTAAAGAGATTTATGAAAGATTGTTAGGTCTACCTTGTTAAAGGATTTGACTGGTTTGCCTATTAGGATGAAGTAGTAGTAGATCTTTGATTTGCAATTGGGTTTGCTAAAAGAGTTTCCTTTGCGTATTGATCACCATTCTATGATAGCTATGTCTCTTTTGCTCCTTATGTTGTTATGGACTTTACAATTTTCTCTTTTTATGCTACATTCATAACTTGGACTTTCACATACACTTTCACATTACATTGATATGGTACAATGCATTACATATATATACCAATCCAAATTACACAATTACAAAGTTGGCCATGATATAAATTAACAAAAATATTACAAAGTCAACCCATATGAAGTCACATGGGTTCTAAAAACTGACTCGGTGAGGTTCTAATAATTGACATCCACTGTCAATGCTCAACATTGTCATGCACTCAGTAGATTCAGAAGCTCAGTCCATACTGATCACTTTTAAGTAGTCTTGAACTCTGTCTACATTGGTGACTCGATAGATATTGGGCAACTCGACAAATATTGAATCACTTGTTTACCATGTCAAAACTTGGTAAACACTATCACCTTAAGCTTGGTTAACATTGGCTTTACATCACATGAACTGTAAACTTAGTAAGCATTGCAATGCTTGGTAACCATTGATAAACTTGGCATATACTGAAATGCATGACTTAAACTACTAGACTTTACACTAACTAAATCTACTCAATAACCACTGGGATTTGTCCAAAGGACTCAATAGCAACTGTAGAACTCGATAACAACTGAAATTCTTGGCAAACACTATAAACTATACAATAATCTTGGTAGCTATACACAATCTGAATAAGTGTGTGATACTAATAAAAAAATTGACTGATATGTCCATAATCAATATGTATTTTTGGCATTTGTGTCAAAAAAAAGGGGGAAATATAGCATGTGAGGAATCCAAGGGAGAAATATAATTATATATAGAATTTAAGGATTCTTTTGTATAACAATCTATTCATAATTTTGAAAAATAAAAAATAGTCAATGTCAGCTGAGTATCAACATTGTAGTCAAAACTAAGCTATAGACCTAGGTACATTGATAGATGGAGTTTTGACTCATCATTGTGAGTAGTCAGAATTTTTGGTACAATAAGTGTTTTTGTCACTAATACCAAAGGGGGAGATTGTTGACCTTATGGCTAAACTATTTGTCAATCAGTGCTAAAGAACTTAGTCATTTGGTTGGTTACATTGTCATTAAGCACCACCAAGTAAACCTTGTAGAAAGTGTCAACCAAGCATGGAGGGTTAACCAAGTAGAGAAACTAGCCATGTTAAATGAGCACAATAGATAATAATGTTGACTAAGATGCAATAGGAACCGAGTTGTTGTAGTGTCAATTGCGCTCTTCAATGATTATTGAGTCATTAGTGTTGACCAAGTTCATGTATACTCCTAAGTGATCAATGTTAACTGAGCACCAATGTTAACCAAGTGTCAAAAATTTCCATGTTCACTATATTCTTGAGTATTAGTATGTCACTCGAGTGGACTTTTGAACCTGAGTGTCAACATTAAGTTGACTAGGTGAAGATTGCTTAATATGATAGTGTAGCTGACTTCAGAAGGTAATTATTTGAATTGGTATAAACATGAGATATCTTGTCATATCCAAGTATGAATAAAATGTATGGAATAATAAGAACATGCAAGTTTGAATGCTACTAGCAATATAATGAAAAGTAGAGTCTCATCCATCACATTAAGGTGATCATTTTACATCAAAGGAATCTCATTCAACAAACCAGTTGTAGAGCAGAGATTAGATGCTAGTTCATCCTAATAGGTGGATTAGTCAAGTCCTCTAACAAGGTGGACTTAACAATCTTATGCAAAATATCCTAACTGAGTACATACTTCACTGTATTGCATAAATCCTTTTACAAGGTGGACTTAATAGTCCTTATTGCTCCTAATAGGGCAGATCACAAGAAGTGATCATTTGTAAGACTTAATAGGCCAAATTTATACTGCAATACTAAAGCTTGTGGGTATCATCCCCACCCAAGTTTTGCTTTCTATTTGGAAGCTTTATAGGTTACCAAATATAGTGTCAAGTGTTACGAATGTTTTACTAATTTCAGTCTTTCATGCATGCAATTATATCAGATTAGTTTAAGAAGGATTAATTGGTGAATTGAAATAAAAGTTTTATTGATTACTGACTCACCCCCCTCTCAGTCACCTATCCTTCTCTACATTTCCAACACTTTTATCCTAATGATGGATCACATAGTGTTATTTGAAATATTGATGCCAAAAATTTCACACAATAACATCCAAAAAAATAGCTAGATATTTCATGGATTGTGGATATTTGCTACCCTCTTTGCCCCTGCCTCTCCTTCTCTCTTTTTATTTTGCCTGAGTCTACAAACTATAATTATGTTCTCTTAGCTCTCTCATCCTGATGATGGATCATTGAGTATGATCCAAAACATTGATGCTCTCAAACTTACACACAATCGCACCCAGAAGCATAAATATTGAATTGTGGATATTTGTTAGCATTAAGAGCACATAGGTTTGAATAATTATGTGAGATACATATAATATAAATAAATTTAGATGCCATTAAAATATATCCTATGTAGAATACAACATCTTCAATCTTCATCAAGGGGCTAAGAAAAACCTCTGAATGAATTTTTTTTAATATACATTTTAGATTAAAGATGAAGAACTATAGTTCTAACAAGGTCTATTTAGGAAGAAATACTCCAAAGACCTAAAAGGGAGTTAATATAATTATACAAGCATTTGATGACATAGTGTAAGATGACTAAGGAGGTTGTGTAAGATCAAGCAATGTGATGTGATGTGTATGGGAGAGTTCTTATATTGTACCATTTGAATGTTTCTATCTATACTATGTGATTGTAAATCTTCAATGTCATAAGAGAATGGGGTGTTTGAATTAAAAAAGGTTAATAAGTTTGTGTTAAATGAATATGGATTTTTTAACAAAAGATGGAGTCATCATTGGTGGGTCTAATTAGGTTTAGAGGTTGAAGTTTAGAGAAAAATGAACAGTGTTATAATTAAGTGTTGGTTAAGACTAATTGTGAGTCATGATTAGATGTTTAAACAAACTTTGACAATGGTGATTTTTAATTAATATATTGATTGATATTTCTAACTATATGATGTAGAACTTAAGGAGAGATATACATCATGTAGATAGAGAAAATTTAGCTAGTTCTACGTACAATAATCAATTATACTTCCATCTAAGAAAAAATGAAGATAAAGGTACACTAATTATATATATAAATTAGGTATAAATCACTAAATAAATTATTGATATTAACTCAAAAGATAAGAACCAAGACATTGTACAAAGTTACACATTGTATGATCATTCTTTAAAGGGTGCTAGCTCAATGGAAGAGCACTTACTTTATAAGCATATTGAAGGTGGTTCGATTCCATCATGCCCTATTATGACCAAATACACTATTAAATATGGTACTAAATATTTGATCAAATATACTACTATATATGATACTAAATATACCATTAAAAACATGAATAAATATACTAAATATGTGACCAGATATATGATTAAATATGCCACTAAATATGGTACTAAATATGTGAATAAATCAACTATTAAATATACAAATAAGTATGTGATTAAATATACTACTAAATATTAGACTAGCCACATGATTAAATATAATACTAAATTAACTACTAAATTAATCACTAAATATACCACTATATATTAATAAATATACCACTAAATCAATGATCAAAATCAATGATTAAATAACTGACTAAAATTGCTTAGTAGTAAATTTAGTAGTGTTATAAATGATTGGATATTAACTTCTATTAGTTATGTGACTAAGTTTAGTCACATATTTACAAATATTAGTGGTTCTTTTAGTCACATATTGTTGTTTTTATACTAGTGAACACATTATCTTGTTGAAGTTTAATTGATCAAGTGCCCATTTTAATTTCTCACAACACAACCTTTGCACTAGGTCTTCTTGTTATCTCTTCTTTTCAAATCCTCTTTATCAATCATCTTAATAGGGAATTCTACTCAGGTAGAAACTATCTCACCAATAAGGTTTGACATCAATGACAACATAACAATTGTTCCAATTATAGTTCCAACTCATTGTAGCTGTCACAAGTTTCTCATAAATGACTCATAAGTTCAAACTCAAAATTTTAATTCACTAGTTTGAGTGGGATATTATCCTAGAGTTTTGACACCCATAGATAAGAGGAGAATTTCACGCATTCAACTAAGAGAGGTTGGAAAAATCAATAATCAAGAATGTTGAAATAGTGAGATTGAGAACTCAAAAGGAAAGTAGAATGGCAAAAAAAATCCATTAAGAAGAAGGTAGACACACATGGTTATATCTAATCAAAAGTAGTTGTGTGCACTATAGATAGGGGTGAGTAGAGAAGAAAATTTAGAAGCTATATAGAAGGATATCACCAAGTGACTTAAAGTGACAAGGATATTGCGATATCTCATAAAGTATATCATGAAGATCTTTTAGTAAAGATAGTTCTATACATATTAGATCATATTTTGTTTTTTTTTCTAGAAATTGTAATCATTTTATAAGATCTTAATTGAGCATGCTTTAGTAGTAAGCATTTTTAAAATCCTCTAACAAGGTGCCCCTCAAAAGGAGTACTAAATCCTATCACTAGGTAGTCTTAAAAAAGCTAGTGTTAATCCTAATAGATTACTAACATTTTTAATAGAATGAGTTCTCTAAAGGAATATGTTTTTACCCCTTAATTGAGTAACATTGTATCCATAGATTGATACTAATATGAGTGCAAGTGCCAACCAATTGTCACTTGACCCTAGTACTAGCTCAACACATTTTGTCAAGATCAAGTATTTGATCAATTTACAATCAGAGCTATTGAGAGAAGAAGCAATAATTAGGGCTACACTGTTAGAAATTTAGAGTTTGATAATTCCAAACATGGATGTAATGTAGAAACACATTGTTCATGCAAAGAAATTAATCCATGACAACAACTTTTCTATTGCTGATCATATGATGGAGTTATCAACTAAAGTTCAAATAGCTTTGCATACTTCTAAAATTTTCAAGAAAATTGGGACAACACCATGTCTCTAATTTTTAAGATACATAGTCATTTTGTTTTTGGAAAAAGAGGGCAAACCACTATATATATATTACTAAATAAATTTGATTCAAGTGGTCAACAGTCTAAGAACCAATAAGAAAACTCAACATCATCGCAATATGTAAAAGTTTAAAACATCGATATTTACAACATATGATATCGATGGAAATAACTAATTAAAAATTGAGGAAATATTCCCTCCAAAGTTCAAAATTACTCAAACTATTACAATTTCATAACTTTTCAACCTTCAAGATTGATAGTCCCAAACCCATCAAAAATTTCAAAGCATTATAATCATGATGATTGGCAAAAAAAATTATCAAAAAAGAAAGCATTATTCTATCATTCCTCCATGTCCTCACACATGGTGCCATCAACAAAAGTCAAGGCCTTTCCAACTTGCAGAGAATATCCCCACCTAGAATCCATACATGGTGGTGAGGCAACCTCCCAGCTCAAGCCCAAGCCTTCAATAACATCACCTTTAGGCCCTATGGTAGGAAGCACATCCCAAGAAATTTCCTTGGCTTTTTCTGAATGGGAATACTAGCTTGAGTCTTGAGAAATAGAAGCAAGAAGATCTGAGCCATGTACAATGGAGGCTGGGAGTTTAGAGAATACACTCAATCCACTACCAATCCTGGTTTGGGAGTCTGACATCAACAAAATTTGATCACACACAACATAGACATCATGAATTGGCAGCCGTAGAATGTCAAGTAAAGCATAGCCCTTTCTCTTCACACCCTCCTCTAGTTGGTGTCCCAATACTCTTACCATCACTTGTAGGGTTGACATCATAAATCATGGACTATGCTTTTTAGAATACTTTTAGAGCACTTCAAAGGTATCCATGGCCTCATGTTTCTATAGGAGTTGTGACCATGTAAACAAGCAGCCCACGGAAGCATTTCCAACCCACAAATCATATCTCTACATTGCCACTTTCAATTTATTTGCAGACCATAATTTTAGATTAACCACTTTTATTGCAATCATTTCCAATCGCGAAGTTGACTGAAGTAAGTCCATTACACTGGATAGGAAAATTGATACCAAGTTTGATGGGAACTAAGAAGATACATAGTCATTTCCTCTCACATTTTGGTATTACCATGTCAATTGTTGGAAATATTCAAGACTATGCCAAGTTACTGAGAGGGGAGGGGTGAATCAGTAACTTCTAAAATTTTAACAATTTTAATTCTTAATCCAATAATTCAATTAGCACTTAATTCATCACATTTGATCTAATTGCATACATGAGAAACTAAAAACATGAAAGCATCCATAACACTTTGACACAAAGATTTGGTGACCCAGATACCTTCCAAATAGAAAGTAAAACTGTGGTGGGGATGATACCCACAAACTTTAGTACTATAGCATACATTTGGGCTGTTAAGGCTTACATTGATAAGTTCTGATGATCTGCCTTATTAGGAGCAATTAAAACTTATAAGTCTACCTTGTGAGAGGATTTTACATACAATGAAGTATGCACTCAATAAAGAGATTTATGAAATATTGTTAGGTCTACCTTGTTAAAGGATTTGACTGGTTTGCCTATTAGGATGAAGTAGTATTAGATCTTTGATTTGCAACTGGGTTTGCTAAAAGAGATTCCTTTGTGTATTGATCACCTTTCTATGATAGATATGTCTGTTTTGCTCCTTATGTTGTTATGGCCTTTACAATTTTCTCTTTTTCTGCTGCATTCATAACTTAGACTTTCACATACACATTCATATTACATTGATATGGTACAATGCATTACATATATATACCAATCCAAATTACATAATTACAAAGTTGGCCATGATACAAATTAACACAAATATTACAAAGTCAACGCATATGAAGACAAACAGGTTCTGAAAATTAACTCGGTGAGGTTCTGATACTTGACATCCACTGTCAATGCTCAACATTGTCATGCACTTACTAGATGTAGAAGCTCAACCCATACTGATCACTTTTAAGTAGTCTTGAACTCTGTCTACATTGGTGACTTGACAGATATTGTGCAACTTGACAAATATTGAATCACTTGTTTACCATGTCAAAACTTGATAAACACTATCACCTTAAGCTTGGTTAACATTGGCTTTACATCACATGAACTGCAAACTTAGTAAGCATTGCAATGCTTGGTAACCATTGATAAACTTGGCATATAATAAAATGCATGGCTTAAACTACTAGACTTTACACTGACTAAATCTGCTCGGTAACCAGTGGGATTTGTCCAAAGGACTCTGTAGCAACTGTAGAACTTGATAACAACTAAAATTCTTGGAAAAAACTATAAACTATACAGTAAGCTTGGTAGCTATACACAATCTGAATAAGTGTGTGATACTAATAACAAACTTGACTGATATGTCCATAATCAATATGTATTTTTGGCATTTGTGTCAAAAAAAAGGGGGAAATATAGTATGTGAGGAATCCAAGGGAGAAATATAATTATATATAGAATTTAAGGAGTCTTTTGTATAACAATCTATTCATAATTTTGAAAAATAAAAAATAGTCAATGTAAGCTGAGTATCAACATTGTAGTCAAAACTAAGCTATAGACCCAGGTACATTGATAGATGGAGTTTTGACTCATCATTGTGAGTAGTCAAATTTTTTGGTATAATAAGTGTTTTTTCCACTTATACCAAAGGGGGAGATTGTTGACCTTATGGCTAAACTATTTGTCAATCAGTGCTAAAGAACTTAGTCATTTGGTTGGTTACATTGTCACTAAGCACCACTGAGTAAACCTTGTAGAAAGTGCCAACCAAGCATGGAGGGTTAACCAAGTAGATAAAATAGCCATTTTAAATGATCACAATAGATAATAATGTTGACTAAGATGTAATAGGAATCAAGTTTTTGTAGTGTCAATTAAGCTCTTCAATGATTATCGAGTCATTAGTGTTGACCGAGTTCATGTATACTCCAAGTGATCAATGTTAACTGAGCACCAATGTTAACCAAGTGTCAAAAATTTCCATGTTCACTATATTCTTGAGTATCAATATGTCACTTGAGTGGACTTTTGAACCTGAGTGTCAACATTAAGTTGACTAGGTGAAGATTGCTGAATATGATAGTGTAGCTTACTTCA
The DNA here is from genome assembly GCA_028749045.1 of Cupressus sempervirens. NCBI lineage: Eukaryota > Viridiplantae > Streptophyta > Pinopsida > Cupressales > Cupressaceae > Cupressus > Cupressus sempervirens. The sequence goes on along the minus strand of JAPHAW010000013.1, from coordinate 370,267 downwards.
TAAGGTAATTATTTGAATTGGTATAAACATGAGATATCTTGTCATATCCAAGTATGAATAAAATGTATGGAATAAGAAGAACATGCGATTTTGAAGGCTACTAGCAATATTATGAAAAGTAGAGTCTCATCCATCACATTAAGGTGATCATTTTACATCAAAGGAATCTCATTCAATAAACTAGTTGTAGAGCATAGATTAGATACTAGTTCATCCTAATAGGTGCATTAGTCAAGTCCTCTAACAAGGTGGACTTAACAATCTTATGCAAAATATCCTAACTAAGTACACACTTCACTGTATTGTATAAATCCTTTTACAAGGTGGACTTAATAGTCCTTATTGCTCCTAATAGGGTAGATCACAAGAAGTGATCATTTGTAAGACTTAATAGGCCAAATTTATACTGCAATACTAAAGCTTGTGGGTATCATCCCCACCCAAGTTTTACTTTCTATTTGGAAGGTTTATAGGTTACCAAATATAGTGTCAAGTGTTATGAATGTTTTACTAATTTCAGTCTTTCATGCATGCAATTATATCAGATTAGTTTAAGAAGGATTAATTGGTGAATTGAAATAAAAGTTTTATTGATTCCTAACTCACCCCCCTCTCAGTCACCTATCCTTCTCTACATTTCCAACACTTTTATCCTAATGATGGATCACATAGTGTTATTTGAAATATTGATGCCAAAAATTTCACACAATAACATCCAAAAATAATAGCTAGATATTTCATGGATTGTGGATATTTGCTACCCTCTTTGCCCCTGCCTCTCCTTCTCTCTTTTTATTCTACCTGAGTCTACAAACTATCACTATGTTCTCTTAGCTCTCTCATCTTGATGATGGATCATTGAGTATGATCCGAAACGTTGATGTTGTCAAACTTACACACAATCACACCCAGAAGCATAAATATTGAATTGTGGATATTTGTTAGCATTAAGAGCACATAGGTTTGAATAATTATGTGAGATACATTTAATATAAATAAATTTATATGCCATTAAAATATATCCTATGTATAATACAACATCTTCAATCTTCACCAAGGGGCTAAGAAAAGCCTTTGAATGAATTTTTTTTAATATACATTTTAGATTAAAGATGAAGAACTATAGTTCTAACAAGGTCTATTTAGGAAGAAATGCTCCAAAGACCTAAAAGGGAGTTAATATAATTATACAAGCATTTGATGACATAGTGTAAGATTACTGAGGAGGTTGTGTAAGATCAAGCAATGTGATGTGATGTGTATGGGAGAGTTCTTATATTGTACCATTTGAATGTTTCTATCTATACTATGTGATTGTAAATCTTCAATGTCATAAGAGAATGGGGTGTTTGAATTAAAAAAGGTTAATAAGTTTGTGTTAAAGGAATATGGAATTTAAAAAAAAAGATGAAGTCATCATTGGTGGGTCTAATTAGGTTTAGAGGTTGAAGTTTAGAGAAAAATGAACAGTGTTATAATTACATATTGGTTAAGACTAATTGTGAGTCATGATTAGATGTTTAAACAAAATTTGACAATGGTGATGTTTAATTAATATGTTGATTGATATTTCTAACTATATGATGTAGAACTTAAGGAGAGATATACATCATGTAGATAGATAAAATTTAGCTAGTTCTACGTACAATAATCAATTATACTTCCATCTAAGAAAAAATGAAGATAAAGGTACACTAATTATATATATAAATTAGGTATAAATCACTAAATAAATTATTGATATTAACTCAAAAGATAAGAACCAAGACAATGCATAAAGTTACACATTGTATGATCATTCTTTAAAGGGTGCTAGCTCAATGGAAGAGCACTTACTTTATAAGCATATTGATGGTGGTTCGATTCCATCGTGCCCTATTATGACCAAATACACTATTAAATATGGTACTAAATATTTGATCAAATATACTACTATATATGATACTAAATATACCATTAAAAATATGACTAAATATACTAAATATATGACCAAATATATGATTAAATATGCCACTAAATATAGTACTAAATATGTGACTAAATCAACTATTAAATATACAAATAAGTATGTGATTAAATATAGTACTAAATATTAGACTAGCCACATGATTAAATATAATACTAAATTAACTACTAAATTAATCACTAAATATACCACTATATATACTACTAAATATACCACTAAATCAATGATCAAAATCAATGATTAAATAACTGACTAAAATTGCTTAATAGTAAATTTAGTAGTGTTATAAATGATTGGATATTAACTTCTATTAGTCACGTGACTAAGTTTAGTCACATATTTACAAATATTAGTGGTTCTTTTAGTCACATATTGTCGTTTTTATACTAGTGAACACATTATCTTGTTGAAGTTTAATTGATCAAATGCCCATTTTAATTCCTCATAACACAACCTTTCCACTAGGTCTTCTTGTTATGTCTTCTTTTCAAATCCTCTTCATCAATCATCTTAATAGGGATTTCTACTCAGGTAGAAATTGTCTCACCAATAAGGTTTGACATCAATGACAACATAACAATTGTTCCAACTCATTGTAGCTGTCACAAGTTTCTCATAAATGACTCATAAGTTCAAACTCAAAATTTTAATTCACTAGTTTGAGTGGGATATTATCCTAGAGTTTTGACACCCATAGATAAGAGGAGAATTTCATGCATTCAACTAAGAGAGGTTAGAAAAATCAATAATCAAGAATGTTGAAATAGTGAGATTGAGAACTCAAAAGGAAAGTAGAATGGGAAAAAAAATCCATTAAGAAGCATGTAGACACATATGGTTATATCTAATCAAAAGTAGTTGTGTGCACTATAGATAGGGGTGAGTAGAGAAGAAAATTTAGAAGCTATATAGAAGGATATCACCAAGTGACTTAAAGTGACAAGGATATTGCGATATCTCATAAAGTATATCATGAAGATCTTTTAGTAAAGATAGTTCTATACATATTAGATCATATTTTGTTTTTTTTCTAGAAATTGTAATCATTTTATAAGGTCTTAATTGAGCATGCTTTAGTAGTAAGCATTTTTAAAATCCTCTAACAAGGTGCCTCTCAAAAGGAGTACTAAATCCTATCACTAGGTAGTCTTAAAAAAGCTAGTGTCAATCCTAATAGATTACTAACATTTTTAATAGAATGAGTTCTCTGAAGGAATATGTTTTTACCCCTTAATTGAGTAACATTTTATCCATAGTAAAAGGTTAGTAGGTATATTATCCCCACTATGGTTTTCATCCTCACACTGACGGTTTCTATAAAAAAATACAGATGTCAAATTTATAAATTCCTATGTGTATGTATTTTTTTTTTTTTACTTTAGTGCCTTAATATATCTTTTAGTTATCAAATGGTTTTTATTTATTGTATTTGTAGTAGTAGTGAAATTAACCAGTTTCGAGATGTTATTGCTATTAGATCTTGGACCCAAATTGTAGAAAGCCTCACAACTTGAGGGAAGATAAAAAATAATAATGATGTCCAAGTAGTTATATGAAGAAGATCTTGACACTATAGAAGATTTGAAAGATAAGCTGAAGTATTCAATAACAAAAAGAAAGAAGTTTGTAAAGAAACTAAGTGAGAGCCACAAGATCATAGAATAAATGAAAGAACATACCAACTCAAATGAATCCAAACAAACCATCTCTAAACTCACAAAAAACAATGAGAAGTTGAACAAAGAAGTCTCAAAGCTAAAGAAAGAGATGGAGGAAGCATAAGATAAACTAAGGAAAGAAAAAAAGGAGAAAGATGATGCAACACATGCACTAGAGAAAGCTGAATAAGCTCTAAGTAAAGCTATGGAAGCAAAGAGATTCGATAAAGAGAGTTCCAAAAAAAGGACAAGGAGATTCAGACACTAATTGAGGAATTGAGAAGTACAAATGAAAGAAACAAGAATCTAAGAAGGTTCATTGACATCTCTAAGAAGATAGATGACCAACTCAAAGATTAGAGAAGGACCAAGGATACAAGTAGTATTAGTTGTGAAGGAGACAGTAATATTGAAGATGGAAAAATGTTTGAAATAAAGATCTAGACTAATCAAGGACAAGGGGAAACATCATCTAAATGTAAGAAACCTAAGAAACCAACCTGTCATTGTTGTGGTAAAGTAGCTCACGCCTCAAACGTATGCTAACATAAAAAAGGCTATATCAAATGTAAAATATACCTTCTATAGGTAGTGTACCACATTCCATTGGTATAATCATTCCTCCTAAGAATGCATCATTCTCATGAGAAAATTTTTGATGGGTAGTATTACTACTATAATAAGTGCCGACACATGGCTGAGGTATATAGATCAAGACAATGGAAAACTAAAGAGTCTTAGAGAACTTCCAATTTCAATTGGAAGAACATGCTCAACACCTACATGCTCAACCTACAAGAATAGGGGACATATACTTGAAAATTTCCAAAAAAAAATTGGTCAATGGAACCACTCAAGACCACGGAGAGGTGTAGGCATGACTTGTTACTACTACAACAAGATAAGACATCTTGCTAAAGAATAAAGATCAAAGAAAGTAGCCCGAGTGCACAACTTGGACCACAAAGGGAAGATAAAAGTAGTGGACAAGGATGAATTCAAAAAATAATTCAACAAGATTTGGAGACAAAAAGTAGATAAGAACAAAGAAGTCAAGATTGATGAGGCAAATAACTCATCAATTATTGGTTAGACCTCTAAAAAATTTTAGGCCAATTAAACTTAAAAAAGGGTTGTATGAGTAAGAAGACATCAAAAACCAATCCCCTATTCAAAAATGATAGAAGAGAGTGAAAAGAAAGCATAAGAAGCCTATATCAAGGTAAGGGAATGTTGAGAATGTGATGATTGCCACTTGGATTACTTGCATTTGATGAAAAAGATAGGTAGGTAATCATTTATTATTATTATCATTGATCACTAACATAGACCTAAAAATAATGCATAAATTGGGATAAATAAGCTAAATTAGGGTTTAATTAATCACTTGTGAACTCTAAGCTCTTGACATAAGAAAATCAAAGAATAACCCAGCTGAGAAATTGCATGTCATTTCTACCATGATAAAAAAATTGAGCGTGCAAGTGTGCGAGACACTATCTCACTGAGATAACTATTTCAAAAAAGATCAAAACATTATGATAGATGGTATACATAAAACCAAGCTTTTCATCAATGAAGAATTCTTAGAGCTAGAATGTGTGGTTACCTCACTAGAGGGAGACATGAGGAGCTAGGTAGTTACATTATCCTCACTACACAAAGACATCTTACTGGTTGAAGATGTAAGTGTAGACTTGACAATGAATATAGTATAACTAGGAGAAGATAAGGTTTATGAAGTATTTTATACATTTTTAGAATATGGTGCTCTAAAGAATGAATGGCTACATCTGTTAAATACAATATCAAACTGTATAATGGAAATCCATGATTTCATTTATGAGGAATGGGTAAGAGTGGTGCTAAGTAGAGTGCATGAAAAATTCATGTATCTTAATAAACCTTATGAAATAAAAAATTCAACCATCCTTAAGGAAACAAGACTCAATAGAACCGGAGCATGGATAAACATAGGGAAAATCACACTTGAAGAAGTTGCGAGGCTGACTTAAGAAAAGAAGGTAGGGTGAGTACTGGTTATTAATGAAATTCCCAAGCCTAAATGAATTTTTTCACAATGGAAATCACATACAAACTCTACTTCTTGAGAAAACCCAACAATGTACCTTATGGAGAAATACATGTAGCATACCAAATCATTTAGGAAGGTGTACTACTTGACCTAGGTGGGTGGTTTTATGAGCAACTGATGATGAACTTGATTAATATTAAAAATAATCCTAAATTACACCCATTCAGGTTTTGAGCTTCGCTGGTATGTATTTTTTTCTACTTAAAATGCCAATTTCCTATACAAGGCATTTCCAGTTGGTTAAAGGATAATCCTATCTATGAACAAGTATGTAGATCATGCATGAAATTAGGAATAAATAGGGATAATATATTCAAAATAATTTAATAGTTTCAAGGACATAATAAGGAAAAGGAGTACCCTTTATCCTAGTAGAAGAGTACAAAAATGATGTAAATTTCCTAGAATAGATAGATGGATGCATGTTTTAAACCATAAATCCAAGAACCCACTAGCTCACTAGATTTTAGTGTGAGATAATAAAAGAAGGGAGAGGACTTCTATTGAACTAATATTTTCAATACCTATAGACAACAAGCTACCCATTCATGGTACTAGCTCAATGAGAAGAAGAATAGAAGCTAGAACCAAACAAGATAAGGAAGAAAACAAAAAGTAAGTCAAGAAAGTAAACAATGAGAGGAAGACAACCAATACCAAGGCTACAAGCTATAAGAGGTAGGAAAGTGAAGAAATAAATATTGACTCAAGAAAAGAGAACACCTCACTAGAACTAGAGTCAAGTGAGGAAGATGATAGAAAAAAGAAGGTTAAAGTAGTAGCCAAGAAATCTACACTAGTATAGAGAAGAGAAATTTCATCCATGAGTGCATCATCATCAAGAACAAAAATACCTATAAGAGAAAGTAGTGATATCACTCCTACACTCTAAATTTAGGATATACTAAATGATATTTTTCACAATGGGAATTAAAACATAATAAGGTATAGATATACACTAATGAGTGAAAAGGATAAAAATAGTGTTATAAGTGTAGTATTGGTTAGCATGAGAACCTTTTGAAGAATAACCAATATAGTGAAGAAGGTACTACCAAAGGAGTTGGCATAAGTCATTATCAAGAAATGACAAGGTAGAGCAATCTAAATCAAATGAATTCTTACTGATACACTATCAAAGGTTGAACTAAACTACACACAAGTAAAAAGGGAAACATATATAGAGGCATATGTCTCAGAGTTTTTGACTCAAGAGAATGTTGCACTAATAATAACTGCTTGAGAAAGAGAGTTGATCAAAATATAAATTAGAGATTGGATAGAAATAACACATCAAATGGATATCATGTATGCTCTAACAAAGAGACTCACAAAAGGAAGATGACCAACTAGTCACCTAATCAACACTTAAGGAGACCATATGATTTTTTAAGCCCATATCTATAAAGAGAAAGTTGCATCTAGGAAGCACAAGGTCAGAGGAATCCAAAGAGACAAGGATAAATAAGAGAATATTTCCATCCTTACTTTCATCATCCTCAACTCAAAAGATGAAGGAGAATTATTTAAGAGGCATACTTAGGAAGTAGAAAAACTTGAATCAATCCAAACTAAGTTAGACAAGTATGCTAGAAGTGTGAAGGATCCAAGTAGTGAAGAACTTGATCACTAAAATTACCTACTACAGAAGCTCACAATAGTGTAGAAATAAAAGTTAAGAAAGGAAAATGCACATACCTTGATCAAAGAAAATAAGTTGATCACAAGAATACTTGGTGATGTGTAATATGACACTAATAATGATCTTATTAATCAAATAAGGAAAATCCTATAGAATGAAAATATCTATGAATCAATAGGCTTACCTAGCAAAAGAAAGAAAAAGGAAAATCTTAAGCAATAGATTCTACATCACTCACAGAAACTTGAAGAAGCAAGAAACATTATAGTAGAGTTGTTGAAAGATATTTCTCCAACACTCCATAGAATATTAGATTTACAATTTTTTTTGATTGATCTCAATACCCCAGATGATCACACATGATAAAGTGCAATGAAATCAAACATCCTTCAATGTATGAACTAGTTCAACGAGTGCATACACTAGTTTGATGCAAGAAAATATTCACCTAATCAACTAGGTCACAACAGAACAACATAAGAGAAATTCCACCCTCTTTGAGTTATAATGTTTCTTATTTCCCTAATAGGAATCATTCAAGGCCATGTTTGGGAAGAATACATACTTCCATCCACAAGAATTAAAGACATCATTGAAGGAATGGAGCAACACCTACCAACCATCATGAGTCTAACCATGGAGCTTGGAAAACTACTAGTGACTTAGAACATAGTATTTTAAACTATAGAAGATAAATACCCTTTGTGATTGATGAAAAAAAGGGGGAGATAATAAAGATATGGCTAATAAGAGGGAGACAAATAAAAAAACACAGAGATAAAAAAGAGATGACAATAAGGGAGATAATAATGATAGAAAATAGGGAGTTAGAAGGAAATGATGAAGAGATAGGGATGAGATGAAGAGCTATACAATAAAATAGAAATGGTAGGTCAATTAATTGTGAATATAGATGAAAAAAAATGAAGGCCAAAGATACATTGTAGGGGGAATAAAAGAAAAAGAGATGCAAAAAAGAGCATAAGCATGGTTAAGTTGAGTCACTAGTAAAGATTCTACCAGTACCTAGCCAAGAAAAGTTATATGTTTTTCTATCGGGGGATATTTTTGACGGAACAAGTCACATCAAGATAATGAAGTATAGTTGGCATAAGTATGTTGTCACTGATTAGCAACCAATCAAAGAAATATATTACCTTATGCATTGGTAGAAGTCTTCACCAATCTCCACATAAGAATAAAATAAGGAGAATCCAACATAGTCTGCATGAGGAATCATCAATATGACATGGAAGATTAGGTATGATAGAATTAAAATTTTCCTTTTAATTTGACAAGAATGAGAAAGAATAGATTGAACAATTGGATTAAGGTTAAGAGCCAAAGTTGAAGGACCACACCACTAGTCTAAACCCTACATCATAGGTGTTAGAGGTTTCTCATGAAACACTCATTAATTTTTGAATTAAAATTTTGAATTCACTAGTTTGAGAAGCATATTCTCCTAGAGTTTTGACACGTGTAGATAAGAGGACAACTTGACGTATAGAGGTTGGAAAAATGAACAATCAAGGATTATGAAATAGAAAGATTAAGAAAGGGATAAGAAGAGGAGAATGATAGAAAAAATCCATTAAGAATAAGGTATACATGTAGAGTTGTATCTAACAAGAATCAAAAGTGTGTACTACAGATAGAGTGAGTAGAGAAGAAAAAGTCAAAGTGATATAGAAGGATATCACCAAGTGACTTCAAGTGACAAGGATATCATAATATCTCATAAGGTAGATAATGAAGATCTATCAGGCTAGAGAGTTTTATGCATCTTAGATCACATTTTGATTACTTTCTAAAAATTGTAATCATTTTGTAAGCTTTTAACTATGCATGCTCTAGAAGCAAGCATCTATTAAATCCTATAATGAGGTGCCTCTTTAAAGGAGTGCTAAATCTTGTAACCAAGTAGTCTTAAACATGGTAATGGTAATCCTAATAGGTTACTAACATTCTTAACATAATGAGTTCTTAGAAAGAACAATTTGTATCCCTCAACTAGGCAATATTTTATCTACTATAAAAGGTTAGTGGGTCTATTATCTCTAACATGATTTTCATCCTCACATTGAGGGCTTACACATACACAATACTTGTGTCAACTTGATGAATGACTTTGTGTATGAGTTTTTTTTTTTCTTTAGTGGCTTTATATATCTTTCATTATCAAATGATTGTTAGTGTATTTGGAGTAGTAGTGAAATTAACAAGTTTAGAGATGGTATTGATTTACCCCCACCCCCGTCCCTTAGTACCAATTGGAACCAACAAAGAAGTCATGTTACATTGTTAAAGAAAAATACACCAAGTTAGAATCTGATAATGATAATGAAGGTGGGGAAGTTGTATATGTTGTTGTTAAAAAATACTAATATGACGAAAGGTATGAAGAATGAAAATCCCTTATTTCTTATAGTAATAAAAGTGATACATGGATTATTGATAGTGGATGTTCACATCACATGATTGGTGACATAGATAGGTTTGATATGTTAGAAGAATATATTAGTGGGACTATTAAACTTGGAAATCATATTCCATTTCAAGTGAAAGGTAGATAATCATTGATGTTGAGTGATAAGATTATATGTGATGATGGTTATTGGGCTCAAGGAATAAAGTATAATTTGTTGAGTTTTGCACAACTAAATAATGCAAGTCATATATTGAAGTTTTAGATCAAGAAGGTAAAGACATATGATGTTGATGGATATTTGATCAAAAAATAGAGAGAAAATAAGAGGTAACTTAATTTACCTAGATCCTACTATAAGTACATGCCTATTTTATAAAGTTGAATATGTATGGCTATGTCATAAGAGACTTTTTCATGTGAACTTTGATAATATGCATAAAATGGGTAGAAGGAAGAGAGTGAGAGACTTCAAAAATATTCATAAACTTGATAATGCTATGTGCAAAAAATGTCAACTCGGTAAGGTGACTAAGTATAGTTTCTCAAGTAAGTCACATTCATCTAATGATATTATGGAGTTGGTTCATACTAATTTATGTAGTCCTATGAAAGTTGAGAGCTACTATGGAGATAGATATTTCATTCTATTTTTTGCAACTATTCTAGAATAATGATTTTTATATTTATGAAGTTTAAATCCAATACATTTTAAATGTTGAAGTAGTATAAGGCTAGAGTTAGAAACAAAATTGGTAAATAGTTTAAATATTTAATATTGGATAGTGGTGGTGAGATTATGTTTGGTGAATTTAATAACTATTGTGTTGAGCATGGAATTAGAGGAGAGTTATCTATACCTAGAACTCTACAAAAAAATAGAATTGCATAGGGAAGGAATAGATCTATTATTGATTGTGCTAGATCACTATTGATTGATAAAGGAGTTGCACAAATGTTATGGAGAGAATTTGTAAGCACTAATGTTTACACCATCAACCAAGTTTAGTTGAAGAAAGGAACAAACAAGACACCTTATGAACTTTGGTATTGTCATTCACTAGATGTAAGCTATTTGAAAATATTTGGAAGTAGGTCTTATATTCCTAAAGATGTAAGAAATGTGAGGTTTCATTAAAGAGGTGATGCAATTATATTCCAAGATTACTCTACTAGGAGCAAGACATACAAATGTTTGAATAAAGAAACTAGCACTCTGGTTAAAAGTGCAAATGTTACAATTGATGCATTTCTAGATAAGAATGATTAGGAGAGAAAAAAATAACCTAAGGATTACAATTTTTTTATATGTCCAAAATGATGCACCTGATATACTATCTGAGCACCAAACCTAGTCACTACAATAGTATGCCAAGAAAAAATAAAGATTGACTAATGAGAAATTGCCTACATTTTGTGAGCCACAAATAGAACAACTCAATAAGAATATTAAGCCCCTACCAAGAGATGATAATGTTGAAGATCATAGAATCAAGCATGTTTTAGTAAATTTATGTAAGAAGAACCATTCATAGAACTAGATAATTAGAGATAAGAGTGTTGGAGTCATGACAAGAAGTTGTCGGAAACTACAATTGGAACAATTTTTATGTTACCATTGATGTAAAAGCTTTATTGGTGAGACAATTGCTACCTGAGTAAGGTACCTTATCAAGATGATTATTGAAGAGGATTTGAGAAGAAGTGATAACAAGAGGACCTAGTGGAAAGGTTGAGTTATGTGGAATTATAATGGACACTTGATTAGTTGGACTTTGACAAGATAATGTATTATTTAATCATAACGCAAAGAGTAGAAGATAGTTGTTTTGAATCCTAGAAGAGATGATCAATGAAGAAAAAATACTTAGGCTTAACCAAGCTTCAAAGAAAAAGATTAAGGAACTTATAGTTGAAGCTAATCTATGCTAATGTTGACCAAGTAAATAATATAATCTGAGAGAATTATGTGTTGATTGGGTGCTAGTAAGACATAATATCAGAAAAGTTAAATTGAGCACCAAAAAATAGACCAAATGAAGATAGTGCAAGCCAAGTGAGGAAAGATAGTATTGAATGAGTAATCTAGTCATGAATGAGGCTAAGGAACATAGCTTTGGTCGAGTGTTAGTATTTTATAATTTGGGAAGGAATTGAGATTCCTAGCTGACATAGTTGAATTGTTGAAGTATGTAAAGCTTGTTGAACATAAGAAATTGATGAGATGGAACATTTAATAAAAGGGAAACTGATTTTGAGCATTTCTAGACATGGATTCAAAGAGAATTTTTGAGAAGTTTCTAGAGGTTCAAGGAGGAAATAGAAAGATGGAAGGATTCAATGAATTTAAACTAACCCTAAGATCAATGGTGGTGTTTGGAAAACAAAAGGTAAAGTTACCTATTTGAGAAGGCATAAGGATGAAAAGGTTGGAGTAATTGTTGATTCTATTAACTGTAAAATTTGAGTAGAAGGTTGAACAATGAAGTTTTGAGGTGAAGAGTGATTGCTTAAAGGGTCACCAAGATAATAAGCGATAAAGATAATAATGTAGGCTAGTCAATGAATTAGTTAATGTTGAACCAAATTGTGATATATATTTTCAAACTGAGTTGTATTTATTTAGATCAATTGGTTGTTACATTCTAACCATTATATCAGTTAAAATCCTTTAATAAAGGTTGAACTTATAGTCATTTGTACATCCTCTAATCAAGGTGACATTCTAATGGAATGTTATTAAGTCTTCTAAAAAGGCCACTCATAATAGGCTGATTACATTGTTTAATAGGGTCACACTTAATAGTGTTTATTGTAACCTTTGACAAGGTTGGCTTCTAACATAGCTCACTTCAAAAGAGTGAAAAATTGGTGACATGTTGTAGGTAGTTTTTCCCAAATTGTGTTTCCACATTAAATCCTTTTGTCTCACTTTTGTGGATGTTGTTTTAGATGTTTTAGTGTTAATGTTTTACATTCTAAAAGTTAGTTATTATTGGGATAGTGGACTTCAATTTTATGTTACTAATAAGTTGTTATAGAGACCAAGCTACTTAATCTTTAGATCTAAGTTGTTTGAAGTACGAAAAAGTAAATTGTTACATCTAGACTTGAGCATAACTAATTCACTCCCCCATAGGTATTCTAAATTATTCTAACAAAAGTAAGTTGAAGGTTAATACATGTTTGATTATTGATTTTGAGCCTATAACTATATGATATACACTTGAGGGTGACGATTAGATTAATGCTATGAATGAGGATATAGATTAGATTGAGAAGAGTAATACATGGATAGTGGTACTGAGATCCAAGAAAAAAATGTGATTGGAACCAAGTGGATATTCAAAAATAAATTGAATGAGAAAGAAGAAGTTATGAGGAACAAGGCTAGAGTAGTTTTTAAAGGTTATGTTCAAGAAGAAACAATTGGCTATGGAGAGATGTTTGCACCTATTACTATATTCAAAGGAGTTAGAACTCTACTTGCTTATGCTTCTTACAATAGATTCAAAGTCTATAAAATGGATGTTAATTGTTCTTTTGTAAATGGGATACTGGAGGGATAAGTCTACATTAAACAACTTATGGAGCCAAATTAGAAGAACCTAGTATGTAAACTGATGTAGGAGCATCTTGGGTGTAAGGGCATTCTTGCATCACCCAAAAAAATTCTTTTTCTAGTTTTTTTCTTTCAATAAGGGTTATTTCTGTGCATAATTTCTATTTATGGAAGCTTAATAATTTTAGTAAGTTGCTCTTATGTTCTCATATTATTCTACTCTCATATATGGAGGTTCATTATAGACATATCGGCCTATCAGATGATTTTCATTGCCATATCATATGTATCACTATAGGTATTGTAGATTTTTTGTACAAATTTTGGTTATCCAAACTTTAGGTCCAACAATAAAGGCCTAAATGGCTATGAAATAAGTTCAAACCTTGGTTGATGAATGATTTCAAGAATAGCTAATGTAGAACTTTAGCCAAGGATTCTGGAATGGGGTTATAATAGCCCATCCATTCAATAGTTTGCTAGTGATGGTCTCTAGAAGTGGGCCATCCAAAAATGTAATTTCTAAATAATCTTGAGATATTCCTATGGAATAAAGTGTAATTAAATAATTTTATATGAGGTTGGTTGGCCTAAAGTGTTAGGGATTAATGTATAGATCCTACTTAGGAGGTGAAAAATGCCTTTATAAGGAAGGCTCATAGGTTGTTTGGGGAAGTTTCTGGGTGATAGTCGTACCTCTATCTTATAGAATATTGTAATGAAGGTGCCCACATGGGTTTTTATATTGTAATTTTGAACTCTTAATTCCACACTTGTGGAGATAATAAGAAGCCTATATATTTTTCTCTCAAGTTATTATTGTTTCTCTATTTTTGTTGCATGTTTTTGGTATTAAGGGGAACACCCTTCATTAAGTGGTATTAGAGAGGGAGTTCTTAAGTGTGTAAAAACATCACTATTTGTGAGGCAATTTGTGCCAAGACCATGGTTTGCACAGAGTGTGTAGACATATTGCTAATTGTGAGGTAGTTTGCACCAGGGTTTGAGTAGAAGCATGAAAATGCCTTCACAAAGAGAATAGAATGTCAAATGTGTTATACCTGAGGGTTTTAGATCCCTCTACAGAAAAATGAAATAATTGCAAGAATAAATGTGCAGAGGGATGAATCTCACCATAAGAGATGAGAGTGAGGATGAAAGAGAAGGAGAAGGACAAATTGACCAGGAAGAAGAGGAAGTTTTGAAATCAAAAGATGAAAAGTTTTTAGGGCCATTTCCTAGATTGGAAAAATACTTGTATGAGGCTCCCACATTTTTGCAAAACTTTTACCCATAGGAATTGATTGATTGGATCAATGAATCAGAAGAATAATTTGATCATGAAGACATTCAAGATCTAGTTAGGGTCAAGTTTTTGAAGGTCAAAATGAAGGGTCACATGAAGATCTTATGGAAAGAGATTCAATTAGAGTAAAAAAGAGAGGGAAGGATAAAATCACTAGATAAGATTAGATGATAGCTAAATCGAAGTGACAATTCATTCTGCTAGATTATGAGATTTATCTATTGAAGAAAATGCAATGGTTGTAGTAAGCAAAAAGATCTATTCAACATTATATAAAAGAGTTATAGTAAGCTCTTATTACAACCAGCCTGGAAGAAGCTAAAATGAGAAAGTTTCACATTGTTAATAGATTGAGGCCAATCATTTAGGAGGAATTGATTCTAGTATGAATGAATAATATTGAAGAGGCATACCAAATTTTCCTAAGAGTTGAGGAAAAGCTAAACAAGAAGTTTGATAACAAAAATAAAACAAGAGATCATGGTGGAAGATCTGGAGGATGGTCTTATAGAGGAAAAAATGATGATCAAAAGAAGAAGGATGATGATAGTGGTAGCATTCATAACTAGAGGGAAAATAATTATAATCATTTATGATCAAAATAAGAGAGGTTCGAGAGAAATATGAAGATGGAAAGGATCTATTAGAGGAGGTTCTCATGGAACTTATTTTCAGTATAGAGAAGAAGGACATATGGCCTTTTAATGTTTGCAACACCAAGAAAGGATAAATTAGAGAATTGAAGGTCAAGTTAGAGTTGCACATGTTAATGAAGATGCAAAATCATTACATTCTAAATATTATTAGAGATGAGAAGTATTGGTTAACATTAGAGTCCTGATAAGCGGAGAGAATGAATATGATCAAATGAGGAGCCTATTTCACACAAGGTGAAATTGTGAAGATAAGTGTTGTGATGTGATAATTGGTGATAGAAGTAAAAATAATTTGGTGTCTAAAAATATAGTCACAAAGTTAAAGCTCAAGAGATAGGACACCAGTAACCATATTGCATTGCTTGGGTACAAGATGACCACAAGGTCATGGTCAATGAGAAATGATTAGTGAAGTTCAAGATTGGAAGCTACTAGAATAAGATGTTTTTAGCATGAATTCTAATGGTATTCCTTTTGGGGAGTATCCTAAGAATTGGAGATATTATTTATGATTGACATGTTTCATTCATGACTTTGTTTGTCATTGATGTCAATAGAGCAATATTTCTATGAAGACTAGAAGAGTAAAAGATAGAGAATGAGGTCGCACAAATAGTGTATTGAAGATTAGGTGAAGAATGGTTATGGATGTATTATACAATATTTCCTAATAACATGTTTAAGTGCACATGAATAATTTTGAAGATATGCATGAGATATGTTTGATTTACATAGAGCACGATACATACAAAGTTCTTAAAAATAAGTTTCTTATGAAT
The DNA here is from genome assembly GCA_028749045.1 of Cupressus sempervirens. Classification (NCBI taxonomy): domain Eukaryota; kingdom Viridiplantae; phylum Streptophyta; class Pinopsida; order Cupressales; family Cupressaceae; genus Cupressus; species Cupressus sempervirens. The sequence continues at coordinate 354,175 of JAPHAW010000013.1, read as the reverse complement.
GGATTGTATCTTTTAAAAGAGATAGAATCATGATATGCAAAGTTAGATAGTGAGAATAGACAATCTAATGATGATGTCAGCAAGTACATAAGGTATGGAATCACACATATGAGAATTTTTAAAGACTGTGAGCCAAAAATGTTGTGTAATTGTAATTAATTAATTATCTTAATGTCATCCTATTATAATTTATTGGGAAAGCCTTTAAGCTGACTCAAGGAATTGTTTTGAGTATTTGGAAATGTCCACCAAGTGTGGATTGTGAAAATAAGAGAAGAGTATTTGGTAAATGTGAGTAAGAGATCCAAGGGATTATTGGATGTGAAGATGGTGATCTAGTATCGAGATTCAAATAGGAATTCTGGTTGATAGCATAGAGGAAGTACAAGTACAATTCATTTCTACTATTTTGCAAGGAATATTATAGAGATTAGTTGGATAGTTAGTTTAATGATCTTATCCCTATATTTGTTTGGATAATGGGTTCATCTGCCTTCTACAACTCCTAATAGGGTTGGCACAACTCCTAATAGGGTTGGAATCTCCTAACAAGGCTTCAAAGTATCCTAAGATGGACTGATATATATTGAATGTATTTATTGACTCCTAATAGTGTCCATCATCTAACAAGGAACATTTATATTATTACATCATTTTTAGGGTATCATCCCCACCAGGGTTTTATCTCTAATCAAGGGTTTCTCTAATTAACATATTTGGTGTTATTGTGTATGAGTATCTTGTTATGGTTGCTAATTATATTGTTCACATGCATAGGGATTAATAAGTTTGATAAGTGTTTTAATAGTTGGATAACCAATTCACCCCCCCTCTTAGTTATATTGGTGGAATTTACTTTCTGACAATTATCAGAGCATTAGATCCTTGAAGAGAAAGCTTAACAACTTTGGGAAATCAATGGTGAGTAACTTCAAGAAAAGAAAGTCTAGACTTTGATGGAGATAAATATGATAGATGGAAGGAAAATATGATGAATCATTTGTTGTGTACAGGTCAAAAATATTAGATTTTGAGAAAAAGTAACAAATCTATTGTGGAAGAAAGTAAGGTTGAGGAATGTAGTGAAGCTAAAAGAGATCTATTTATGTGCAATAGGTCAGCTAGAGAAGCATTATTGTCATGTCATGCCCAAAATTCTACAAGGAAAAAACACAACTAATTTTTTTTGAAAGATACGTTAATGTATATAATATAGATGAATGACTTGATGTTTAATTTTAAAGAGTTTAAAATCTTATTAGGTTGTGGTTATTCTTGAATGATACACTATTATAATTAATTGTGTATAGGTTGCATCCTAAGGTTATAGGTTATGACAAAGATTCAAACATTGCCTGATTGTTTTAAATTTTTGATTAGATAAGTAAGATACATATCCTTAACTTTGTTAGCCAATTTAACTCCTTTGTATGTTATTTCCAAATTAGGATGATATAGCTATATTGTTCTTAACCTAGTGTATTTTGTGTTTCAACTACTTCCAAATTGCATTTATAATTTCACAATTCTGTATCCTAGCTTATCTCTATCTAACCATGACTAAAAATAACAAGTGAAATAATTAAGTAATATAAATATATTTAAAGTTAAATTACCTATCCACTTATCTTACCTATGCTATCCCAAAAAATCTTATTAAAAATTAAATATACATTACGCTCCAAAAAAAAATCTCCGAAACTATTCTAACCTAACATCCTTTAACTTATTTAATATAAAATTAGTATATATATATATATATATATTTTCACCCCATAACAAAATTCCTAACTTAAAAATTAAAAAAAAGGCCATCTATCCTAACATACTTCCACATACTCCTAAATAAAATAAAATAAAATAAAATAAATTCAAACTTTAAAACAAATCTAACTTAACCTACCCCTACCCCATAAAATCTACCCCCTTATACTTCTCTCAATGTCCCCCCTTTCCCTCTCTTTTCCCATGTGGGAAGGAGAAGGGAAGGGAGATGTGCCTATAAATGTTTCCCTCCCCTTTCATTAAATGCCCCCCCTTTTTAAAGGAAAGGCTTCCAATATGAGGAAGGGGGAAAAGGTTTGTCCTTTATCCCCGCCAACTTACATTTAATTTTTTTAAAAAAGAAAATTTGACTTTAAACCTGTTCTAGCCACCTTATATAAGGAGAGTACATTTTTAATTTTCTTTCCTTTTTTAAAGGGTACTTGCTAGTATTTAAGACCCTGTCTCCTCATATATGAATATATATATATATAAAATTTTCATTTTGAATGCTCACTTTATTATTGATTTGCTAACAAAGTACTAAGCCCCTTCATTTGGTTAACTTCTTGTAAGGCTATATTACTATGATTGTGACTTAATATTTAAAAAAAAAAAAAATGGTATAGGTAGGAAAGTGTTTATTTTATTCTGTTTATATTATTTTGTTTATATTATTTTAGTGACTTTATTTTGAGGAGAGTTTTGTTTGAAATGCCACACATTTTCCAGCAAGTAAATATGCATCTATAGGCTTCTTTGAAGTTAAACCTTTTTTTGCTTAGTTTCTTCATGCATTCCTTATAATTGTTTATAATTGAGCTGATGAAATTGAACATTGTATCATACATTATAAAATCTATTCTATAAGAAAATCTAATGTATAACAACTATCATATTACTAACAAAATATACTTGCAAGATACACTAATATGGAACGTAAATGAAATATTTTTCTTATAATTTCACAAACATCAAATATTCAATTTACATTATTGACATCCATTTCGTGACTATAACTAAGGTCAATTCATTAGCCACTAATTTTCACATTCTAAATTCATCTATATGTTCCAAGATTGAACATAAAATGCATTCATTTGTTTAATTGAGACTCGGGAGAGATGGAATAACAAAGAGATAATCTCCTATTCATTCTTCTATTGTATATCATAGTACATAATTCCTTTTCTTCAATACATTCCTATTCAAGGTAATGAAACAACAAATTCAACACAATGAAATTCTCCTTCATGTTCCTCTCAAGACTTGCATTCAATACAAGTATCAAACAAGCAAATAGGGTGGTGAAATCATCATATCTAGATATACACAATGGAAGAACCCTTTGACAAGCATATATAGTTGACAATCTCTCTATTAGCATATGTATGGGATCAATAACAACACTCCTATGATACAAATGAATTCACATAATAAGATGGAGTTGTCTTCTATTTCAATATAGATACAATAGTTTTCTCTCCCTCTATCCAAAGGTAAGACTTCACAATTTCCAAATGTCCAAGGCCTCAAGGAAAAACCTACAAATAAGAGACAAAATGTAGAACCATGGAGGTTCACCTCCCATCCTAGGCCTCAAGGAGGCCATCCACCAAGCTTGGGGAAACAAGGCACAAATGGTTTCACACCTTCACGATCACATATCATGCAAACTATAACAACACAATTCAGCACAACACAACACAACCCATCCCAAGGCTTGCACATAGGTTCAAAAATAGAATCAAGATATAGGGTGAAGGTGGGCTCTCTCCATGAGGAGAATTTCAAATCCATGAATGTCATAAAATCACATATTCTCATAAGTAACATGCCCTTCAAGGCTTATCAATATCTCCCCCCTTCATACACCTCCTTATACCTCCCAAGAATGCAAGTAATCATGAAGTCCATACTCCATTGAAACACATAAAAATCATCTCCACACATGGGAGAGTTTCTCAACTACATGGATGATCCCAACTAACCCCTTCACCCAAGCCATCTCTTCCCTTCCAAGGGTGAGTGATGCTTCACACCCAATTTACACAACAAAAAACATGAAAAAAATAAGATTCAAGGAAGAAATCACATAAAACTTTACACATTCAACATACATATAACAAGATTCTTCACAAAACCACATCTACACCATATCAAACCTACAATGCAAGGAAGAAACACCATATCAAATCTGCAATGCAATGAAGAACACCATGGATCATGGATACCAACCTCACTCCAAGAAATAGAAAATGAAATTTTTTGTAAAGCTCCTTATCCTCTTTTTTCAAACCCTAAATGTCTCTAAGGTTAGAGAGTGGACAAGTGGGTTTCTAGTTTGGCCATGCCTCTATATATGACTCCCATTTCTAGATTCAATATAAAATGCATTCTTTTTGGGGTCTCCTACGTCTTCTAGGCACCCTAGTGGTCACTATTAGCCCCATAACTTAAAGTATTATTATGGGTAGAATTTATTTTCATCACAAATTCACCTTAGAGCTACTTTTTGGCCCTTACAATGCTAGGTAAAGTCCAATTTCAAGTTCCTATGATGGTAACCTTTGTTCCCCTTGCTTAATCAAGATAATTACTTCTAATTCTTAATTAAGGAATTCAATTTGAGATAAGGTGGCTACATGATCCATCTTCAGAGAACACGTCATTTTCACATAACGAGTACAAGTGTCAAGTGAAACACACAAAATTCACTATACATCACACATGACATGTTCTGAATCTACTCATGAAATACATACTATACACATACATCTCACATTTAAAAAATAAAAATATCACAATGAGGTTTACAAATCTTCTAATGATTTACCTTGGTAGTGTCATATTAACATTTGTGTATACCTTGTTTCCCTATTATATTTTCATGCTTCCTTTTCTACATACTAAACTCAAGCATTAGTAATCCAATGAAAAGTCACATATAAAATACATATGAAAGTAAAAATACATGATAATTTTATTCTTCTACAATTCACATATAACACATTTCATAATTAACTTCCTAGTCTCCATCATTTGCTTACATAGATTTAATCATAAACCTCAAAAATTTGAATATTATTGACTTTCCTAACAAGATCAATTTAAGCATTTTGAATCACAACATAATTCCATTTTCTACTATAATAATGAAGTACTGATTAAACATCCATTAATTCATTGACTATACCAATTAAGTCGTAATATAGAGCATAATTGAAAATCACAAGGTAAATATCATCAAATAAGTAGCAAAATTTACTATTCATCAAGTATCAAAATATATGTCAAGATATCCCATCCTATGTCACAAAATAACAATATAGTATCTATTCTATGATGGGTCAAGGTGAGGCCTCACATCCTCCCCTCCTATGCATGAACTTCCTCCTAGAGTTCATAAAAAAGATAGAGGTACTATGCTCTCATCTATGTTGCATCCTCCCATGACACCTTGACCTCATCATAATAGTCCTTCTAGACTCTAACTTGGCCCAACTCTCTCCCTCAAAGTGAGAGGGTCCACCGAGCCAATATGTGAATGGGCTACAAGGCTATTTGTCCATCTGACTCCACCTATAAGCCATCCCAATCTATGAGGTGAGACTCATCATAAATATACTTCCACAATACAAAAACATGAAATACACTGTGGATACATGATAGGCTAGGTGGTAGGGCTAGAAAATAGGCGACTGGTCCTATCCACTCCAAAATCTCAAAGGGTCCAAGAAAATGAGCTGCTAACTTAGAGCCCTTTGCATAATGGATTGGACTCTTATGAGGTCGCACCCTCAAGAATACTCTATCACCCATCATGTACTCTCTATCTGTCCTCTTGGAATTTGCATACTTCTTCTGTCTATCCTAGGCCTCTCTAAGTCATTGCCTAATCTATGTCACTTGTTTTTCCATGTCCTTGACCAACTGTAGTCCAATGGAAGAATTATGCCCATTATTGTAGGAAAACTTGGCAAGATGTAAATATTCTTCCCACTTAACCTAGTTATCCATCACATACATCTGCAACATATCCTCTAAAATCTAATTAACCCTCTCTGTCTATCCATCTATCTAAGGATGATAAGTAGTGTTGAAGTTGAGCCTATGCCCAATGCTACCTATAATTACCTCCAAAAGGATGATGTAAACAAGGAATCTCTATTTGAGATGATCTTACAAGGAATGCCATGAAGTTTGAAAATATCTCACAAGAACACCTGTATAATTGCAAGGGTAGTGAAGCTAGTCTAAACCGATGAAAAATGGGCAACTTTGGTCAAGGTGTCAACTATCACCATGATGACATCATGATAATGAGAGGAAATTGGAAGACAAACAATGAAATCCATGGAAATAGGGTCCCACTTCCACTCTAATATCTCATGGGGTTGCAAGAGTCCACCTAGATGTCCATGCTCTACCTTAACCCTCTAACACTCAAGACATCTAGCTACAATATTAGCAATTTTCATCATCATACCTAGCCAATGATATAGCTATCTTAAGTTGGCATGGGGTTTCTTAACTCTAGGATGTGCTGCATAAGGTGCTCAATGAGCCTCTAGAATAATGAACTCATGCAAGTATCCTATAGAGGGTACATAGATGCACCCTTTATGTCATAATAATCCCTCAAAATCTAATGAATAATCAACAAATTTACCCTCAAGAGGTCTCTAGGAGTGGGCTATCTGACAAAATTCTGCATAAAATGTATCCTCTAGTAGGTGGTGTATAATACACTCCCTCAAATTTGTACTTGTAACCATGGAAGTGATCTCATGGTATTGTCTACTCAAGGAATCTATCACTACATTCTTCTTACCCTTAATATAATGTACGTCAAAGTCATACTCACATAGGAACTCCATGCATCTCCTTTGCCTAACATTAAGATTTGGCTATGTGAAAATATACTACAAGCTCTGGTGATTTGAATGAAGTTCAAATCATTACCCTAGAAGGAAATGATGCCATCATTCTAATGCATGGACCACTACCATGAGCTTGAGATCATGAGTAGGGTAATTAATCTCATGAGCCTTGAGTTTCCTAGACTTGTAATTTATGGCCTGACCTTCTTGCATAAGGGCAACTCCAATTCCATCCAAGGAAGCATCTGTGCATACTACAAAGTCCAATGAGGAGTTGGGTTCTACTAAAATGGGTGCACTAGTGAGTGCCCTCTTGAGCTTTTGAAAAGCCTCCTCACATTTTTCTATCCATTCAAATTTCTTTCCCTTTCTTTGAAGGGAGGTAATAGGGTGAGCTAACCTAGAGAAACCTGCCACAAACCACCTATAGTATCCTACTAATCCCATAAAACTTTTGACTTTTGTGATACTAGTAGGTGCTGGCCAATTTGTGATGGCTTGGATCTTGGATGGGTCTACTAAGATCCCATCCCCTGATATCACATGACCCAGATAACCCCTGATATCACATGACCTAGTTAATGCACTTCCTATCTGAAAAGGCACACTTTGACAAGCTACCATAAAGCTGATTCTTCCTTAACCACTACAATAGATACTATAGGTGCACTTCATGTTCCTTGTCATCATGAGAATAGACCAATATATCATCTAGGAACACTACTACAAACTTATCTTAGAATGTGTGGAATACCCCATTCATGAGGCTCATAAATACGACTAGGGCATTCATAAGACCGAAAGGTAGCATTGTGAACTCGTAGTGACCATATCTTGTATGGAATGTAGTCTTATGAATGTCACTTTCCATGATGTGAAACTGATGGTACCCTAACTTCAAATCTATTTTGGAGAATACTTAGGCATCTTGTAATTGATGAAATAGGTCATCAATCCTAGGTAGTAGGTATCGATTCTTGACAGTTACCTTATTCAACTATCGGTAATCAATGCACAATCTGAGTGACCCATCCTTCTTCTTAACAAAGATCATCGCTACTCACCAAGATGACACACTGGGTCAAATATGTCCCTTCTCCAAAAGTTCCTCTAGTTGAATCTTAAGCTCATTGAGCTCATGGCTGGTCATCTGTAAGGTGCTCTAGATATAGGTTCAACTCCTGGCATGAGATCAATATGGAAATTAACTACCCTCGGTGGTGGCATACCAAGAAGGTCTGATGGGAACACATCCACAAACTCATGTAATATCGGATAGTCATTGAGGGAATGTTCCTCCCCTATATCCTCCTCTTTATCACTAATGGTGATGGCAAACAATTAACATCCCTTTCATATGCACCACTTAATCTACATGCTAGAAATCATACGAAGGGATACTGGCCTTTGAACTTTTGAAATCACCCTAGGTGTACCATGATCATCTACACACTCAACCTTCTTCTATTTGCAATCCATCTTGGTGTTGTGGGTGCAAAGCCAATCCATACCAAGGACTATATTATAAGAACCCAATAGAGTAATACACAAGTCTAATGTGGTTAACATGTCTCCAATCTGAATTGAACACTCATGGATCAAGGAATCAATTGACACCCTAGCCCTTGAAGCTAACTCAAGCTCCCAATCAACATCTTGTCTCGCTACCACTAGCCTACATCGCTCCACTAAAAAATGGGATATAAAAGAGTTTGTAGCTCTACAGTCAAATATTATAGTAACCTTATATCCTCTAATCATACCTATAGCCTCAATCATTGTGGTTTGATGCTTGGATTGATGGTTATCAACTACTGCAAACACCTTGTGGGATCTGCCCATATCACCTACTATAGGCTTTGAGGTGGCTCCACATTGACTACCAGTAGTGGGACCCTGTGGACACTCTCTCACAATATGACCCATAACACTGTAAGCATAACATGGCTCATGGGTCTAAATCTACACTCCCTATGGCCTAGACTGTTGCTAACCCCTAGTCTTGCTAGATTCACTAAAGCCTCCCCTAGAGGATTGTTGAGTCCTAGCTGGCTATGCATACTAGGTCTGTGGCTTCTGATCATGCTTGAGGCCCTGTGACTACCACTGTCTAGGTTTAAAGCCTTGATATCCTTGAGCTGACCTCTATCTAGTGTCTTATTGGCCTCTCTATTGTGTTTGTGGGGCCTTTGAGGACCCTGCCAAATAACTCTGATTACCCTTCCAAGAGGGTTTCTGCTGTGCTGGCTGCTGGGATGGGTTTTGGTTATGGGACCTATCCCAAGATTCCCTTTTGGTACAAATGTCTTTGGCAACCAATGCTATCTCAACTACCTCTCTAAAAGTGGTAGGAAATGCCAACCATATTGATCCCTAGAGAGATAAATTAAGGCCCTTAATGAACCAATGGATGCATAGCTTCTCATCTCTCATATACTCCACATAAGGGAGTAGCCCCAAGAACCTACTTTCATACTGGGCTATCGTGAGAACTCTCTATTGAAGATCATAGAACTCCTCAACTTGCCTTTGTCTGAAATGCTCTGATAAATACTTTTCTCTAAATTGGTCCACAAAGGACTCCCATGTGAGTGTCTCTATGTCTACTCCCCCTATGGTCTCCTCCTGCTTACACCAGTTGGAAGCATCCTATCATAATAGGTGTATATCTAATCGTGCCTTCAGATTGCTCCCATGGGTATGCAATCCAAAGCACCTCTACAAACTTTGCAGCCATGCCTTCGCACGTGTACCACTTATGGTACTGGTGAATATGGGTAGCTTGAGTCTTAGTAACTCACTAATCTCATCCCCAATATCTCAGGGTGCTCTCACTAGTGCTCACTCTAATGTAGGGAGTGGCTCTATCTGGGTATTGATGCTTCCCCCTGATCCTCTACAAGTCTGGGTGGGGGACTCCTACTCCTTTCCTTGATATCAACCCCATGCCCCTCTGCACCCTGCTATCTTGACTATGGAATGATAGGTGGTAACCTCTTCTATACTACCCCAATAAGATTATTGATAGCATTCAAAACCTGATCAAGGTTTGGAGATTTCCCTATTGGGGGTCCTCCCACATCTTGTCCTACCCTCTCTTGGCCTACTTGATTTGATCTAGAACCTCTAGCCCTATGCCAACCATTGCAGATCACTGCAGGCATCCTACACAAAGTTGCAGTACATAGGTTAGACGTAATGGGTTAGTCTCCTAGTGTTGAAACTGGTGCTTTGATACCAAAATGTCATGTCCAAAATTCTACAAGGCAAGAACACAACTTTTTTTTTTTGAAAGATATGTTAATGTATATAATCTAGTCGAATGACTTGATTTTTAATGTGAAAGGGTTTACACTCTTATTAGGTTGTGGTTATTCTTGAATGGTACACTGCTATAACTGATTGTGTATAGATTTCATCCTAAGGTTACAGGCTACAAAGAAGATTCATACATCTCCCAATTATTTTGAATTTTTGATTAGATAACTAAGATACATATCCTTAACTTCGTTATCCAATTTAACTCCTTTGTATGTTATTTCCAAATTAAGATGATATAGCTATGTTGTTCTTAACCTAGTGTATTTCATGTTTCAACTACTTCCAAATCGCATTTATAATTTGACAATTCTATATCCTAGCTTATCTCTATCTAACCGTAACTAAAAATAAAAAGAAAAGTAATTAAGTAATATAAATATATTTAAAGTTAAATTACCTATCCACTTATCTTACCTTATGCTATCCCAACAAATCTTATTAAAAATTAAATATACATTACACTCCAAAAAAAAAAAAAAACTCCTAAACTATTCTAACCTAACATCCTTGAACTTATTTAATATAAAATTAGAATATATATATTATTAATATTTTTCACCCCATAACAAAATTCCTAACTTAAAAAATAAAAAAAATAAATGCCCATCTATCCTAACATACTTCCCCATACTCCTAAATTAAATAAAATAATAATTTTTTTTTCAAAATTTGAAACAAATCTAACCTAACCTACCCCTACCCCCTAAAATCTACCCCCTTAAACTTCTCCCAAAACCCCCCCTTTCCCTCTCTCTTCCCACATGGGAAGGAGGAGGGAAGGGTGATGTGCCTATAAAGGCTTCCCTCCCCTTTCATTAAATGCCCCCCCTTTTTAAAGGAAAAGCCTCTAGTACGGGGAAGGGGGAAAGGCCTCCAGTATGCCCCCCCGCCCCCACCCAAACTTACATTTAATTTTTTTTTAAAATTAAAGTTTGACTTTAAACCTATTCCAGCCACCTTGTATAAGTAGAGTGCATTTTTAAATTTCTTTTTTCTTTTTAAAAGGGTACTTGCTAGTATTCAAGACCCTGTCTCCTCATATATATATATATATATATGCTCACTTTATTATTAATTTAACTACAAATTACTAAGCCCCTTCATTTGGTTAACTTCTTGTTAGGCTATATCACTATGATTGTAACTTAATGTTTTTTTTAATAATAATGGTATAGGTATGAAAGTGTTTATTTTATTCTGTTTATATTATTTTATTGACTATATTTTGAGGAGAGTTTTTTTTGAAATGCCATACATTTTATAGCAAGTAAATATGCATCTATAGGCTTCTTTGAAGTTAAACTTTTTTTTTCCTAGTTTCTTCACGCATTCCCTATAATTGTTTATAATTGAGCTAATGAAATTGAACATTGTATCATGCATTATAAAATCTATTCTATAAGCAAATCTAATGTATAAAAACTATCATATTACTAACAAAATCTACTCGCAAGATACACTAATATGGAACGTAAATGAAATCTTTTGCTTATAGTTTCACGAACATCAAATATTCAATTTACATTATTGACATCCATTTCATGACTATAACTATGGTAAATTCATTAGCCACTAATTTTCACATTCTAAATTCATCTATTTGTTCAAAGATTGAACATAAAATGCATTCATTTGTTTAATTGAGATGCCAAAGAGGTGGAATAACAAAGAGATAATCTCCTATTCATTCTTTTATTGTATATCATAGTACATAATTCCTTTTCTTCAATACATTCCTATTCAAGGTAATGAAATAACAACTTCAACATAATGAAATTCTCCTTCATGTTCCTCTCAAGACTTGCATTCAACACAAGTATCAAGCAAGCAAATAGGGTGGTGAAATCATCATATCTAGATATACACAATAGAAGAACCCTTTTACAAGCATAGATGGTTTACAATCTCTCTATTAGCATATGCATGGGATCAATAACAACACTCCTACAATACAAATAAATTCACATAATAAGATGGAGTTGTCCTCCATTTAAATATGAATACAATTATATTCTCTCCTTCTATGCAAAGGTAAGACTTCAAAATTTCCAAATGTCCAAAGCCTCAAGCAAAAACCTACAAATAAGAGACAAAATGTAGAACCATGGAGGCTCACCTCCCATCTTAGACCTCAAGGAGGCCACCCACTGAGCCAATACAACCAATCCCATACAACCCATCCCAAGGCTTGCACATAGATTCAACAATAGAATCAAGATATGGGGTGATGGTGGGCTAGTCTCTCCAAGAGGAGAATTTCAAATCCGTGAATCTCATAAAATCACATATTCCCATAAGTAACATGCCCTCCAAGACTTATCAATATCTTCCCCCTTCATACACCTCCTTATACCTCCCAAGAGTGCAAGTAATCATGAAGTCCATACTCCATTGAAACACATCAAAATCATCTCCACACATGGGAGAGTTTCTCAACTACATGGGTGAGCCCAACTAAGCCCTTCACAAAAAAACAAGATTCAAGGAAGAAATCACATAAAACTTTACTAATTCAACATACATACAACAATATTCTTCAAAAAACCACATCTACACCATATCAAACCTACAATGCAAGGAAGAAACACCATATCAAACCAAAAATGCAATGAAGAACACCATGAATCATGGATACCAACCTCAATCCAAGCAATGTCAAACAAAAGTTGTTGTAGAGCTCCTTATCCTCTTTTTCCAAACCCTAAATGTCTCTAAGGTTAGAGAGTGGGCAAGTGGGTTTCTAGTTTGGCCATGCCTCTATATATGACTCCCATTTTCGGATTCAATATAAAATGCATTCTTTTTGGCATCTCCTAGGTCTTCTAGGCACCCTAGTGGTCACTATTAGCCAGCTAACTTAAAGTATTATCATGGGTAGGGTTTATATTCATCACAAATTCACCTTAGGGTTTATATTATCTGATTCTTAACTAAGGAATTTAACTTGAGATAAGGTGGCTACATGATCTATCTTTAGAGAACATGTCATTTTCACAATGAGTACAAGTGTTAAGTGACACACACAAAATTCACTATACATCACACATGACATATTCTGAATCTGCTCATAAAATACATACTGCACATATACATCTCATGTGTATAAAATAAACACATCACAATGAGGTTTAAAAATCTTCTAAAGATTCACCTTGGTAGTGTCATATTTACATGTGTTTATACCTTGTTTCCCCGTTATGTTTTCATGGTTCGTTACCTGCACACTAAACTTGAGCATTAGTAATCCAATGAAAAGTTGCATATAAAATACATATGAAAGTAAATATACATGATAATTTTGTTATTATACAATTCACATATAAAACATTTCATAATTAACTTCCTATTCTCTATCATTTTCTTACATACATTTAATCATAAATCTCAAAAATCTGAATATTATTGACTTTTCTTACAAGATCAATTTAAGAATTTTGAATCACAAAATAATTCCATTTTCTATCATAATAATGAAGTACTGATTAAACATCCATTAATTCATCGAATATGCCAATTAAGTCCTAATATAGAGCATAATTGAAAATCACAAGGTAAATATCATTGGATAAGTAGCAAAATTTACTGTCCATCAAGTATCAAAATATATGTAGAGATATCCCATCCTAAGTCACAAAATAAAAATATAATATGTATGCTATGATGGGTTTGGGTGAGGCCTCACATGTTAGCTCTTCCTGAAAATGAATATAGTCAGGTAAAATCTCTAGAGATATCTCATAAGATTTAGAAAGCCTTAGAGTACACTTTTGAAGGAGATAAACATGCAAAAAGGGTAATATTATAGAATTGGATATGTTTTTTTCAAGATGCTAAAATGATGGAAGATGAATCTGTGAAAAGCTATATTGGTAGAATATCTAAGATTATTGTAGTAATTAAGTCTTGTAAAAGATCTATGAGATTTTGTAGAATATTTTGAGAACCTTAACACTAGCATTCAAGAAAGTAGCATAGGTGATTGAAATTTTGACACCCTGCACCAAAGAAACTTTGTTTGGAAGATTGGAAGAAATAGAATCAAGTTTGAGGCAATCTAGAGAATTGACCAGAGTAGAAAATTTTTTTAATGCATTGAGTGTTCTTTCTTTTTTCACAAGAAGTGTAGGCACCAATGGAGACTATGTTAGCAGTAGTGGATCCATATTTGATGAAGATAGGAAGATTGGAAAGGGATAGTGTAGTTGTGAGAAGAGAACGTGGTTGTAAGAATTTTTTTAAATGTTGGACTTGTAATGAATTTGGTAATTTTTCTTCTAAGTTTCCTAAAATAGAAGAAAAGTATAAGAGGAATTTCAAGCCTAGAAGACCTATAGACTATTTGTATACAAATGAACATGATGAATCCAAGGAAAGAGTTTAGGGTGAAAGTGATGATGAATTAGGATTTGTGGCTATAAAAGAAGAAACTCATGAAAAATAAATTAGAGAAGAGAAGGCCCTAGTTTCTAAAGTTGAAAATAAATTTTATTAGATTATAGATAGTGGATGTCCACATCACATGACTGGTGATATGAACAAATTTGTTAAATTTACAAATCATGATGAAGAAATTGTTAGAGTGGGAAAGAATGCAACTTTTCACATCATAGGGATATGATCTATTACTCTTGATGGAAAGACTAACATTGATGATGCTTATCTTTTTGACGGATTAAAGAATAACTTGTCGAGTGTTGGATAGTTGGTTGATAAAGGTTATCAGTTATAGTTCATAGAAAGACTTGCATCATCAAGGATAAGGATCGTAAGTTTATTGGAACAAGAACAAGATTAGGAGGTAATGTGTTTCAATTAAATCCTAATGAGATGACTTGTTTGAGTGTGAAAGTGGATAACAATTGGTTGTGGCATAGAAGGTTTTGTCATACAAACTTTGATAATATTGTAAATGCTATTAGTAAATTTGTAGTGAGATACTTACCTAATATCATGAAGCCTACTAATGTTGTTTGCAAAGAATGTATCATGGACAAGAAGATGAAGGTTTCATTTCCCAACAAGAAATTCACTACTACATAGAAGTTGGAGCTTATTCATACAAACTTGAGTGGTCCTACCAGAACAAGAGGATTACATGGAGAAAGACATTTTATGATTTTTGTTGATGATTTCACTAGAATGTTGTGGGTAGAATTGCTTAAAAAAAATTTGAGGCATTTTAAAATTTTAAGATATTTAAGAATAAAGTTGAGAATGAATTTGGTGTAAAGATTAAATGTTTGAGATCAGATAGAGGTGGAGAGTTTAACATGTTTTTTTGAAGAAAATAGAATTAAGAGACAATTGTTAGCACCTAAGTGTTAGAAATAGGAATTATTGGTTAGCACCTAAGTGTTAGAAATATGAATTACTGGGGGGGCATGAATCAATAATTTAAAAAATTTAGTCACTAATTGAATATTATTTTTTACTTTAAACCATACATAACAAAGTAATAAAGTAATGCTGAACAATAACAATAACCATACACAAAGATAACTCAAAACACCATATTTTGTTAACTAGGGAAACCCTGGCCAAGGGAAAACCTCGATGGGAATGATACTCACTAGATAATATACTAATATATAAGTTCCTTGTTAGAGGAAGGAATTTGTTAGGAGTCAATGAGAAAATTTAGTATAGAGAGTCCCTATTAGGAGACTTTGAATCCTTGTTAGGAGATTCCAACTCTATTAGGAGTTGTGCCAATACTGTTAGGAGTTGTAGTACAGTAGATAAAAGATGAGCCCACTACCTAAACATGCACTTCCAATTACAAGAACAGATCACTTCCAAAAAAAGTAATTAGACTTATAGAATATAGATTCTTTGTCAGTTCGATCTCGAATCACAAACTAGCTTCACAAACTTCACATATTTCACACTTTTACAAAAGTTCACATACAATTGCTCAACACAATTTCTTCAAGATAGCACACTTGAATTCACAAAATGTCCTTTGCATAAATACCATGCCTTTACATAAATTGCTTCTAGGTCAGCTAAGACCACAACACACTTTTCCAACTTAGAGTAAACATCTAGGATGTCAGCCCTAATTGGACAAGTAATTAGTTGGTAAATAAAATAATTCCTTTCCTTTAATTTCAACATCTTGTTTTACTGGTAAAACACAAATATCTCTTTTCCATATAGTTTGTACTAACTTTTGAGGTTATGCACATCATCATGAACATGTAAAATCTGTTATATAACTTTTCTAGTCATAATATGACATCAACAACAAGTTACAAACAAAATAATACACTGCTGTATACCAAATACATACTTAAACATTCTTTCGAGTACCAAAAGCTAAGTATCTTTATTTCTAAGGTTTCCTATAAGCATGTACATTATGTGTTGTATAAATGACAACAATTATATATCCCCATTAGCCAATTGTCAACACTAAATAGGGATAGCAAAAAGAAGAAATAGATCTATATCAAAGGGAACAAGAGCAATGATTTTTGAGAATGATGTATCCAAGAAATTTTGGAGAGAATCAACCAAATCAATAGTATACACCACGAATAGAGTGCATATTAGTAAAAGTAAAAAAAAAGAATTCTTATGAACTATGGTTTAGACATGTACCATTAGTAAAGTATTTCAAAATATTTGGAAGTAATTGTTATATAAAGAGAGATGATGATATTGGTAAGTTTTATCCATGAAGAGATAAAGGTATGTTCCTTTTCATTGAAAATAAAAGATTGTAGATGTTTTAATTAGGAAACTAATACAAAACTAATACAATTGTTTTGAGTTAAAGAGAGAATGATAGATTATACTTCTGGTGATGAGGAAGATAATAATATGTCTGTTAGTGAAAATATTAAGTTTTCTCTAAGACTAACAATGAGTTGTAGAATAATGTACAAAGAGGAGAACCAACATTTGAACCATGAGAAGAGATAAGAGTCGAGATAGAAACTCCTACACCAAACATGAATTTGGAAAAGAATAACCCTGCTAAACATATTATTAGAAGTAAAGACAAATGAGTAATGAAAAGAAACAGAGTACATGAGGAATTATGTTTGATTTCTCAAGTTGAACCTAAGAGCACAGATTAGGCATGTACAGATAATCATTGGATTCAATAAATGAAGGAAGAACTAGATCAGATTGAGAAGAATGAGACATGGAAATTGGTTCCTAGACCTAAAGACAAGAAAGTTACAAGAAGTAAATGGGTATTCAAAAATAAAATGAATGAATAGGGTGAAGTTGTGAGGAACAAGATAGATTAGTATGCAAAGGATATTCACAACAATAAGGTATAGATTATGAAGAAACATATACTCCTATAGCCAGAATAGAAGCATTGAGAATGTTCTTGACTTATACAACAAAAAAGAAGTTTAAAGTGTATCAAGTGGATCTAAAGTCAACATTTTTTAATGGAGAACTTGAAGAAGTATACGTTGAGAAGCTTGAAGGATTTCCTCTGATAGAAGAAAAGGACATGGTTTGTAGATTGAAGAAAGCTATGTATGACCTAAAGATAGCACCTAGAACCTCATATGCAAGGTTGGACAAATATTTTGCAAAACATGGATTTGCTAAAGGTGCAATAGATAGTAATTTGTATCTTAAGGAAATTAAGAATAGTTTTTTGATCATTGTGATATTTTTTGATGACATAATCTTTTGAGGTGATGATGAAGCAAGTGATAAGTTCTCTAAAGAGATGAATAATTAGTTTGAGATGAGTATTATTGGTGAGATGAAGTTTTTCTTGGGGTTACAAATTGTGAGAAACAATGATGGTATATTAATATCACAAGCTAATTATTTGAAAGATTTGTTGAAAATATTTGGCTTGGAAAGTTGTAATTCTATTGGTACACCTATGGTAACTAGTCACATGTTATCTACCAAAGTTGAGACATGTACAATTGAGCATAAGAAGTATAGGTCTATGATTGGAGGTTTTCAATATCTAACTCACACCGTACCAAATATAGAAAATGTATTTGGGATAGTAGCAAGATTTCAAGCCAATTCTAAGGAATCACATTATGCAATAGTAAAGAGGATATTCAGATATCTAAAGGGCACATCTAATTTTTTATTATGGTATGATAGATAAATTGATTTCAATTTTTGTGCTTATACTAATGCAGATTGGGGAGGTAGTATGGATAATAGAAAAAGTACTAGTGGTGGAGAAATTTTCTTAGGAAGAAAACTGGTTTCTTGGCTAAGTAAGAAACAAGATTATATTTCATAGAGTACAATTGAAGCAAAGTGTGTAGCAACAACAAATAATTACAATCAGATCATGTGGATGAAGTAGATGTTGAAGGATATTGGGATATAGTTTTTAGAACCTATTATCATATATTGTAAGAACACATGTATAGTGAGTATGTCTAAGAATCTTGTATTGCATTCTACGACTAAGCATATTTAAGTATCATGTTTTAAGAGAGAAAGTTGCAAAGAAAGAAACCAAATTGGAATATGTCGGTACAAAAGATCATGTTGTAGATATCTTTATGAAGCCCTTTCCTAAAAATACATTTAAGTATTTATGAGGTGTGCTTTGGGTTATACCCATGATTACTTCTGAGTAGATGATGCAAAGAGTGAATCAGTCTAGTGGTACAAAACACTATTGTTTATCTAGATTGAATGTTGATCATTCTTGTTGTAGATGAAAAAAAAAGGTTCATGTCTACTGTTTAATAATATTTTAATATTAACATGTCCCATTTTCTAATTTCACTAATTCTAATCTTTTGGCCAAATTGATTATTATTCAAGAATATTTCAATATCATCCTTCATTATTCACATCCCCATTTCAAATCAACTACAAAACATCTCAAAATTGGTTCTTGTTTTATCTATTTTTTTTGAATTGAATCTAAATCATTTTAACATCATTAGAATATCATCTAATCAACCCTAAACCATTTCAATATCTCCTACTTATCATTTCAATATCATCAAAATCTTTCTAATCAACCCAAAATCATCCCGAATCAACTCAAAGACATCTCAAATTAATCCTAAATGATCTTAAGCATGCCAAACATCCTTAATCAATCAACGCTTATCTAATCCTAGGCATTTATGTATCCCTCAATACCTTGGAAATCTATCAAACCTATCAAACTTGAGCTTAGTACTGCCATGTCCCTTAGTGCTAGGTCAAATATGTTATTTTTATCATTTGATCATTGACATTGTTGAGTCCCTCAATGTTGTATAATGGAATTATCCAATCTATTTAATAACATTGACTATGTCCATCAATGTTATTATGATCAAAATTATCATTAAATTTCAATCTTGTGGCATTTATAATGTTTGTTAAATGTCATATGCCCTTAATCCATGTTATATGTCCTTGACATTCTATAAATCCTAATCGCTCAATCAATTTGATCATGGATTTAATCTACTCACCATCATCTTAGTCAATCTACATAATCATCACATCTCATCAAAAGGTCAATCCCATATTTATCTAATCAAATTAGCCAATCATTTACTAATTTATCCTATAGCATTAGATAACCCATAATCTATTCCTATGTCATTTCAATAATTTTCTACATTCCTTACTAATTATTCTTATTAACCCACATTCTCAATTAATTAATGGGTTCATCTTTGCAAATTATACTTAGACAATCTTCGTTCTGCTCTACTTTCTTCACTTGATCTTTCAACTTCTGAATCACTATGTACATCTTTGTTAGGTAGTTCAAACTCTCTTTCATGTACACTAATCTCAAAATCAAAATGTGCCTCAACTTTATTCTGTAACTCGACACCTGAATGTAACTTGGTTCCTGAATGCAACTCAAAATTCATAATATGTGACTTGACAATTGTTTGCAAGAAATGTGGGCCTCTATGATTCACACACTTCAACATGATCCGTATCTCAAGAATCCTCTTGGAATGAACATTGGATTGTTCATTTGAAATAATCAATAGGTCGATCTATTGCCTCCTAACTAGAATTATTATGCTATTGCTTTTCAATCAAGAAGATAACAACCAAATATCTAGAATGAAGGATTTTAAGCTAGATGAGATGTAAGTGTTAATCTAGATGAGATGTAAGTATTAGTCTAGAAATAAGAAAGAACAATTAATCTATATGTATGCATATTAATCTATATGAAAGCAATATGGAAATGTAAGCTAAGAATGTGAGAAAGCTTGAATCAACAATTCAAAAAAAGTTTGAAGCAAATTAATTGTTAACCTCTGGAATGAGGAATTGAGGGATTCTTGAATAGAATCCAAGAACTTGATCAATGATCAAAAGATCAAATAGAATGGATGGTTGAGATCCAAAGAAGATTCAGTCAGAATAGAAACTTTCCTTGTGAAAAGGAAGTTAACTGATTGCTTTTGATTGGAATAAGGAGCTAACTGATTTAATTACTTTTTTGATTTTAGTCCACTCAAAGTTTCCATTTCTAAACTAAAGAGAGAATATTGGAGAAGATATTTGATTTAAGGAAATTAAATGTGACCTCATAATTAAGTATTCTAAATTGAATAATTAAATTCAACAATTGGAATGAGAATATTTAATTAAATCAAATATATGTAATTCCTCATGTATATTAGCTAAAGGAGTGAATTTAATTTAATTAAAGCACTAGGACTTATAATTAAATTAAAAGGTCAATTAATCCAATTCAATGAATATTCAAGAATTAATTAAAGTAAGTGATGAATATAGATTAAATATTTTATGAATTTGACATTTAGGTCGAGTCGAGATTATAAGAATTAGAAATGCCTAGTAAAAAAGGATTTAGAATTTATTGAATAGACCAAAATTGGTTTAGCATGGCAATGTTCCAATTTTAGGGTGTTACATTTTCCCCTCTTTGAATGAATGTGCGAGTAGAACATTTGATTCAAAGAAATCAGACGTATGAATCATAGATCAAGAAATCAAAAGTATGAATCATAGATCAAGAAATTATATTGGTTTCATGATTGATGACACAAAGACCAATTGGTAAGTTTTTACGGTTATCTCCAAAATGAAGCTTAACCTTAGGGAATCCAAATAGAACACCTAGATACCAAAGTTGATAAGCTTTTTAAGGTTATCTCTAGAATGAAGTTTAACCTTAGGGAATCTAAATAGAATACCTAGATACTAGAATTGATAGAATAAATATTATCAAACTTTGCAGAATTGTTCCTTGAACAAGACTCAATTCTTAGGATTCGAGGTTAGACTATCCTGATATCTGTCCATTAAAAGATGACAAGATCAATCATGATTCATAGAATTATCCCCAGAATGAGGCTTAATCCTCAAGATTCAGGGTTAGACTATCCCGATACCTATCCATTAAATAGTGATTGAAAGAAAGAGCTTAGAATTATCTCCAGAACAAAGCTTAATTCTAAGCAAGATTTAGAATTATCTCTAGAATAATGCTTGATCTTAGGGAATCGAGATAGAACACCTAGATACCAAAGTTGATTAGATTTTTAAGGTTATCTCTAGAATAAAGTTTAAACTTAGAGAATCTACATAGAACACCTAGATACCAAAAGTTGATAGAATAAAGATTTTCAAACTTCATAGAATTATTCCTAGAATGTGAATTCTCAGGAGTTGGGGTTAAATTGTCTTGATAGCTATTCATTAGAAGATGACAAGTTTAATCATGATTCATAGAATTATCCCTAGAATAAGGTTTAATCCTTAGGAGTCAGGGTTATACTATCTTGATACCTATCCATTAAATAGTGATTGAAAGAAAGAGCTTAGAATTATCTCCAGAATGAAGCTTAATTCTCAACAAGATTTTGGAATTATCTCTAGAGTAGAGCTTAATCTTAGGGAATCTAGATAAAACATCTAGATACCAAACTTGATAAGCTTTTAAAGGTTATCTCTAGAATGAAGTTTAACCTCAAGGAATCCAAATAGAACACCTAGATATTAGAATTGATAGAACAAAGATTGTCAAACTTCATAAAATTATTCCCAGGATGAGACTCAATTCTTAGGAGTTAAGGTTAGACTGTCTTGATACCTATCCATCAAACTTTGACAAGAACTACTATGAGATTGATTAGTTGATCAAAAGATGAGATAGATGAAATAGATGCTAGATAGAGGGAAAAAAGATGCCCCAAGTGATGAGGACATAAGATTTAGATTAAGTTGAAGCTAGTTTTGAGAAGATTCAATGATGTAATCATCCTACCCCCTTTGGGAGCAAAACGAAAGATGACACACTAGAGTAGTGCTACAGAGTAGTAGATCTAAAGATATTGAAGAAATTAGAGATTTAAAAGAACATAGAAGAGATCAGAAGGATTTGAAGAAAATTTGGAGTCAATTCAAAGTGATTTTGAGGTCCAAAAGACCAAGTTTGACCAAAGTTGACCAAATTTGACCAAAGTTGACTTTTTCCCAAATTTTTGAAAAATTTGAAGAAATATGTGATTTTAAAATATTCAAAGATTCATAATGAATTAGAAAAATGGACTGCACAAGCGTTCGATTGTGTCAGTCCCAAAATTTTAAAATGTGATTTTGAGATGTTTAAGTGTGTCAGATTTCAAATTTGATACCGAAAATGGGTTCAAAGTAGCCAAAATAGCCAAGAGGGTGATTAATTAATCATTTTTGTAGTCATGAATAAACATGATACTTTGAAGAAACCAAAAATCCCTCATCACAAAGGATGTGAGTAAATCAATGATCGAACCATGTGCTTATGAAATGCAGTCCTATGGTAGATGGAACCCTAAGTCTGGTTACCAAGCTTCAAAACTTATCATCACTGAGAATTAAGATAAATCCCAAATGTCATATAATTCCCACTGACATTGCAATCATGGGAATAAGGATGTGACATATGTTCTAGTTTTGTTAGGATTAAATGTAAGCATTCGAGGCATAAGAAGCCAAAATAACCAGAACATTTGTCTCTTTTGATGTAGCAAGCTAACATAAGCATTAGAACATAAACACTAGGATGAACATAAAACTTCTCATATGTAGACACATTGGACACATGAGAGATCCTTCTTATGCCAAGTAATAAGTAAATATTCTGTCCGCAACGACCCTTGCATTTGTAACTTGAGACACAAGTGTGCTAAGTATACTCGTAGTGACCCGTATGTTCACTTAGGAGGATGAGAATTAGTATTTAATGTAGCTTAGATAATTCACTCCAATAAGAAAGGAAAAGAACCAACCTCAAAGAAGAGTCCATATAAAATGAGTCAAGGTACACACAATCATCCAATATGAGATAGAGGCTTTTATAGTGGACACCCCTTTTATATGGATGCTTCAGATCATTAGAATTAAACCAATCAAACAAAAAGAAAAGCAAAGATCATTCCCCCAATCCTCATTGTTCTAGTCAAAAGAGACATCATCAAGTGGCTCAAAGAGACATGATAAAGTGAAAGAAAAAAGAAGAAGAAAAGCTTAACATATCCCAAACAAGTTCATCATTTTCAGCCCATTTTTTGTGTTATAGGATTCATATCAGGTGTCAATGTTTAGAACATATATGAAATAAATCTCTTTAG
Organism: Cupressus sempervirens; assembly: GCA_028749045.1. Taxonomy (NCBI): domain Eukaryota; kingdom Viridiplantae; phylum Streptophyta; class Pinopsida; order Cupressales; family Cupressaceae; genus Cupressus; species Cupressus sempervirens. Next base: position 330,642 of record JAPHAW010000013.1, on the reverse strand, counting down.
TAGGGTGAAAATAGTAGATAGAAATAGTTAGAACAACTGGTGACTAAAGTCAAAGAGGAATCTTCAGTAAGAAGAACCTTAGTAGGAAATTGAGTGATAGTAGATAGACACAGTTAGAACAACTAGTGACTAACATGAGAGAGATCTTCCATTGAGAGGAATCTTAAAAGTGACATAAGTGATAGTAGGTAGATGTAGTTAGAACAACTAGTGATTGACACAAGAGAGATCTTCCATTGAGAGAAATATCAATATTGACACAGGTGATAGTAGGTAGACGTAGTTAGAACAATTGGTGACTGGTGCGAGAGATCTTCCATGATAGGAATCTCAAAGGTGACACAAGTGACTAAAGGTAGACATAGTTAGAACAATTGGTGACTGACATGAGAGAGATTCCTATGACGTTGCAATGGTTGCCCCTGAATTATGATAAGATTCAATCCATGGATGCATGAGCGAAAGAAAAAAACTAAAGAAGGAAAGCAACTGTACAAGAAGCCAAAAGATGCACTGTAAGATATAGCATTTGAAACAAGAGATGCCTATTTACCATGTTTTCACCTTCTTGGAAGAGATTCTTTTTATTCTACCATGATGCTTGTTTCCAGGTTTTCATCAATGAAAGTTTTTTTTTTTCAATTTTTTTTGTATTTTTTCTCTTTTCAATTTTTTTGTATTTTTGAATTTTGCAATTTTTTTGGTATTACCAAGGTGCCTATTGCTAAGTTTTCACCAAGATAATGATTTTTTGCAAGACATTTTCAAAATTATAGAACTTTTTCAAGAAATTTTTAAAATTTTAGAAATTTTTAAGAGATTACTAGCTCTCAAGCAGGATCATATCATTTTGTTCCAGTTTCTAGCAAGGTGTAGGACAAAATGTAGTAGCAAGCTGGTGGATAAGTAGAGATGGATAGGCAAGGAATATGAAGTGGTGAATGTTACTCTCAAGGAAAGCCTTCAAAAGATTACCCAATCTAGGGAAAAAGGATATAGCAATATAAGCTCATGGTGTAGTGAAGGATATCATGTAAGTAATTTGAGAAAATGATCATGTCAAGAGATTGCTAAGAATTGTATTTTCTTCTTTCTTTCATTGATTAAGAATAAAGGGTTAACTGAATAGGATAGAAAAGTTTGTTATGGAGGTTACGAGTGAGTGACTTTGGGAATGAGAACATCTAAAGGATAAGCAAGATCATGATAGGATGTCATGGATGGAAGAATTACACATGATACATGTTTATCAAGTTTTCATCATGGTATTCATCCAAGGTGCCACAAGAAGTGGTTTTCACCAAGGCACTTTTTCATTATTCTTCTTTTTAATTTTTCCCTCTTTTTTTAGAAAGAGCTAAAGCTTTATCAAGTTAGATAATAAACCTATAAGAAATATAAGTTATGATATGCCAAAGCCATAGCAAGGTATGGTCAAAGATGCTGATAAGGTAATGGAAGGGAAATGCTAGGAAACTGAGAGGTAGATAGAGGATAAGGTTGTTGGTTTTGGAAGACTAAAACAAGAAAGGATAACAAGTAGGCATAAGATTTAGAGGATTTCATGAGGTTGGATGAGATATTAGGCAAGATCAACATTGTCACACACCTTGAAGGGTGATGGAATGATGGGGAAATCATGGAAAAAATAGATTGAGGCTTAGATATATGAGGCAGTAGAGCCATTTTGGAGGAAGGTGGAGTAGAAGATTTTGAAACCTTTTTAGGAAGATGTTAGGAAGAAGATGGAGTGGAAGCCTTTGGAAGTTTGAATGTTAACTTTGATTTGTTTTCAATATTCAAGTCCTTCAAAAGAGACTTGGGAATTCATATAGATTTTGATTTTTCATTAGATTCTTTGGAACACATTTCTTCAATAATAGATGTAAGAACCCACATTTTCTTTGGCTGAGCTCTTTGAATAGTGGACCTTTGTGGTTTATTTTGCATATTTTCCTTCTTAGCATTCACATATCATTAGAGGAGACATAGTGAACTTTTGAAGATGGATTCATGCACTTATGTTTGAGTTGATCATCCAAATTTCTTCCAAATGACTTGTGATTTGTGGATGAATGAGGCCAATATGACTAGTTAGATGGAAAGGTGAATGTGAAGAGTTCAAGTATATGAATCTTTGTTGATCTTGAGGTAGGGTAGGATGAATGTGTAATGAGCTGAGAGTAGAAGTAGTAGATAGAGAAACATAAGGTCCCAATATGGATGGAAGACTTGAAGGTTTTAACTTAGATGAATAGGGACCAAGGATAGATTTAGAAAATGTGAATTTACCATGAGTAGGGATATCAACATGTTTGGAGTGAGAAACATGAAAAAAGCCATCAATAGTTTTATGAGTAACTGTTATAAGAGCAATACCTTTAATAGGAGTATTTAAATCTTGAGCATGGTTTTGGAGTGAATATAGCAAGGTAGAAAAAGAGGATTTTTTAGGTAGCATATGAAAAGTATTCTTACCTTGGTCTTTAATAATATCCTTAAGGATGGTGGAAGGAATATATTGATCTTTCTTAGTAGAGGTGCATGACATGGGAGATGGAGGCATGAGATATTAGAAGATATGAAAGGGGATGAAGGAATCTTGGTCTTGATCAACTCTTGTTTCTTCATTGTTTGAGTAGTCCTCTTGACATGAAACCAATTCTGAGGATAAGGGAGTATTTGAATCTATATTCGACTCTATTTCTAGAGTTTGTATAATAGGCTCTTGAAGTTCAAAAGGAAAATTACTTGGAGTGGACTTCATAGGCATAGCAGCGCATGAAGACGTGTGATCTATAAAGGTAGTGAAAAGACTTGCAGCCCATTATTTCTTGGCTTGAGTTTCTTTCAAAGGTAGTCCTTGAGGGTATACATAGTCAACAAGGGGAGTAGCGAGTTCTTTGTTTGGTGAATATGTGTTGGAAAGATTGGAAAATTTAGAAGGTGATTGCATGTTAGAAGAGATAAGTGTCACATTTAAACCATTACTAGACTTGGTTTCATTATGTTGATCCTTCTTGAGAGTAGAATCTTTAGTAGATGAGAGCTTAGATTTTCAAATTATTCAATTATCAAAGAGATCTTGGATTTTTTTTTCAGCTCCTTACAATGTGAAGTTTTATATAAATTATGTATATGATAGGCACAAGAGTTACTCATAAAGGAAACTCCCACCAAAGTGACCTTATGTGAAATAATGAGTTTTTCTTCAAGAAGTTCTTTCGAGGTTAATTCATAATATTTTCCCAAAGGTGTGAAATCAAACTTTGGTTTAAATTCCCAAGATTTTTTTTTCAAATATACCTTTAGATTTCTTTGGTACACTATTTTCCAAGGGTTTGGTTTCAAAATCATAAGAAGTTGATGTCTTACTGTCATTAGAGGAACTAAAATAACCTTGCAAGGTGAAAGTGCTCGATGATGCATTTTCCTCTTCTTTTAGTCTTTGAAGTTGAGCACTTATTGTTTCAATCTATTTCTTTATATTTGTAATTAGAATCCCTTCTTTCTCACTAGGAATGTTAGACTGAGTGTATTTATTGCTAGTCATTTTGATGTACTATATTTTATGTGAAGAAAAATAACTCTCACACCCTTAGTTGCAATAGTCATAGACAATGATGAAAAGAAAAATCCTAGACAAGGATCACACTAGAATGTAGCCTCAAAGTGAGATAAGAGTTTTGTATACTCAGGTATAAGTCATCTAAGTAATGGCTAGAATAGAAAAGAGTTATGACTACCATGACACAAAGTATTACAAACATAAAAGGACATAATAAGATAGCTAAGTGAGGAGACTAGTTCATGCATAGATTGCAAGTTGTCAACTAAGCAAGAAGTCACTATTTGACACTATTGTAGATAGGGAGATGACTAAGAATTCCAAACAAGAATCAAAATTGGATCAAATTTTGAAGAAGGAGCTCAAAATAGCTCACTATTTTTTTAAGATTTTGATAGACTCGCATGAGGAAATGACTCTAGGTCGAGGAAGTGCAGACAACTAGGTGAGCAGACATGATTGATAGAGTAGTTTTGATACTTTTAAGACAAGATGCTATACAAGGATTCATAGAGAACCATATGAGAAAGCACAATGAACTAGGTGAAGTTTCAGAACTACAAATTTTGACCAATTTTCTTGCATGAGGACTTGCATAGAGTCACTCATGGATTTGACAGTGTGACTAAAAAAGGTAGAATTTTGGCATCAGAAGGCAATATTTGGCAAAATCTCATGTAGAGATAGAGATTCAAAGATAGTTGTGTGAGGAACTACAAGGAACCCCATGAATAAGTGATGACAAGGAGTTTTCTAGCATGAAAAGTTGCAAAACTAGGTGCGAGAAAAGGGATAGACTGACATTTTTTGATTGAGCTTGAAGAGATTTTCAATGGTTTTGATAGTTCTGGACCAAAGGTTGATTATGTTACAATTTTAGGAAGATATAAGCATAGTTTTCAAGTTTTGGACATTATTTTGGTTTTCAAATAGACACTTGTTTTCAGACACGAGAAGCAAGTAGTAGTCACAAACAATCCAACTAAGGACAAAACAACTCAAAGGGACAAGGGAGTCTTGAACTTTTGTTTGTTTGAAAGATTTGGATAATTTTAAAGATTCAAAAAAAAAATACACACTTTATCCCTATAACCAAAAATGGTAGAGGAAGCAAAACCTTTGTCTCACAACTTATGTGCATGCATTCACCTCACACAACCATATCACCCCACTAGAGGGTACCCATATTTTTGGTGTATTCCAAAGACTCAATAACATATATGCTGAATGAACACCCTTGTGGTGGGGGTCAAGTGCATATATCACCTTCCAATATCTAGGTACATGCCTATAGTGACTATCTAAAGGAGAGATTCTTCCCACTCCTTTCACAAAGATTATGCCCCCTTTTAGAGGTGAACCAAGTACAAAAAAAAGAAGAGCTTTTTACTTGGATTCCATTCATATTAACCCCTAGTAGCTTCGTGAACAAAGTTGAGGCCAATAGCCCACACTAGAATCTATAATTGCATACACTTAACTAGCAAGACTCGGGCCAATGCCAGCCAATGCAGTATACAAAGCCTCTTCTTGATATGTAATATCAAAATGAAGAAGAGGGAATTAACATGGCTTCGGAGTATTTCACTCAACAAATATTTTTTATTATAGTGAGTTGGAATCTTCAACGAAAGGAGTGTACTCACTTGGGTCATTCCTAGAGGTTGGATTGCTCTGGCAAGACCTCTGAAGGTTGACTCAGATTGGTGGTTTGGATGTAAGGGTCCAAGTTTCTAATTTCTCACAAGGAAAAAAAATATACTCCTCTACCTTGTCACCTTACCCAAACACATAAAACATGTTCATCACTGAGTTAGCTTATTAATCCCAACTTTTCCTATTCCAAGACTTTGATCCCCTAAAAGGAAAATCATCTCTTCATCAAAGGATTTTCTTGGGAGAACCACTAGCTTTCTTGCCTCCCTTAGGTATCATCTTCTAAAGCCATCTAGGTTTCTAATTTACTCTTGGGCATCACTTCCAAGTAGCAAAGATCATACTCCTCTATTCCTTTGTCTAGAGCTCTATAAATTTCACAAGCCCTATTAAACTATGTGTGAGAAAGAACTAAAGAAGACACAATGTTTTAGTGAGTTTGAATATATTCTTTGACATGTGTATCTTTGACAAAGAATCCTGCAGTCAAATCATTAGTACTATTTAAGAGTTTGTAATAGGGTATTTTTGACAAGTGATCTACAAACCACTATTAAGTTGCATTAGAGGTTAGATATCATCAAATAAATGTTGCAAAAATAGTCATCAGATCAAAGAAACCATGAAAATGAAGCCAAAATGTAGACTTTTTAGTTTACTGGTGTTGAGTCTCATGTGAAGAAACACAACACATAGCATTAGAAAGTGTAGTGAATCCCATTAGGAAGTGTAAACTTAGCATTTTGTCACACAAGAAAGTATAGTAAGCCATACGGAGAAACACAAATTTGATAGTTTCTTGCGCAAGGAAGTGTAGAACAAGGAGCAAAATCTTAATTTCTTCTCATGAGAATCAGATTTTCCACATGAGAAACTGAGAGACTACATGGACAACAATGATAGAACACTAAATTGTAGAGTAAAGAATAGATGAGGCCAGAAACTTGATTTCTTGGCCCCATGGTGGGTGCCAAAAATTTATGTAGGAAATGTGGGCCTCTATGATTCACACACTTAAAAATGATCCTTATCTAAAGAATCCTCCCAGAATGAACATTAGATTATTCATCTAAAATAAACAATAGGTTGATCTATTTCCTCCTAACTAGAATTATTATGCTATTACTCTCAGATTGAGAAGGTAGCAACTAGACATCTAGAATGAAGGATTTTAAACTATATGAGATGCAAGTGTTAATCTAGATGAGATGCAAGTATTAATTTAGAAATAAGAAAGAAAAATTAATCTATATGTATGCATATTAATCTATATGAAAGCAATATGGAAAGGTAAGCTAAGAATGTGAGAATGCTTGAATTATAAATTCAACATAAGTTCAATGCAAATCAATTGGTAACCTCTAGATTGAGGAATTGAGGGCTTCTTAAATATAATCCAAGAACTTGATCAATGTTCAAGATCAAATAGAATGGATGGTTGAGATATGGAGAAGATTCATTCAGAATAGAAAGTTTTCTTGTGAAAAGGAAGTTTACTAATTGCTTATTAGTGGAATAAGGAGTTAACTAATTTAATTCCTTTTCTAATTTCAATCCACTCAAAGTTTTCATTTTTGAACTGAAAAGAGAATATTGGAGAAGATATCCGATTTAAAGAAATTAAATATGACCTCATAATTGAGTATTCTAAATTGAATGATTAAATTCAATAATTAGAATGAGAATATTTAATTAAATCAAATATATTAAATTCCTCATATATATTAGCTAAAGGAGTAAATTTAATTTAATTAAAGTACTAGGACCTATAATTAAATTAATTTGATTAAAACCTTAATGTAGCCAATTCAATGTATATATAGGAATTAATTAAAGTAAGTGATTAATATAGTTTGATGCTTTTTCCCATTTGACACTTAGTTGAGTAGAGATTATTAGAATTAGAATTAGTTTAGCATGACAATGTGCCAATTTTAGTGTATTACAACAGTAACTGAAAGATGTTGTTGGTTTGTAACTTTATTTACATCATCTTCATCCACATGTATACCTTCATAAGGTATACAAATGATTTGTATTCTTTTGATTCCTTCATAGGTTCAGCCTCATCTACTTTTGTATATTCATCAAATTTCACATTTTCACTTTTCACAACTTTGTTAGTGTTAGTATTCAAACACTTATAAGCTTTACTTCTTGTGGAATTGATGCAGGAGCATCCAGAAGTATAAGGTCAATCCTGTGTCATAAAAAAAAAGTACTTAGACTTAGTTTCTATTTCATGTGTTTTCATTTTTGGATACCCATTTGGGTCAAATAAAGGTTCCAACTCTCACAGTTCCACTATTAGTGTTATGGGTTAGAGTTTTTAATCACCTTGGGATACGTGTAAATGCTGAAAAAATAGGAGTATGTAATTGAGCCATCATTTTGGTGAAATAGAAGGTGTAAATTGGCTAGATGAATGTAATTTTAATTTAGATCATTTCAAAAAAAGAATCAAGTCAAAAGGCCCCACGGTTGGAAAGTTATTGCAATTTTTTGATTTTTGGAGACATCCTAAGAATGCCTCAAAGTCAGGTTAGGGGCATTAAATGACCTCAAATAAGGCCAAAAAATGGGGGATGAGCTAAGCTGGTCCATAGGGCTATAGAGCGCTTCGAGAGCTTTTTGAAAATGTAAACGGTTCGTCAATCGGAGCTACGGTTCAAAAGTTATGCCTCCCAAAAGTTCAATTACCATTTTTGGATTCTTTTAATTTTGCGCTGACTTCTAATGTGACTCCTAGAGCCTTCTATTTGGTCAGTGGATGCCTACTAGCACTTTCTAGAATTTATTCCTAATCCTTAACCCTCTAGGGTTTATTTAAGAACATTTCTGGCATTGTAAAAGGCAGTTAGGAGTGGAGTTTGAGAGAAGGTACTGGGAGAAGAATTTATCTCCAAACTTATGTTGTTGTAAGCCCATAGGGCATGTTTTGGAGTCTGTTTCTCTGCACTAAGTGTACTAGCATATTTTCAAAGTTAATAAAATCTTCCCTTTCCTGTTGTGTCCATTCTATGCTTGGGTTGTGTCTCCATTAGGAATAATCGAGGAATATACCTTCTTCACTTTTTTCATCTAGTTTACCATTTCTAAAATCTTTTAGAATATAAGACTTGCTTCCAAATACCTTAAAATATTTTACACCAGGTGAGTATCCATACAAGAGTTCAAAAGGTGTTGAATGAGTACCTTTCTTGACTTGTACACCATTCAAGGTAAAGGCAACTGTACATACAACTTCTCTCTAGTATTTCAAAGCAACATTTTTCTCCATCATGAATGTCCTAGCAGAGTCCATTACAAACTTGTTCCTCCTTTTAGAAATTCCATCTTGTGGAGGGGTCCTAGGACCAAATGTCTATCTTTTGATCCCTTTGTCATTACATAACATCTCAAACTCATTTGATGTAAATTCTCTTCCTTTATCATATCTCAAATATTTTAGACTTTTACCCATTTCCTTCTCGACTCTTGCTAAGTAACATTTAAACATTTGGAAAGCATCAGAGTTTTGTTTCAGAAACATAACTGTCATCATTCTAAAGTAATCATCAATAAGTAGCATAATGAACTTATCCCCTTTGTCACTTTGCACTTCAATTGGTCCACACAAGTTAGTATGAACAATCTCTAATATTGCTTTAGAGGTATGAGTCTTACTCTTAAAAATTGACTTTTTCATTTTGCCTAACTAGCATTGTTTGCAAATAATATATTTAGTTTTCTTTAGCTTAGGAAAACCTCCAACTCTTCTCATGTTACTAATAACCAAGTCATCAAAATCAACACAACATAACCTCTTGTACCTGTTGGTTTTTGAAAACGCTGGAGAGTTTTCAATTATCCCCATGAGAAGATGACACATCTAGGGGCAGCTAACTCACATTATAAACATATCATTTTAGACACAGGGCCAACTATAAGGCATGACCCTTCTTCTACTTCAGGTTCTGCTAGACCTAGGCGGGTAGACCTCAGATTCAAATGATACTGTACCAGTGCAAAAACATATCCCTGAATCTATTAAGCAGATGAAACCCTTATATCTCCTAGTAACTCATGAGATGACATAGATTTGCGGTAGCTAAATGTAAATCTAGAATATTCACAAGCTGAGTGAGGGTCAAACTTTTTATAGCTCTTCAACATGAAAGGTGAAAACACTTTGATTAATAATGTTGATTTCAACAAAACCTCAGATATGCAACAATAAGACTTAATGATCCTGTAGCTGATCAGTGCCTAATCCATTGGGAAAATCCATGAATCAAATAAATACATATGGATATTTGATACTTGTTTATATATTCAGACATCTAATCTATCTATTTAACTTGTAAATAGACATCAATGCTCAATTTAAATCCCATTCTTACATAATATCCCCATCAGTAAACTTGCAACCTTGTTGATTCCTTGAAGCATTTACACAACCTCTTGGGTCATAAGCAACAATGAATAACATACAACCTTAAGGGACTACAACTACAACCTAAGCTCTATGTCAAAGATTGTAAAACATTGAAAATTAGCTGATAAAGGAGACATGATTCAATTGAAACTCAACCTGCTGTTCTTTGTATTAATTTCCTTGAAATTATACAGTTATATGCATGAAAATGAAATCATGAAAAACACCTAATAGATTTGAACTATCTATATTTATCTTTCCTACTACTGTTCATACAAGAAGAATTTGCTGAAGAAAATGGTCACAGTCATGGGAATGCACCTAGAACTAGATCCAAAACTTGGTATCTCAGCAGTGACTGGTTTTCTCCAAAAGAATTGGAACCCTTACAATGAAAGAAAGAATGAAAGATATAGCAGAAGATGAAATTCCTAGATCTGATATGCAACTACCATCTATCCATTTGAAATTCAATCTTTGGCAACTAAATCATCTCTCTCTTCTTTCTACCATTGATCTGATATGATTTCATCATTATTCTGTAACTGACTAGTAAAATATCTGCTACTGAATGATGAAATCCCTTGTTGAGTCATCAAAATATCTAAAACCTTATGAAATTTTGGTTAAATTTGAGTTTCTACTGAGTGAATCTGATCAAAATTTGACCTTAACTATATTTTCACTGCCTTTTAACCATATTCTGGTCATTACTAGGTTAGAAATGAGTCCTGATCTTTGATTACCTGAATACAGTTACAATTTGGGAATTTGGGAAAAAACCTAGTATTGCTCGAACACATTGCTACCTATGGAAAAATTGACTCCAAAAATGAATAGCTCATCTTTTCCCGATTTTGATGGTATATAACATTGCCTATTTTGCCTTCTGAAAACCCCTTGAATGTTAGTTCGAAAAATACTCCTCTGGCTAGAAAAAATAAGTTTTGCAACTTAGATTTTAAATTTCATAAAATTAAAAATCTCTAAAGTTGAAACTTTAGAAAAGAGCCCTTTAAACTTCAAAGGAATTCTCAATGTGCCACTTTGGAGGAATAATAAAAAAAAATCTTTTTTATCATCTACAAATTTTTTGCCTACCCTTCAAATCTGGGGTCAACCCATGTTTGATCGAGCCTTTCTACCATGTGGTAGCCTCTAATTGGCTGACTACTACTCCTCAGATGCCATATCATCATCTATGGGACCCGCACCACATGTCGCCATTCTGTAATCCTACATTATTTAACCAGTGCACATCTTTGTTTTGCAGAAATGTGTTATCTGTCAGATCTGCCACGTGGTAGCATCTTGTGTGTCGCATATGAACTAGTCACCTATGCCATCTCATCATTGATTGGGCCTGTGCTGCCACATGGCGACAATCTGCATTCCCGCATTGTTTAACTCGCGAGCAACTTCTTCTTGCAGAATTGCACCATCCATCCATCTTGCTACGTGTCATGATCTCAGGACTCCTTGCCACATCAGCGTTAATGCACTTTCATTTAAAATTTTGCATTTCTACCATCCTATTGACATCACCCATGGGGACCGCAACATGCACCTTGGCTTCAAAAAGCCTCCTACTTCAAGTCACATTGAGTAGTGAGTGCAATTGTAATTATAATGCATAAAGCTCTTCTCGCCGGCCAACGTGGGATTTTTGTGCTAGACTGTTTCTCCCCCAGCCTGGGTGGCTTAATTTTCTATTGTGCCCTCTTTCAAACGTTGGTGTCTCCTTCTTATTTGTGTGTTCTAGCTGTATTCGACTGCCACTTTTCCCTTTACAATGGTGCCTTTTATTTGGACTACTTCCTCGTTTCATATGCATATCTAGTGCTCCCTTGCAACTTTGTTCTACTACTTTTGACATGGAATTTACTAAGAAATGTTGGGCGTTCCTTGCTGTTGCTAAATTGACATCAAATTGGTTAACTGCTGCATCTATTTTGAAGCTGGAGAAGTCAAATTTTTAGTCTTTCTCTATTCCTTTTTCAATGCATCTAAAAATGATTCATTTTAATCTCCTGCCCTGGCATCTTCCACTCTAACGACATGGATGTTCTCTACTTTTTGAATGAAGTTTCATATTTCCACATGGCATCTTAGATTGCGGGATTTTGTGTGATGTGAGCATATTGTTTGTAACCCAGCTCCTCTGCTTGGGTGGAGCTATGATTGGAGCCTTCTTCTATCACAGCCATGGAGTCTTCCTTCAATGCACTTCCCTTCATATTGCATGAGTTTCCTTCTATTGTTGGCCACCCTTATACTTGCAACTTTGAATTGGCACTGATTTTCATTCTATTGCCACCTTTGACTCTTAAGCTAGCAAAAACAAAAGAAATGCTACCGAACTTAGGGAAAGTTTTAGGTTAGTTCTTTGGATCCTTTGACAAGGCATTACATTTGGTATTATTGGAAAGCCACTAGTTGTTAACTAGCTAAACAAAATGAAAACTTTGAACTATCATGTGTATCTCTTTCAAATTGAAAACATGAAACTAGGTGAATTGAAATAGAACCTAAACTTCTACTTTCATATTTTTCATACTTCAACACTTAGGTTTCAAACCCAAAATTATATTAAAAACCTAAACGAGGGAAAAACTAAAAATTGAAATTCAAAGCATCACTTATTTACAATAAGTACAATATTTTTCTTGCAATGTTGTAATTCAAGCATCACTTGTTTCCACATTAGTACCAGAGTATGCCTTACCTACTCTGTTTCTTTTTAAATTATTGCAAATAATACATTCCAATCCCTTTCATGGTGCTTTGAACTCAAAGCCGCGTCCTCCTTTAGCATGGAGTACCCTTTTTCTTCATGCAAATTTAATTGCATCGGTAGGGAAAACTCTTTCACATGGTTTTGAACAGTAAATTGGGCAATCTATAGAAATCTTATATGTCTTTCCCATCTCCCTCATCTTACCATATTTTTGTTTGTTTATTGACCTATCAGTATGGATAGTGGAGTATAGAGGAAAACTTATGTTGTCACGTTCCCCCTTTTAAAGAAACACCAGAAACATTATTACTAGCCCTTGAACTTATATCACTTCCAATTTTGCTCCATTCAATCTTGCCACTAACACTTTTCACCTCTGCTAAGGTTGTAGCTTCAAATTTATGATCCTCATAACTTGACATAGGATCATAGCCTTCCAGCATATTCTTATTGGGATCACTCGATCTTCTATTTTTCCTTTTTTAAATATTTTAAAATCCCAAAACCTCATTAATCTAATAGAATTAGTCGGGCCCCAAAGTGGGTCCGGCTAAATTTTTTTTTGTTTTCAAACAACTAAACCTTCAAACTGATCTATTCATCATCTTGAACTGATAAGAATCAAATTTGATTCATTGACTGATTGTTCAAAACTCATTTTATCCTTTTCTGCAACCTGTCACTTCGTGCTAGGAGGTCCTTTGACTAGCCTTAAAAACTAACCAAATCAGTTGATCAGGCTCTACTATTTGACCCACTAATTCTCTCCTCTATCTACTTCTATCCCCTCAAATCTTGTCTCATGATGACATTAGGGTCAAAAGATATTTGCTGTTAAAGTTGCCTTCTCAGAATCACCTACATGAAAACATGTCAGAAAACAATAAACTGGGTTCGAAATTGGCTTGGAAAAATCGGCAAATAGACACTTGGAATGATGAAAAATGGGGTGTTAGTTCTCTATCATGAGTACATTATGGATATGTGATTTGGGCTCATGACGAATAACATGGTGTAAATTGCGAGCATTCAAAGTGGGCTACTTGGATTTTGCAAATTGGGAACAATGATAGGAATCAATTTTTTGCAAATGGAATGGACTAGAAAAGTGTGCATATGGATTTTTCATGACCTAAAAAATTGGCACACTTAAATTATTTTTAGAGGAAAACATAGTGGTACAATCCATTCGATCTCACCTATCACGGATGTCAAGTTATAATGTCTTGAACAAGGGTCCAAACAAATTTGCAAATGCTGACACCAGTAAAAAGATAGGAATTGCATTTGAAAACTGATCAAACAGATTCATCATAAGCTGAAACTTGAAACATAACAAGTCTCTGATGTCTAAAATGCAATGCAAAAGGAAATTTCTCATTTCGGTCAACTGGTCAAAAGTTATAGCATGTCAAATAGGGCTTCCCAGAATTTGTGCAATGTGCATCAACATGAAAATTTAAATGACCAACTTTGAGGGATTAAAAACCTAGTCAAATGGAATCAAAATGACTCAAAATCTAAAACATAGGCTCTCAAGTATGGACACTAGACACAATTCTAGGTGTGAGATATTCAAATGCAAACTGGGCTTTTGGTCGCTATTTGACTCCTAGGCAGAATTGCAAATTTGGACACTAGCTCAAAATGGGACTTCACAGAATGATTCAGGATGGCAAAATAACATTGTGGATCACATGTATATGTCAAATGAAATGTGTTAAGCCACTGAAACACCATCTAGGCCTCAAATTGACAATTGGCTACATATGCCTAAAAAAACATTTATAGGGCTTAAATTTCTCAATAATGCTCAAAATCAGGGCTTTAATTTTGAGCGCCAATAGTGGCTCTATCTGGGGATGCATGTCCCTTGTGGGCATGGCAAGATTTCAAATCTGTGGGAGAAGCAGACCACACATTTGACTTCAAAATCTTGTCTCGAACAACTTTATTGAAAACAGGGAAAACTACCACTACTATGTACAAACGATGGCCTCGAGCCACCGAACTTCAACAAAATTGTTTACCTCTATCATAAACATGATACTCATCCTAAATTGCATGAGATAAACTAGGATTATCAATCATATCAGTTTCACCAATCATATATATATCCTGTATCTCACCACTTAGCAAAACTGAATCTAAACATCGACTTCCACAATGCATATAAAAATTTGATTCACTCTCCACAATTCTCACATCATGAAAGTTTTCATCAACATGCTTATAACTATTAGACTCAAACTGAAAAATCTCTTCATTCAATGAATCATGCATGCTATCAATCTTGAATATGAATGTATCATATTCAACATGGGGAAAAGAATCACTCATACCTTCAAAATATGCATCCTTCTGTATAACTGGATGATATTTAAATGAACAATCTGATTTGTACTCACATATGTCATCAATATCAAAATCTGAAGCTAATTCGGGATCTTCAAATAATTCTCTAAAATTAGCAAATGGATTAGTTATCACATTAAAATATTCATCATAAAAATCATTGCAAGGTATAGGCAGATTTTCAATAACCATCTCATCAAACACCTTGTTATCATAGTCAGATGCAACATCATGATCATATTCATTGTCATATTTGGAAGAAGAACAGTTTGACCTCTTACAACTGTAAGACAAAGTATCATCATTAAACTTATTCTCTATTAAATCTGAACCGTCCATGTGCTCTTTAAAAAGAGGATCGATAATTCCATGCAAAGCACCTTCATAGACATTAGGACAAGTGATATGCTGATCAACATCAAACTCCTCACCATATAATGGATTAGTGAAAACATTAAAACCATTTCTAACATCACTGTCATGGACACTTTCAACATATGAAGAAGAAAAATCAAAATCATATGAAGACTCAACATCCACTCTATCAACGAAGCATGTAGAATACAAATCAAAGTTACTTTCATTGTCTCCATATAGGTGAGTCAAATGTCTTGCAAACAAATCATCTTTAGGTGCTGATGCATTAACCTCAAAATCTTTTCTATACTGTTGGTTACTACTGCATGTATCTTCAAGACATCCATCTACACAACTAACCAATTCATCTTTATAAATAATCCTTTTATCCTCATATTTTGTAGACAAATCTTCTTCACAACTTTCAACCTCAAACTCATTTGCACAATTCTGAACTAGAAATTCACTTTCAGATTTAAGAAAAGAATTCATACCTTTACTGACATAAGAGAACTCACTTTTGACATTGCTCTTTTCTTCCCAATTTGCATCTCACTCACATGAAGATGGACACACACTAGCACTTTCCTCTCCTTGACTCGAGTAATAACTCTCATCATCAGCTTCATATGATGCTTCTTCATAATACATTGGATCAAGAACTTCATTATCACTTGAAAGACAACCTTCATCTTTATCATGTACTCACATTGATATGATTGTCTGTCAACTTCAGATCTAATAATGCTTTCAAAATGATGTAATCTCTCAATAAGATAATTCATTTCTTGCATATCCGATTGATCAACTAAATCTATCTTATCATCTATTGCTGAAACATTATAAAAATATGCACTATGCTCTTCTGACTGTGATTGAGATGAGTGTAATTTACATTCTTCATCCTGTGTTGTATCTCCATGACATGTCGGATTAGCAACACCAAACTCATGATCAGAGAGATAACTGTCAGCCTCTTCATCCTCATACCGAGATGAATACCTTTCCTCTTCTTGATTCATTATGTTTCCAACATAATGCAAATCATCAATGGGAGAATGAATGACTGAACTTATATCTTGCATGCATAACTCATCAAGTGAATCAACTCTATCATCTGCTGTTGTAATACCATAAACATGTGCATTAAATTCAGCAAAAATGGAATCATTTCTTTTTTGCAACAAAGAGATTTCATGTTCACATGTTTTTATTTCTGAATCTTCAACAAAACTATTTACAACAATAGGGGTACTTATTTGCTGATCTGAAATTAAACATTCTATATGACATTGATTTATTCTTTGCACCTCATCTTGCTAGCAAACATTCTTAGAGAAGTGACTCTTGGTTAAGCCATATTTTATGTTATTCTCAATCTCTATAGCTGTCATGAATGCCTGATGCAAAGTCTTAGGTTCTTTATCTCTCAATAGATAGCTCATCTTTTTATCAAATGCACCGAGATAAACCACTAAACACATTTGATCATTTGGCTTGTAACTTTTAGGAATTTCATTTAAAACCTTTGTAAATATAATATTAAATTTAGGAACTAACTCACCATTCTTGACTTGGATATTCAAAAACTTATCAAAATAATCAGAAATGCTTACTCTTTCCTCGAATTGCATCATGAACATTGACAATAATTCATCCCAGGATGAAATTGAACATGCTGGTAAAAATGAAAACCAGTCTCTAGCATCATCTTCTAAAGTTTGAACAAAGAACTTCATCTAAACATCCTCATGAGAAATTTCAAAATCACCAACCAAGTCACTAAACAACTGAACATGATGACTGGCTAAATTTTCATGGTTTCCACAAACTTAGGCAAATACTTTCTGAGGTTACAAGGCATAGTATTTGGGAAACCATGAATACCATTAAAATTTAATGGCATATACTGCTTGGTAGAAATGGATCTAGGAACTTCACTAACCAGCTGCATCCTAGATGAATTGAATCTTGACATTATTCAAAAATTTTAACCTCATTCACCTATAATAACTTTTGATTTATAATTTGTAGCAGATCTGGAAATATCTTCTACCAAATCAACTTCAAACATACTTTGAAATATGAAAATATTTTGGCTAAATCTACTTCTCACAAAGTATGTTAAATTATGCTAAACGATTCTCCTATTTAATGCTGAATCCATTTGACGGAGAAACTTTTGTGAATCTTACTTTCATGTAAATAAAATCACATGAGAATGTAAATACCTTTCAATACAGATGCTTGCAACTACTTCAATGCTGCAAATAACAGCAGATTCAGATCTTATATGGATTTAGTAACACTTGCGCTGCATCTCATTTGATTCTTTTACCTAGTGTCAAGAACTTGAAATGAATTCTTCAAACTTTCCTTCCCACTGTTGTTTCCTTCATAATACCTTCACACTTATGAAGCACTGGTGCAAATATTTTACTTTGAGTCACCACTCACTTAGTGAGAAAAGATTAACCAACTTGCAAAACAAAACAAGATGGTCCAGAATTTACAACTGGTATTTGCAAACTATATTCAACAACAAGGGAATTTCACATTCTTGACAAACTAAAAGAACATGACACTAACTCTAAATTTTGACAGCAACTTATCAAAACTTCAAGTGACTTTGATATTACAAATTATTCAATTCAATTAAACTTTTGCTGTCAATGAATAAGAACATTGGGGGACATGAAACTTTAGCAAGGAAATAAGAAACACTCTTACTATATATTTGCTATATCCGATCTATTTCATGCCAGAGATATTGATTCTTTCTGTATGCACATTCCCCAGTAGAGTGACCATTTTGTTGGTGTTTGAAAACGCTAGAAGGTTTTCAATTATCCCCATGAGAAGATGACACATCTAGGGGTAGCTAACTCCCATTATCAACATATCATTTCAGACATAGGGCCAACTATAAGGCATGACCCTTCTTCTACTTCAGGCTCTGCTAGACCTAGACAGGTAGACCTCAGATTTAAATGATACCATACTAGTGCAAAAACATATCCTTGAATCTATTAAGCAGATGAAACCCTTATATATCCTAGTAACTCATGAAATGGCACAGATCTGCGGTAGCTAAATGCAAATCTAGAATATTCATAAGCTGACTGAGGGTCAAACTTTTTATAGCTCTTCAACATGAAAGGTGAAAACACTTTGATTAATAATGTTGATTTCAACAAAACCTCAGATATGCAACAATAAGACTTAATGATCCTATAGCTGATCAGTGCCTAATCCATTGGGAAAATCCATGAATCAAATACATACATATGGATATTTAATACTTGTTTATATATTCAGACATTTGATCTATCTATTTAACTTGTAAATAGACATCAATGCTAAAATTAAATCCCATTCTTACATAATATCCCCATCAGTAAACTTGCAACCCTGTTGATTCCCTGAAGCATTTACACAACCTCTTAGGTCATAAGCAACAATGAATAACATACAACCTTAAGGGACTACAACTACAAACTAAGCTCTATGTCAAAGATTGTAAAACATTGAAAATTAGCTGATAAAGGAGACAAGATTCAATTGAAACTCAACTTTCTGCTCTTTGTATTAATTTTCTTGAAATTATACAGTTATATGCATGAAAGACACCTAATAGATCTGAACTATCTGTATTTATCTTTCCTATTGCTGTTCATACAAGAAGAATTTGCTAAAGAAAATGGTCACAGTCATGGGAATGCACCTAGAACTGGATCCAAAACCTGGTATCTCAGCGGTGACTGGGTTTCTCCAAAAGAATTGGAACCCTTACAATGAAAGAAAGAATGAAAGATATAGGAGAAGATGAAATTCCTGGATTCGATATGCAATTGCCATTTGTCCACTTGAAATTCAATCTTTGGCAATTAAATCATCTCTCTCTTCTTTCTACCATTGATCTGATCTGATTTCATCATTATTCTGTAACTAACTAGTAAAATATCTCCTACTGAATGATGAAATCCCTTGTTGAGTCATCAAAATATCTAAAACCTTATAAAATTTTGATTAAATTTGAGT
Source organism: Cupressus sempervirens (assembly GCA_028749045.1). Taxonomy (NCBI): domain Eukaryota; kingdom Viridiplantae; phylum Streptophyta; class Pinopsida; order Cupressales; family Cupressaceae; genus Cupressus; species Cupressus sempervirens. Next base: position 311,511 of record JAPHAW010000013.1, on the reverse strand, counting down.
TTCTACTACGTGAATCTGATCAATATTTGACCTTAAATGTATTTTCATTGCTTTTTAACCATATTCGGGTCATTACTAGGTTAGAAATGAGTCTTGATCTTTGATTACCTGAATATAGTTACAATTTGGGAACTTGGGAGAAAACCTGTTATTGCTTGAACATATTGCTACCTATGCAAAAATTGACTCCAAAAATGGATAGCTCGTCTTTTCCCAATTTCGGCAGTATATAATATTGCCTATTTTGCCTTTCAAAAACCCCTGAATCTTAGTTCGAAAAATACTCCTTTGGCTAGAAAAAATAAGATCTGCAACTCAGATTTTAAATTTCATAAAATTAAAAATCTCTAAAGTTGAAACTTTAGAAAAGAGCCCTTTGAACTTAAAAGGAATTCTCAACGTGCCACTTTGGAGGAATAATTAAAAAATATCTTTTTTATCATCTTCAAATTTTTTGCCTACCCTTCAAATCTGGGGTCAACCCATGTTTGACCAAGCCTTTCTGCCACGTGGTAGCCTCTGATTGGCCGACCATTGCTCCTTAGATGCCATGTCATCATATGTGGGACCCACACCACGTGTCGCCATTTCGCAATCCTGCATTATTTAACCGATGTGCATCTTCATTTTTTTGAAATGCGCTATCTATGGAATCTGCCACATGGTAGCATCCTGTGCATCATATTTGAATTTTTTGCTTGCACCATCTCATCGTCGACTTTCCCCATGTTGCGACATGGTGACAATTCATATTCCCGCATTGTTTAACTCACGAGCAACTTCTTCTTGTAGAATTGTGCCATCTATCCATTTTGCCATGTGTCGTGATCTTAGGACTCCCTGCCATATCAGCGTTAATGCACTTTCATTTTAAATTTTGCATTTCCACCATCCTGCTGATGTCATCCATGGGGACCACAACATGCACCTTGGCTTCCAAAAGCCTCCTAGTTCAATTCACATTGAGTAGTGAGTGCAATTGTAATTATAATGCATAAAGCTCTTCCTGCCAGCCAATGTGGGATTTTTGTGCTAGACCGTTTCTCCCACAACCTAGGCGGCTTCATTTTATGTTGTGCCTTCTTTCAAATGCGGGTGTCTCCTTCTTATTTGCATGTTCTAGCTATTTTTGACTGCCACTTTTCCCTTTACAATGGCGCCTTTTATTTGGACTGCTTCCCTATTTCATACGCATATCCAGTGCTCCCTTGCAACTTTGTTCTACTACTTTTGACATGGAATTTACTAAGAAACGTTGGGTGTTCCTTGCTATTGCTAAATCAACATCAAATTGGTTAACTGCTACATCTATTTTGAAGCTGGGGAAGTCAGATTTTCAATCTTTCTCTGTTCCTTTTAAATGCATCTAAAAATGATTCATTTTAATCTCCTACCCTGGCGTCTTCCACTCTAACGACGTGGATGTTCTCTGCTTTTTGAATGAAGTTTCATGTTTCCACATGGCATCTTTGACTGCGAGATTTTATGTGATGTGAGCATATCTTTTATAACCTGGCTCCTTTGCTTGGGTGGAGCTATGACTGGAGCCTTCTTCTATCACGGCCGTGGAGTCTTCCTTCAATGTGTTGCCCTTCATATTGCATGAGTTTTCTTCTATTGTTGGCCTCCCTTATACTTGAAGCTTTGAATTGGTGCTGATTGTCATTCTATTGCCACCTCTGACTCTTAAGCTAGCTCCCCTTTGAATACGTGGACTCCATCTTAAATGAAAACGTGTTTACAATAAGTATAGTATTTGTCTTGCAATGTTGTAATTCAAGCATCGCTTGTTTCCGCATCAGTACTAGAGTATGCCCTGCCTGCTCTATTTCTTTTTAACTTATTGCAAATAATACATTCCACTCCCTTTCATGGTGCTTTGAACTCAAAGTCACCTCCTCCTTTAGCGTGGAGTACCCTTTTTCTTCATGCAAATTTAATTGCATCGATAGGGAAAACTCTTTCACGTGGTTTTGAATAGTAAATTGGGCAATCTATAGAAATCTTATATGTCTTTCCCATCTCCCTCATCTTACCATATTTTTGTTTTTTTATTGACCTATCAGTATGGATAGTGGAGTATAGAGGAAAACTTATGTCATCAGGTTTCCCCTTTTAAAGAAACACTAGAAACATTATTGGTAGCCCTTGAACTTATATTACTTCCAATTTTGCTCCAATCAATCTTGCCACTAACGCTTTTCACCTCTGCTAAGGTTGTAGCTTCAAATTTATGATCCTCATAACTTGACATAGGATCATAGCCTTCCAGCATATCCTTATTGGGATCACTCGATCTTCTATTTTTCCTTTTTAAAATATTTTAAAATCCCAAAACCTCATTAATCTAATAAAATTAGTCGGGCCCCAAAGTGGGTCCGGCTAAAAAATTTTCGTTTTTGAACAAATGAACCTTCAAACTGATCTATTCATCATCTTGAACTGATAAGAATCAAATTTGATTCATTGACTGATCATTCAAAATTCATTTTATCCTTTTGTGCAACCTGTCAGTTCGTGCCAGGAGGTCCTTTGACTGGCCTTAAAAACTGACCAAATCAGCTGATTAGGCTCTGCTATTTGACCCATTAATTCTCTCCTCTGTCTACTTCTATCCTGTCAAATCTCATCTCATGATGACATTAGGGTGCGAAGATATTCACTGTCAAAGTTGCCTTCTTAGAATCACCTACATGAAAACACGTCAGAAAACAATAAATTAGGTTCGAAATTGTCTTGGAAAACTGGCCAAAAAAACACTTGGAAAGATGAAAACTGGGGTGTTGGTTCTCTGTCATGTGGATATTATGGATATGCGATTTGGGCTCATAAAAAATAACAGGGCGCAAATGGCGAGCATTCAAAGTGGGCTACTTGGATTTTGCAAATTGGGAACAATGATAGGAATCAATTTTTTGCAAATGGAATGGACCTAGAAAAGTGTGCATATGTATTTGACATGACCTAAAAAGTTGACACACTTAAAGTATTTTTAGAGGACAACACAGTTATACAATCCATTCGATCTTACCTATCACAGATCTCAAGTTATAATGTCTCAAATAGGGGTCCGAACAAATCTGCAAATGCTGACACCAGTAAAAAGATAGGAATTGTGTTTGGAATCGCATTTGAAAACTAATCAAATAGATTCATTATAAGCTGAAACTTGAAACATAACAAGTCTCTAACATCTACAATGCAACCCAAAAGGAAATTTCTCATTTTGGTCAACTGGTCAAAAGTTATAGCATGTTAAACAGGGCTTCCTAGAATTTGTGCAATGTGCATCAACATGAAAATTTAAATGACCAACTTTGAGGGATTCAAAACCTAGTCAAATGGACTCATAACAACTCAAAATATGAAACATAGGCTCTCAGGTATGGATACTAGACACTCCCAAAGTGGCGAATCATACACAATTCTGGCTGCGAGATATTCAAATGCAAACTGGGCTTCTGGTCGCTATTTGACACCGTAGAATTGCAAATATGGACACTAGCTCAAAATGGGACTTCACAGAATGATTTGAGATGAAAAAATAACATTGTGGATCACATGTATATGTCAAATGAAATGTGTTAAGCCACTGAAGCACCATCTAGGCCTCAAACTGACAATTGGCTACATATGCATAAAAAAACGTTTATAGGGCTTAAATTCTCAATAATGCTCAAAATTAGGGCTGCAATTTTAAGCGCAAACAATACCATAGACACACATCATCAAATTCTACAACTGAACAAGTAGTATCCTCTATATCAAGGTAGAATAGATTACCTCTACTTTGATCACCTTTTCTAATTAGTTTCTATCAATATCATAGATCTTAGCAATCTTTTTCTCAAACTCAACCTTACAACCTGAATTATTCAGTTGTGTTACACTCAACAAATTATAGTTAAGTCCTTCAACATAATAAGAATTTTCACATAAAATATTTTTTGTGAGTTGGATAGAACCTTTTCCTTGTATCAAACATGGTGCATCATTACTAAACCTTACACTATTTCCATCATAACAATTCAAGATAATGAACTTACTTTTATCTCCAATCATGTGATGTGAACACCTATTGTCAATGATCCATCTGTCTTTCTTGTTTACACAAGACACTAGTGCAGTTGCCTCATCCTCATTAGATTCATCCTTCATTGCAACATACACCACTTCATCATCATGATCATTAGATTAATCTTTTGTTTCTTCTTCAACAATGTAGTAAGATTTCTTACCTTTATCTTTGTAATCTTTTCCATCTTCATCTCTTCTACTTTTGTACTTGTTTCCACCTCTATAATTCTATTGGAATTATTTTAGAATAAATGAGAGGTGGGGGGGTGGGTGAATTAGTTATTCAAGGTCTAGATGAATAAAATAAAACTTTTTCACAATTTGATGAATCCATAAAATATTCATAACCATGCATGCATTCATTGTGTATTCACTAAAACTTGTATGTCACTTTCAAATCAACTTGCAGAAATGTAAAGCATGAAACACAACACATTCATTAGCACACTTGACACAATGATTTATGTGGAAACCCAATTTGGAAAAAACCACTAGTAACATGCTACTCTTTTTCACTCTTTTGAAGTGATGCCTTGTGAAAGGCCAACCCTATTAAAGGTTACAATACACACTGTTAAATGTGACCTCGTTAAGAGATTTCAATCACCCTATTAAAACTGAGCCTTATTAGAGGACTTTAGGCCATTCAATTGGAATGCCACCTTATTAAAGGATTTTCCAATGACTGTTAGGTCAAACTCAATCCAAAGGATTTACCCTAGGCTGATACAATTGTTTAAGAGTAACAATAGAGGTTTAATCTGATACAACTTACAACTTTACTTGCAGATTACAAATCTCTATTCAGTCCTCAATTCTACTTGGCTTTCATACTTTGCAGCTCTAATAGCTTGTTCACCCTTCAAGAATTCATCTCCTTAAGCCTTCTTGCTTGGTATACCATTGTAGACTCTTCTCTTGGGTCACTTGATGAAGCAAAACCCTTAATTCCTTCTCCTCCTTAGGTTCTTGCACATGACACCAACCTCTCTAACCTCTTTGCTTCATGAACAAAAATTCCTATATAAAGGAAATTAGATTATTTTCCCTCTCATTATCCATCATCTAAATTAGGGTTTTGGATGGATTAGGTAGAATACAATGTATCTACCCTATATATTGTCTTTTATAGAAAATTCTCTTGGAATCCTTTTGAATACACCTAAAAATGGTTTACACAAAATTTTGTGCCACCAACTTAGCAATCTTATCTTCCTCCTAGTTCACAAGTTTCAAGAAAATAAACTCATTGGCTTAGATTTGGCAAATATTTGATCTTTATCATAATGTAGTAGCTCGACATTATCAACCTTTTGATGCTCGACACATACTATGTTACTTGACATCAACTATAAAATTTACTCATCATCAACTAATTTTACTGGTGCTCAGCATCAACTAAAATTTACTCGGCTTCAACTAGAATTCGCTTTCACTCAGCTCCAATTGACTTTCTACTTGGCTTGCACTAACTTTTCTTGGCACCTACTATCCACTCGATCAAGCTTGGCAAACAAACTCTATTTAACTTATTCTTCTAAACTTTCTAAGTGTAGCTAGCCATTTTGTAACCTTAAGTAAATCATCAATACATCATGTCATCATTGTCTTAACTAATCCTTGTACTTCATTACATAACCATAACTCAACCTTTCCTCTAGGTGCTTTTATTACACCTCATTGATCAAATCCTCTTCATCAATAAACTAAGTGATAGTACTTGAATCTTATAGGCAATTGTCATACTGACAAATAGCAAGTTTGACATCAGTGACAAAACAATGATTGAAACACATAATCTTCTTCAACAATTTGTTTGCCAATGATCTTTTCAATCAAATTTTAACAAATTCTTTTTCTCTAGACACCTGGTAGCAATATGACCAACCTCATTACAATTGAAACACATGATAGTTAACTTACCTTTGAACTTGCCTTTACCTCTGTGAAATCTCCTTGCTAGTAGTGCTTCAAGTTGTTCTACATCTTCCTCATCTATTTCATTGTCACTAGACATATACTTTACCTTTTTGTTCTTCTTCTCATTAGGTTCCTTCAATGACAATTAGCTTTGAAAGAAGATTCAACATTGTCAAACTTATAATTATCAAAATTAGATAGCTCAGAAGTAGTGAGCCTACCTATTAGAACTTCAAGAGTCATATCATTCCGGGCACACATCTTAGTTCTTGTATTGCAGAAACTCTAATAGCATAAATAGGTAATAGTGTTCTCAAAACTTTTCTTAGTATATTCTCATCATCTATCTTACAAGTAGCTCCTCTTATTGCATTAATAACATCTTTTATTCTAGAGAAATATTGAGCAATATTCTCACCTTCTTGTATTCTCATATCATCGAACTTACCTCTAAGACTTTTAGATTTGGCTCTTAGGACATATTTGTCACCTCCATAGCTAGTGTGAAGAGTGTCCCACATTTTCTTTGCACTATCACAACCCTTGATATTATCAAACTTGACATAACTTAGGGCAGAGGTAATCTCCAACATTGTCTAGTTGTGTTCTTTCTTCATTTTAAGATCTTTAGTAGTTAGGGCTCCAATAGGATCAACATGCTTTGTGGTGATGGTAGATTATGCATGATCTCCAAGTCCTCCCAGGTGTATCTTCATCAAGCTTTTCCATGCAGGAAAATTATCTCTATTAATCTTGGATACTTCTCTTTTTGACATCTTGATATTTTTTCTTATAATACCATCAAACTAGTCCTCTTAAGCACATGGCTCTAATACTAGTTGTTGGAATTCTATAGAATAACTGGGAAGGGGGTGAATTAGTTATCCAAAGTCCAAATGTACAATTAAAACTTTTCACAACTTAGTGAAGCCATATCATAAAACATTTTTATTATACATGCATCCATTAGATCATACATATACTTAAACTTGTAGATAACTGTCAAATCAACTTTGTAGAAATGTAAATATAAAACACAAAAAATTCAATAACACATTTGAAATAATGATTTAATGTGGAAATCCAATTTGGGGAAAAATACTAGTAACATGCTACTCATTCTCAATCTTCTGAAGTGATGCCCTATGAAAGGCCTACCTTGTTAAAAGTTATAATGCATACTGTTAAATGTGACCTAGTTAAAGGATTTCAATCATCCTGTTAGGAGTGAGCCTTGTTAGAGGACTTTAGATTATTCACTCAGAATGTTACTTGGATAAAGGACTTACAAATGACTGCTAGTTCAACCTTAATCCAATGGATTTACGCTAGATTGATATAATGATTAGAAAGTAATAGTAAGGCTTGATTTGATAACAACTTACAACACACCTGTAGATTACATATCTCTATTTTAGTCCTCCATTCTACTTGACTTTCATACACTTCAGCTCTAACAACTTGTTAACCCTTTAAGAATTCATACCCTTAAGCTTTTTTTCTTTGCTTTCCAATGCAGACACTTCCCTTAGGTCACTGAATGAAGCAAATATCCTAGATTCCTTGTCTTCCTTAGGTTCTCACACATTATAAACTTTTCTTCTGACCAACCATCTGTATAAATAGAAAATTTATATCTTTTTCCATTCATCCTCCATTGTCCATTTTAGGGTTAGGTTGGATTAGGTAGGATCCAACAAATCTAACCATCATTTTATTTTATTCCCTTCTAGAAACTTCTCCTTCAATCCTCTTTGAATTCACCTCAAAATGGTTTATCTTGAATTTTTTACCACCAACTCATCAAGTTTATCTTCCACATAGTTCACACAATCCAATAAATAAAACTTGCTAGCTTAGATTCATTGAATTCTTGATCTTTCTCATAATGCTAACACTCGACATTAATTGGCTTCTGATGCTTGACATACTGCATTGCTTGACATCCACTATCAAAACACTCAACATGAACTAAAATTTATTGGTTCTCAGCATCGACTAAACTTCACTCAACTTACACTATTTTGCTTGGCATAAATTGATCTTCAACTTTACTCAGCTCCAACTAATTTTCTACTCAGCTTGCACTAACTTTGCTTGACACCAACTATCCATTCGATAAAGCTTGGAAGACTTAATTATTCTTTCTTTTTCTTCTAGACTTAATTAGTGTATCCATTTTTTGCAACCTTTAGTAGATTATCAATGCACTATAATATCATTGTCTTAACTAATCCTTGTGCTCCTTTTCATATCTTAACTCAACCTTTCCTCTAGGTGCTATTGTCAACTCATTTGATCGAATCCTCTTCATCAATCAAACAAATGATAGTACTCAAATCATATAAGAAATTGTCTTACCAACAAGTAACAAGTTTGAAATCAGTGACAAAACAATGATTGAAACACATATTCATACTTGTATCAATCTATTTTCAACATTGTTGTCACAAAAGTTCGTAACTTTGCCTAAAGTTTTTACCTAAAGGCAACCTTATGAAACATGGAGACAATATCCAAGTTATGAGACTTGAACAATGAGACTAAATCTTTGGAGAAGGCCAACTTTCTTACTATCAGGGCACACCTAAATACTTCTTGAGAGGAAAAGGGAGAAGGAATTCATGAAAGAAAACTACCTATTCTAATGTAGAGGGGGTGATGCACCAAAATAGAATGTTCAACTTATCTCTTCCTAATAATGGACTACTCACCAATACAATCTCAAAATACATTGATTCAACCTTTGTTTTAATTAAACAACCACATGTAGATCAGGAAGAAAATGAAATGCTATAAGGAAGGAACTTCACTCTATAACATTCAAGGCAAAGTAGATACTGTCATATAGATTAGAGAATGAAAACAATACACTAACAAAGGAAAGAAAGTTTTTACACTTATATTAATAGGAGAATGAGGTACATCAAAGAAATATATTCATTCATAGACAAAAGGAAATTACTGTAGCAAAGCATGAAATACAATGCTATAGAATTAGAGAAAAGGCTAACCCTAGGAAAGGTTACAAAACTTTCTTTTATAGTTGAAGAATAATTGAGATAGCTTTTTCCCTAAGGAAAAGCTCAACTATTACCATTAAGGTTGCAAAGAACAATTGCTACAAATTTGGGGAAGATTTGATCAAGGTACACATCTAGATGCAGGAAATCATATCTTTCATGCCAATCCAAGCCCTTGAGAGGACATATATGACAACTATTATCATCCTAATTGGGTAGATGGATAAACTAAGTGACAATGGAGTGTTCTTTGCATCAAACAAGCATGAAGAGAACAAAAAATTAGATGCATACAATCAAAAGATCAATTTTCCATTAAAGAGTGGTATCAAATCATGCTCTCACTACCAAATTAACTATTATCATTTTTCAAAAGAAGTCAACCATTTCCCTATACCCTTCTTACAATTTTATTGGTTGAGCACGCCTCTTAATTCTCTAGCTTGGACAAGCAGAACACATTTTTATGTCAACCTAGGGATCTACAATCTTACGATCATCAATGAAGTCAACCCCCTCATAACGTCTTCAATTGGAAACTTTAGCTCTACAATCTTACGATTAGTCAAAATGAAACACCCATGATCTTACAACAACCACCTTTGTATAGCATTGACAACAGGCAACCATAATCTTATGATCCTTTGATTGTCCCTTATTGTATCATCAAAATTCCTCTTTGCCTTATGATCTCATGATAGAATGATCTCATGAAAACACCTTTGTCATAACATAAGAGACCCATCAATATGCCCTTGATATCTTACAATAACAACCTTGGTACATGGTCATAGGTCTCTTTTTTCTTCTTTACTATGTTGCGAGCATAGTTAGTTTGGCCTTACGATCTCATGATCATAGTCTATCATAACATTGATAGCAACAACCATAACCCTTACAATCTTACAAGCATGGTTAGCTAACCCTTTTCATGACTTTGGTAGTCTATCAACTTACCCTTGTGATCTCACAACAATGGTTTATCATGAGATTAGAAAACCTATGTGCTTACCTCTATCGATGGAAAACCTCAATTCAACCTTTGTCGCCTTCATTCAATGAATGACCACCTCAAAATTGGACCTTTACCTTTTTATATCCTCTAAAATCTTACAACCATATGATGGCATGATCATACCTTTGGCATAGTTTTGGAAGCCCAAGAAATCACCACAAGATCTTACGACAAAGGCCTTGTTATAGAATTGGAACATCAATCTTCAAACCTTGTCATTCCTACAATCCTACAATCATTTGATGTTATTACTAAATGATGCTATGACCACCATTTTAGTCTTATGACCTCACAAACACAACATCCCATAATATGAAAGACCCCTTAAACTACATCTATGATCTTATGAACACTAACTATTGTAGCATCAACAATGGGGAAACTAACCCTTACAATCACCCCTTTTGGCATAACATTGGTAGAATACCTCTAAACATGACCTATGATGCTATAATAAACTATATTTATCTAAGTTGTTGACCATCATAGGACTACAACTTAAAACTGTTAAAATTTATTGATGGAGTTCATCAATTGAATGATCCTTCCTTATTCGATGAACAAATCCTTGATGCTTGCAACAATGCGAGAAGCAGTCCCTCCTGAACCTAGTCCACCATGCAACATGGTAGATTTTCATTTCCATACTTCTATTAAAATCAAACATATTTGAGTTCTGGGGAAGCAACATCCATAGATCCTCATCTAATCAACAACCATTGTAGAATGAAAAACCCTTGGTGAAGTCAAAACCCATGCTAATCAAAAAATACCACCCTGCCAATCTTCTGACACATACCATCTTTGTGTGACCCACATACTAAAACTAGTCCCATAAAATCTATGTGGTGAGTGCCTGCTTCCTCACTTTGATTAAACATCATGCACCTTCAAAGAGTGCCTATACGCTAGCCAATTATCTTGGGAGATCTAATGGTGAAGACCAAAACTGATACTGCTCCTTGATCCTCATAGTATCACAACTTGGGTCATTGAAGCTTTTCAAAGAAAAGTGTTAATTAAATTTCTTTTCTTTATCCAATGAAAAATTCCTTTGAAACACTTATTAATCGTTAAACAACTTCATACCTTGCAATGCTGCGACCATCAAAAACTCAAAAAGCCAATATTTCCTATTTGCACCATCGTGACTTGAGATCTAACTACATCATTGATACTTGTGACCATGCAAAGAGCAACCTTTAACCATGATCAATCAGTCCCCATCTTGACCATGGGTTAGACCTAACTCCCTTATCACCATTTTGCAACATGAACCTTGATTAACTCCTAATATTTTATAACCATGCGAACAAATTCCTTCACCCCATTGCAACTATTAACTAGAAATTGACATTTTAAACCATGATGTTTCAATAAGTACTAGAAATGAACACTTTGTAGCCTCATACACCTATTGATAGTTAAGGTATAATAGCCCACAATCATGCGAACAAGGAACCATCACAAGATCACATCTTGAAATGAAAATTTATATAGCATGCAAATATATAAAGAAGGTCAAGACTTAAGGATAGTTAATAACCTTTGCTAATTACTTGCCATCTTTCACTATACCTTGTAGGATGTCTTCTATGGTAGAGCCATAATCCTCACTAGCAACTTTCTTCATTCTTTTGGTAGGGCCACCTGAAATCTTGACAACAATAGTAGCAGGTGACATAATATCCTCATTTCTCCTTTTATCTAAACTAGAAGAAGGCACACATAAATTAGAAGTTGTCATCTCCATTATTTACCCACTATATTTTACTAGTTGGAAAAGTTCCATTTCATAGACCGTCAACTTTTCTGGGATGTCCCCAACCTAATTCTCCAACTTGTCTCTCTTCATTTTTCATCATCCAAATATTTCTACATTTCTCCCATCTTTTTTTTGAGAAAAATATTTTCATTGTAGAGCCATGATTTGACCTAGAGAAAAGCACTAGCTTTTAACTTAGCTGTGTGGAGAAATAACAACTTTACTATATTGTTTTCATCTCGAGTCTCATTATTTGACCTTTTCTTTAAAATAGTAGTCATTTCCTTGGTCACCCTAAGATGTAATTGATTATATATATTTTTAAAACCCTCTTGACCCCTCATTTCCTTTTAGTTATCCTTATTCAGATTATGATATTTTATGAAAAGGGATTTTACCTCTTCATTCTTCTCCTTGTCAAAATCCACTAGGGTCTTGACATCGATACTTTACTTTTTTGATTTTGAAGGTCCAACGCTTTGGTTAAAAGTATTCTCATTCTCCCTCAAAAGTTTTGAAGTTGAATTTGAAACCAAATTTACTTCTTTTCTACTTTCCCAATCATTTTTAACTACATATATACCCTGACTACTAGAATACCTATCTAGGTTAGAACTAAGTTCCCCAGTTTTCGTTGCCTCCTCTTCTTCATCACTTTTCTCAGAATCTAGGTCTTCCTCTTTCACTTTCTTCTTTTTCTCCATCTTGACCTCCTCCTTTTTACCCTTACCATCACTATAACCCTCCTTGATTTTGGATAGTCTTATTTTTAGTTTTCTTAGCTTTCATCTTATCATAAGGCTCATTACCAATTTATTTTCTCTTTTTCTCCATTGCGAGTGAGATTTTCACAACATTTTTATTACAATATTTTTTATCAACAAAATAAGCCCTTCATTGAGCACAAGCCTAGTTTCCTTCTTCCTATGGGTTTAGAGGCTATTAAGAAGAGAAAATTTCAAGTAGAAAGGGAAGGATAAGCTATCCTTATACTAGAAATGGTTCTAAAACACAAAATGGAATTTATGAATCTTTTTTGATCTACCATCCAAAATAAAATACTCACGAACACATGATAAAACATCTTGCCAAATTATCTTGATTTGTTCCAGTTCATAGAAGTCCCTATTCTTCACAAGCCTTTCTTACTTCTTTTCATTTTTGGGAAATTTTTTAAAAGCAACATTTGAAATAGTGGTTTACTTTCTGAATTTTAATCCCACTATTGGAAGCCTAGTCATCTCTATTATGAATTCCTCCATCAACTTCATAGTAACCCCATGAAGAGTGACCCTTTCCTTAGACCAATTCTTAATGTACTCAACAATGTGGGGTTTGTAATTGTGCAAAATCTCAATATATGTTGTTACTTTTCCCTTCTAGATAATCTCCCATATCACACTTTTCACTTTCCAATTTTTTCTGCTTGATGACTCCTTCCTTGGTTCCCTCCAATAGTTCTACCTACTCTCTAAATTTGATGAAAAATGGTAACTTTCATAGAAGATGAAGTATGACTAAACTCAAAAAGGATTTTGACCCATAAAACATGCCAAGTCCTTCTGATGATGACACAAAAGTACCTCCTTGAAATATGATTATAGTCTTCAATATGAACACCACTTGCCATAATAAACCATAAAATATCATGCAATCTTTCTTTCAATTTAATTAGTCATGTCATAATTAATGATTTCCCTAAGACCACTTTCCTTGCCGAGATAATCACTCCAAGTCATCTTTTCATCCCTATAGACAACATTGTTGGCTATCTAGTCAACCGCTTTATTGTCTTCATGAAAATTATGAGTTATGATGACTTTATTAGAATTTTAATTTCCATAATATTACCATCAATATTAAACTTAATCATATTTTTATTATTAAGCATGTTAACTACATTTAAAGAATTCCTTTTCATCCATAAGTTCCTATAACTAGATTCCACTGCTAGTTTAAGAGTATAAAGGGAAACAATGGCCTCAACTTTATGGCTGGTCAAGTGACCTATAGGGATAAACACAACATCCACTACTCTACTATTATGGTCTTCATAACTCCACCACACATAGCTCTTCCCAAGTTTCATTTAGTTGAACCATTAAAATTAGCTTTCACTCAATCCATAAGAGGGGATCTCCAAATCACACCCTATCTCTATTCATTCTATTTTGTTCTAGTTCTTGCCAGTTTCATTACATTTCTTATCTACACTTCACTATTTTTTTTCTAAGATATAAAATTATCTTTGATAGCCCTGATGATATTTTGACCGGCTACACATTTAGGTATTTCTTTATTTCTAAAAATTCTATTTTTCCTTTCTTTTCAAAGACCCCAATAGAGATGAGGGAGAGATATATTCTAGAGAAATTTAATTTTAGAGCTTCTAATAGGAAATTTCCAATTCTAAAAGTATTCAAGAATATTTCTAGGTTGAACCCACTATATATTCCAATACTGAAGGAGGGAATCCTAGACATTTTGACTATATTTAAAATTCATGAAAAGGTGTTTCATGTATTCAATTTCTATCTTATATAGGGAACACCTATTCACTATACAAATTCTTTTTTTTTGAAAATTATCCAAAGTTAAAATTTTGTTTTGCAACATAGTCCAAAAGGAGATATTAATCTTGGGTATTAGACCCTTTATCCATGCTTTATCCCAAAGAGGGGGTTGACCTTCTCCCTAGATCTAAAGACAAAGAAACCTTGAAATAGCCACAAGGTTCAATCCCCCACACCATAGTATCCTCCTTATTAGGATAAAGGCTATAGGAATTTAGGAAAATTTGAATACTAGAAAAGCTTTGGAAAATCTCAGCTATATTAACCCACCCATTGATAGTCCAATAATTCCCCAAAAATTCTCCAAAGACCTATTTTCATCTTACTATAGGAGTGATATCATCAAAATCATCCAATAGTGGATGATCCAACAACCACTCATCTTCCCCAAAATTTTACCTTTCTTCCATCCTCAATTTTCCACTAACAACCTTTATTTAGAATTTTTTTAGACCCTTGAACAATTCCCCAAATTGTGGAAGAGTTAGAGATAGTATGGTAGGACAAAAATTCAGACATAGAGGGAGCATTATAAACATATTTGTATCTCTAGATAGAGCTCCATTCTTTATCATCATGGTACACTCTCCAACCTTTTTTAGCCAACAAATCTTTATTCATCCTTCTGATAGATCTGATACCCAAACCTTCATCCTTCTTAGGTTTACAAACCTTTTCCCATGCAATCAAAGCCATTCTCTTTTTTTCTTTAGTTCTAAACCACAAAAAATTCTTTTGGATTTTATCAATTGCATCTACAAATTTTGCTGGAATTTTAAATAGGACAAGTGCATAATTAGGGAGATTTTGAAGACTTTCATTAAGTAAAGTGACTTTTCTATCTTGAATCAACATGTTACCTCTCTAGCTAGCTAATTTCTTGTTGAATTTACTCACTAACTCCTCCAAAAAGGATTTATGAGGACTAATCCCCAAAGGGAGACCAAGATATGTACTCGAGAAAAAGCGTATAGAACACCCCAAAATTTTAGCATTTTTCTTTTGTTTAAGAGCATGAGTATTGATAACAAAGAGAGAAATATTTTCCTAATTAATCAATTGCCTAGTGGCCACAGAGTAAAGATTTAGAGCCTATTTTAGACTTCTTACCTCCCCAACATCAACTTTTCCCAAAAAAATAGTATCATCCACAAACTATTATGGGAGAAGATAAGAGGATTTGAATTAGGACTCACACCTTGAATTTCCCCTCTCAAGACTACCAATATACCTACCAATTCTATCAACCATAATTATAAAAAGAATAGGCAAAATTGGGTCACCTTGTCTTAGACCCCTAGAGGGTATAAAAAAATTAGAGGAGCTCCCATTAACTAAGAAATCTAGAGAGGAATTAGAAAGAAGCTACATAATAAGCTTAAGATTCAAATTATTAAAACCAAAGGAAAGTAAAACCTTTTGAAGAAAGTTCCATTCAACTTTGTGATAAGCTTTAGCTAGATCCACCTTCATAACCAAACCCTAAGAATTAGAAAGAGATAAAGAGTGAGTGTTTTCATGCACATAGATAATAGTGTTTAGAATTTTCCTTATGATAATGAAACCATTCTATTTTTTAGAAATAAGGTTAGGAAGGATGACCATCAATTACAGAGTAAGAACTTTAGAGATAATTTTGTAGATAGAATGACAAAGGCTAATGGGTCTAAAATATTTAGGGGAGTTAGCTTCACACTTATTTGGAATAAGATAAAGGAATGTAGAATTAATATTTTTAAGAATTTTTCTCTCCAAATAATTCTTTCACTATATCACATACATCTTTACCAAAAACCTTCTAGAGATTGTGGAAAAATAACATTGGAAATCTATCTGAACCAGGAGAGTTATCTCCTTTAAAGGAGAAAACAACTTTATAAATTTCTTCTCCAAAAGGAATAGCTATCAACATTTTGTTCTTCTCATTAGTGACCACATGAGGAATAGCTTCAAGAAGCTCTTTCTGACTAGAGCCATCAACATTAGGGTTGAAGATAGGAGAGAAGAGAAATAGGAAACCAATTCTCTAGCTATTTCATTTTCATTTGTTATTTTAATCCTTTCTATAGAAAGACTGGAAATATGATTCTTAGCTCTATGTTTCATTGTAGTAAGGTGGAAAAAATTTGTATTTTTTTCACCTTCTTCAAGCTAGATAGACCTTGATCTCTATCTACAAAGGTTCTCTTCTTTTGAGACAATATCATGGTATTTAACCATCTTTTCATTTTCTTCTCTAACTAAGTCCTTTGAATAGCCTTCCACCTAAAATTTTCCTTCGATAATTTGCGGCTCATCATTTAGATCCAATTTTCTCTCAAAGATATTACCAAAAGATCTCTTATTCCATTCTCTTACTATTCTTTTAACATACTTAAGTTTGGAAGCTACTCCAAACAATGCACTGCCTAAAATTTTGATGTTCTACCACTGTTCTAGAGAGGAATTAAAGTTTGTTTCTACTATTCATTCTAGACATTTCTCTATAGGTCTCCTCTTAATTATTCTTTCTCAATTCCTCAGTGCCCCTAATAAATCGCTTGTTAAAAATATGATAACAAGATGAAATAATATTCCAAATATTTGAGATAAATGACAAATACTATAACTCATGAACATACAATACATAAGTCCCATTTCTTTTATCAATAACTTGTACTTGTAGATTAGGTATGCCATTAATCTCACCCTTTGGAATTGATGGAAAACCATAATAAACAATGTCATTCTGTGCTAAAACACTAATCTTCCCAATACAAAATGATCTTCTATATATATATATAGTTGGGTTTTCTTTTTATATTTTGATATGATAATTTGTCTTCCTTTCTCTTTTATTTTGATATATATATATTCATATCTTGTCCCCCTTTGACAACAATGGGAAAGGTGACAATCCTTTACAAACTTGCTTCATATCCTTATTGTGTTGGTTATGTATTCACCTGTTAGACTACTCCAACCTTGAGCATCCCATGCTTACATCAATCCATGAAAAAGGCATTTTGTTAGACTCTTCATGAATTGATGTACACTATATCTACCTATTTTATTTTTGATAGAGGTAGGACCCCTAACTTTCTTTACAAAATACTCAAAGATTTCCCTTGGTAGTGCTTTTGTAAATATACCATAAAATTTATATTTGGTGGTAATATACTCTACTATGACTTATTTGTCTTATAATTTCTCTTTCAAAAAAGGATATTTTATTTCTATATGTTTTATTTTTTAGTGCATTGCCAAATTCTTAGATATATTTATGGAACTAGTGTTGTCATAATGTATAAAAATGGGTTCTCAACTATTTCTTGTATTTTGTCAAGTATTTGTTTCATCCTTGTAACTTGTTGACAAGTGGTTGTAGCTACCACTTTTTTAGCTTCCACAATAGAATGTGAAATGCACTTATATTTCTTACTACTCTATAAAACTAGCCTTTCTCCTAAGAAAAATGTTCCTTCACTAGTGCTCTTTTTGTCATCAATATTACCTTCCTAGTATGCATCTTTATAAATGTTAAGATCCAAGTCTCCTCATTTCTCATACTATAAACTAAAATCTTGATTAAATTTAATATATCACAATATCCTTTTGACTACTATCATGTGTGACTCCTTTGATTGTGATAAAAATCTTGCAATAATTCCCAAGGGTTGAGCTATGATAGGTCTACTATGAAAAACATATTATAGCTTCCCAATAATTTATATATATATTGTTTTACTTACTTCCTTGGATTCATATTTTTTAGATAACTTACAACTAGTAACCATTGGTGTACTAACAAGTTTAGACTCTTCCATTCCAAATGTTTTCAATACTTCATTTATGTACTTTGATTGAGTGATGCAGGTACTATTATGCATGTATGGTACTTGAATTCCAATGAAGAACTTTATTTATCCAATCATATATCTCAAACTTAATGCTTCTCTCCTCTAAAGGTTATATCATTCACAAAATTTTCAGCAATTAATACTTTACTTTCACTTTCAGTCTTAAGACACATATTACAATTATCACTTGTTCTTACAAATCATATTTTAATAAAATAAAAATGTAAAATTTAATGTGATCCTCTTGGTGTTTATTTTTTTTCCATATAATTCCTTGTGTATTTTTCATACCAATATTTTCCTTTTGTAATGACAAACCCTTCAAGTTGCTCAATGTATACTGCCTCTTCCAATACTCCATTCAAAAATGCTAATTCCATATCCATTTGATAATATTTATATTGTTTATAATCCACATATGAAAGTAGTATTTTCATTCCTTCCAATCTAACAATTGGTGCAAATGTTTCTCCATAATATAATCCTTCCTCCTATGCATAACCTTTGCAGAATAATCTTGCCTTATTTCTTGTTACTTCTCCACTTTCATTTAGTTTGTTTTTGAAAACCCACTTTGTTCCTATAACATTTTATCTTTAGGCCTAGGAACTAGTGACCAAGTATTATTCTTCTCAATTTATTCCAATTCTTCCCTTATAGCTTATTTCTAGTCTTCATCGTTTAATGCATTTTCACCATTTTGGGCTCCATTTCTGATATTAAACATGTCATGCTTCTTAATCTTAATTGAATTCTAGTTATCACTCCTTCATATTAGTCTCTAATTTTTTTTTGACAAGTTGTGGTTGATCCTCATGCACCTTGGTGTCATAGGTTTTGTGATTTTATTTTTCTCCTTAAGTTGTCCTTATAGTGGTGGTGTCGATTGAACATTGTTCGTTCTTATAGTCACATGTATTTATTTCTACTCAGGTTAACATTATATTATTTCCTTGTGTTCCTCTAGTTTTTTCCTCCTATTTTGTTCATTTTGTTTAGAGAATTCATCTATCTTCACATTAGCACATTCAACTATTTTTTTTTTCCTCAAGTTTAAACATTTGTGTTCCTTACTTTTGGTTGAGTATCCCAAAATGTTTCTTCTTCGCTTTTAGTGTCAAGCTTTCCATTTCTTTCATCCTTTTTAATATAAAAATTTCTTCCAAAGATTCTAAAATATCTTACAATAGGTGTCTATCCATACCAAATGGCCAAAATACCTTAGTAGTAAAGGATTGGACATCCTTTCACAGTGACTCCATGATTAGATAGAATCATGTGTTTTCCTAAGAATAACATATTGACTTCATTTTATTTTGTCAACCTAGGAGTGTAAGCTTGAGAGGTTGGCTACAAAGTATATGCTTTGATTCCTCTTTAAGTCATTACACTAAAACAAAGGGAATGCTAAAGGAGACTTAAGCTAGGAACTGAAACAACATCTTATCTTAGAGCTTAAAATAATGTTGAAAATAGTAATTCTATCTATGCATCTATGTTGCAGGAACAATTTATTGATTCTATTAACAATGGCTATAGGAGCAACATAGTTCTACCTTGAAAATAAACAAAAAAGGAAATGAAATATATTCTAATAGAGTAGTTCACTCACTAAGTGGGCCCCCCTTAGATGAGTCAACAGGAAAGATAATCAAGAAAGAAGATGGAAACTTGAACTATGTATTTTATTCATTCATGGCAAGAGATTACATCTGATTTAAAGCAAGATCACACACTGCTATTATGAAAATCAATCTATTCTATCTCCTCTAAAAAACTTCTTTCAAAGCTACATCGGCTGTTATGTAAAGGGAAACTACAACAAATTCCTACTTCTAGGATTACTCCATCAATGAGAATCAATTATAGGTTCATAAATTTTACAACAAAAATATCATTAACCGTGATTAACTCCTCCAAGAATATAGTAGGTTAAGGGACTATATTTGTGCATTTCCATAATAGAAATCACACAATATTCTACTCGTTGTGGTGATTCAACAATCTTGTTAGCTTTGACTTAGTGCTGAAGTGCTAACTTTAAATACACACAACAAGTACCTACAAAATATTGAATGCATACAACTTCCACATTCATATATTCATTTAATCATCAATGTTAGAAAAGGTATATTGTTCAAACTATCACTCTTTGTAAATCTTATGAATGTAGAAAGGAATCTACCCAAACATAGCATGGATGAGAAAGCACTTATCAACATGTAACATTCCTTCATTATACTATAGAAGTCCACAAATTCAAGCAAACATAGCATATCTGAACTATCTATTCTTTAAGTTCATGTCTTAACATATAGATAACATATTCATAAAACCATAAATTCCTTCACTTAAAACCATAGAGTCATAAAAGTTTCTACAAGATCATTGTCTAAAAACAAGATAAAAAGGATCTCAAAATAATGGCCTTTTAGAGGCTCATCACCAAATTTCATATAGTGTCTTATTCACTCCTTTTCTAAGTTGTACTATGTTAAGTGTGTAGACTAGAGGTACTTATTAGGTGTGAACACAACTCTTGTCATGCCCTAAATTTAACAAGGCAAAACACAACCAACAATTTTTTTTTTTGAAAGGTGAACTAGAAGTAATATGTATGGATCCTTACTTGTTATGAATGTTCTATCAAACTGTGAGGTGTCCAAATAATCAATTCATGTTTCCTCGAGGATTTTAGAAAGTTACTAACTCGATCATTAAGCTTGGAGATGATAAAGTTAGTTGGTGTAAAGGAATTTGTTTCATTCAAAAGTCTAGACTTCAAGTTCTCCATGAGAGGCCACCTAGTTTTCTATCATTGGTTGAAATTCCAAGCTATAATGATAGAGTTAGATGATGTTATTATTATTTTTAATTTTCACCTTCTATACCTTAATTAAGATATTTTGTATATGCAAGTGAAGTACAAATTTCGTATCAATGTAGTTGCAATGATACAATGGTTTGTGAATGCAGAGATGTTTTATAGTTATCCTAAGTGTTTCAAAATACAAGTCACCCTATCGCATACTTATATATGCAACCTTATTATGGGCCCTGACCATTTGTCTTCCATTTCGATTTATCAATACATAAATATATCCCATTTAATGAACTTCTTACATCTTATCCCTTTGCAACTTTGATCATATTAGTAAATTACTAATTAGGTACTACTAACTAGGTCATTAGATTAATTATTAATTATTTATTTGATTTAATTTTAAATATTTATTCATTATTATTATTCTTAATTTTCTCTAAGATCTTGTTATTGGTTATCACTGACTAGTGTTGATTTACACCCACATCAAATTCTATGAAGTTTGGTACATTAGGCTTGTATCCTAACTATAGATTGTACCATTATCAATTAATGGGTCAAATAACTAAGGAAAATATAAGAGCTCCAAATAAAAGATTAATTATGAGATTGATCTCTATTCTACTCCTTACATATGACCTTAACACTTACTTATTAATTAAGTGTTGATTAAATAAGGATGAATAAAGAACCTACATAAAAATTTAAATCCCTATTTACCACTTACTACCACTCACCTCCTAACTCTTTTGTACATGATTAAATCTACCTTGTCTAACCAATAAATTGTTTATGCCCTTACTTAAGGTTCTTAACATAATGTTTTCCTATAGTCTTAACAAGTATAAGATACAATATATATTTGTGCTAATAGAGTTTTTCAAGGAGTTTGACCATTTTCATATTTGTGACATAGAAAAGGGTGGTGTCTTAGGGATCTTGTCTAGTAGCTTGACAATGCATAGAAAGATTTTTTTTGTAGTGCACTAATTTTCTAGATGAATTGTCAAGGATCCACCTTTGTATGGCCTTTTATTGCATCTCAATATAATATGCTTGTCAACATAATTCTCACCTCATAAGTAACTTAAAACCAAAAATAAAAGGAAAAAATTTATTGGCAAACAACACAAATGTGACCACATTTGTAATTACCAATTAAGACAAGACATGTCCCTGAGGCATAATGGAACCAAAATCAAGAAATCTAGCTAAGTAGAAAATTGGTAATTGTCACATTGTTCACATAAGTGCAAAATATGCAACAACAACCAACAAGAATTCACATTGAATAACAATTTCACAAGAATGATGCGGCCGTACCAAGGTTCCTTGATGAAGAAGAGGAGAAATTGTCATTTTATAGAACTAATGGCTTAGAAGGGAGTCTCATATCCCCTATGTCTCCGAGTGCTTCATCCATAGATTTTGGTTAAGTCAAGTACACTAATGCATCTTCCACAAGGTTGTAATTTATTGCATATGTTGAAACATAATGGGTTAGGTTCCTAGTGTTGTAACCAATTGCTTTGATACCATAATGTCATGCCCTAAATTTAGCAAGGAAAAACACAACCAATTTTTTTTTTTGAAAGGTGAACTAGAGGTAATATGTATAGATCCTTATTTTTATGAATGTTCTATCAAATTGTGAGGTTTTTGGATAATCAATTCATGTTTCCTCGAGGATGTTAGAAAGTTACTAACTTGATCATTGAGTTTGGAGATGATAAATTTAGTTGGTGTATAGGAATTTGTTTCATTCAAAAGTCTAGACTTCAAGTTTTCCATGAGAGGCCACCTAGTTTTCTATCATTGGTTGAAATTCAAGTTATAATGACAGATTTAGTTGATGTTATTATTATTTTGAATTTCCACCTTTTATACCCTAATTAAGACATTTCGTATATGCAAGTGAAGTACAAATTTCATATCAATGTAGTTGCAATGATACAATGGTTTGCGAATGTGGAGATATTTTATAGCTATCCTAAATGTTCCAAAATAAAAGTATCCCTACCACATATTTATATACACAACCTTATTATGGGCCCTGACCATTTGTCTTCCATTTCCATTTATTGGTACATAAATATATCCCCTTTAATGAACTTCTTACATCTTATCCCTTTGCAAAATTGATTATATTATTAAATTACTAATTAGGTACTACTAACTAGGTCATTAGATTAATTATTAGTTATTTATTTGATTTGATTTTAATTATTTAATTATTCATTATTATTCTTAATTTCCTCTAAGATCTTGTTATTGGTTATCACTGATCAATGTCGATTTGCACCCATGTCAAATTCTACAAAGTTTGGTACATTAGGCTTGTATCCTATCTATAGATCATGTTGGGGCTCAAAATTGAAGACCCAATTTTGAGTACCTTCGAGAAATTTAAGCCCTTTAATGCTTTTTGATGCATATGTACCTAACTGTACTTTTGAGGCACGTAAGGTGTTTAATGTTTCTAACACCTTCCATTTAACCTATCCACTTGTTTCATGAAGTTAAATTGTCATTCCGAGCCGTTTCGTGAAGTCTTATTTTGAGCATTTGTCAAATTTGCATTTCTGCCTGTGTCAAACAGTGATAAGAAGGCTTGTTTGCAATTAAATATCTCACACTGAGTGATGTTTCATGACTTGCCACTTTGGGAGTATTTAGTGTCCATACCAAAGAACCTATGTCTCAGATTTCAAGTCATTTTGAGTCCATTTGACTAGGTTTTGAATTCCTTAAAGTTGGTCTTTTAATGTTGTCATGCTGATGTGAATTGCTCAAAATTTTGGAAGGCCCTGTTTGATTTGTTATATTTTTGACCCAATTGACCAAAATTCTAAAATTCCTTTTGCATTGCATTTTAGAGATGAAAGAATTTCCACATTTCAAATTTGAGCTTATGACGAATCCGTTTGATCAGTTTTCAAATGCGATTCCAAATGCAATTTGTATCTTTTTACTAGTGTCATAAATTGTAGATTTGTTGGAACCCCTTTTCGTGATGTCATAACTTGAGATCCATGATAGGTGAGATCAAATGGGTTGTGCCACTATGTTTGCCTCTAAAAATACTTCAAGTGTGCCAATTTTCAAGCTTTGATGAATCCGTTTGTACACTTTCCCAGGTCCATTCCATTTGCAAAAAATATTTTCTATTAGTGTTTCCAGTCATCAAATTCTAAGTAGCCTACTTTGACTGCTCGCCATTTGCATCCAGTTATTGATCATGAGCCCAAATCATAGATTTATATTCTCCCCATGACAACGAACTAATCCCCCAATTTTTGTGCCCCCAAGTGTCAGTTTTCCTAGTTTTTGAAGCCAAATCCAAACACAGTTTATTATTTTCTGACATGTTTCTTGCAGGCATTTATGAGAGGTCAACTTTAACAGTCAATATCTTTTGACTGATAATTCATCATGAGACAAGATTTGATGAGGTAAAAGTGTGCGAAATAGAGATTCAATGTTACTGATTTCAGAGCCTAGTTATATGTTCGGGTCAGTTTTTTAAGCCAACTGACAAGCCCTATTAACAGGAAATCATAGTTTGCTGGTAAGAAGTGAAATGAGTTTTAAGGATCAGTTAGTGCTCAAATTTAATTCCAGTGAGTATCAGATGGTGAATAGATCAATTTGTTGGTTTAGTTGTTTGAAAATGAAATTTTTTTAGACCCACTTTGGGGTCTGACTAATTTTATCAGATTGACAAAACTCCTGAGAAGTGAAAATATTTTAAAGAGGGGAATTGCACAAGTTATGATCATTTCATATAAGAGCTTAATAATATTGATGCTAGAAACCCTTTTCAAGAGGAAAACTTGGTGATGATATTAAAAGCCCTCTTTCAAGCAATGTTATCTATTGATGAACATCACCACGGTATTCTTCTCAGTCGTGTCTTTGGCATGAACTTTTGGATTTACAGTTTGAATGAAGCACTACATAATAAAGTTGTGATTACCTAGATGGAAAAGTTTTGCATGAGGTTTGCAGCTCAATGAGGAAACACATCTTCTGATGAAAAGCCTACAACATTTATCTCATGCCAAAGGTTTCAGAGGGTATTTTCAAAGGTACATCCATTTTAGGAATGGATTTTGAGTTTTCATCTAAATAAATGGTGATTATAAGCTATACAAAAACAACATAGTTATAATCCATTTATTCACAACATGATTTATTTTTATGCCTCAATGAGTCAAGTAAATAGATGATGCACAAATATGGCATGGGTAGAGGAGGAACCATCCACACTCAATGCAGCAAGTATGAAGGACCATGTCTTGGCTAGTGAGTAGAGGAGAGCATCCATGCCAAGCATAGAAGCTATTTGGTGAAGAAAAATCTAAAGGCATTTAGGGGAGTTGTTTGGAGAGGTGCCAGAACAAGAAAAGAATATAGAATGAGCTCCAATCAATGCAAAGAAGAGCATCTACATTCAAGGAATAGGGCAACCATTAGCAAGAAACTCCATAGAATAAGTGGACATCCACAACAACTAAATGGAAAGTCCATGCCAAGAGGGAATAGCTCTATGCCAATAGAAATCCCTCATGCTTGAAGATAGCATCCCACGTCTGATGAAACTATAGACAAAATGAAGTTGGAAATCCATGTAATGGGGGGGATTTTCTAGTTGCACGCTAAATAAAAGAAAAGCCCCATGTTTTGACATAAAAGGGCAGTCCAAATAGGATAGAAATTAGTCCACAAGCTCCATTGACATAGATGACAGAGGAAAATGAAAGGGCATCCACGTTTTGAGGAGGAACTAGAAACACCATAGCAAATAAGGAGTGCTAGTTGTGAGCGCGTGTTCTTGTAGCAAGAGCTTGATGTTTTAAAAAAAATGGAGCCCACGTTTTGAAGCAAGGAGCTACATGTGAGTGAAGCTTGGCCAATCCACACCAAAGACAAAGCCATCCGCATCAAGAGAGCTCTACATGAACAAGTAATAAGTTCTATCTAGCAACAAAAAACAACTCAGATGGCTGACATTACTGCCAATGAATCAAAATTTGAAGCAACAAGCACGAATAAGAGGAATAGAAAGGATCATAAAACATTCATTACAAAGAGTTTTAGGGAATCAAGAGTACTATATAAACCCCATTCCTTCAAATTGACATTCAAAAGTTAGGTTGTTAGTTAGAGGCAGTGCAAAATTTGCATCCAATAGTATGGATGCCGTAGTTCTTGACCTTGTCATAGATGATAGTGCTAGTTTACAAAAAGAAATCATTATATCACTAGGATAAATGTCACAATAATTATATTAAATCAAGCTGATGCAGGAGCATCCAGAGGTATAAGGGCAATCTTGTGTCACCCAAAAAAATTTACTTAGACTTAGTTTCTGTTTCATGTCTTTACATTTTTGGATACCCATTTGGCTCAAATAAAGGTTCCAACTCTCATAGTTCAACTATCAGTGCATTTGAAAATCCCGAAAAAATAGGAGCATGCAATTTGGCCATCATTTTGGTGACCTAGAAGGTGTGACTTGGCCAAATGAATGTAACTGAGATTTAGAGCATTCCAGAAAAAGAATCAGGTCAAAAGGCCCCACGGTTTGAAAGTTATTACAATTTTTCAGGTTTTGGAGACCTCCTAAGAATGCTTCAAAGTCAGGTTTGGGGCATTAAATGACCTCAAAAAGGGTCAAAAAATGGGGAACAAGAAAAGCTTGTCCATAGGGCTATAGAGCACTTCGAGATCTTTTCGAAAATGTAAATGGTTCGTCAATCGGAGCTACGGTTCAAAAGTTATGCCTCCCGGAAGTTCAGCTACCGTTTCTGGATTCTTCTAGATTTGCACCGACTTCTAACACGGCTTCTGGAACCTTCTATTTTGTCGGTGGATGCCTACTAGCACTTTCTAGAATGTACTCCTAGTCCTTAACCCTCCAGGGTCTATTTAAGGAGATTTTTGGCATTGTAAAAGGCAGTTCGGATTGGAGCTTGAGAGGAGGTGCTAAAAGGAGAAATATTCTCCAGATTTATGCTATTGTAAGCCCGTAGGGCATGTTTTGAAGTTTATTTTCTCTGCACTGTTTGTACTAGCTTATTTTCTCAGTTAATATAATTCCCCTTTCTATTGTGTCTATTCTGTTGTTGGGTTGTGCCCCCATCACAAGCAATGGAAGATGGAAGAGCCATGGAGAGAAGGAAAAAGGAAAAATGATTCAGACCTTTTATCCCACATTGAGTAAGTGAGGAGACTTTTAAACATTTAAATAAAAAATCACACCTACACCTTAATGTCTTAAAGAAACAGGCTTTTTGGAAGCCCCAAGTTGCATGGTGTGGGGCCTGTGGTCAGTCAGAGATAGAATGAATTTTAAGCAAACATTGTAGAAAGCAAGATGATATCATCAATGACATGGAGATCAGAAGGAGCAGATATTAAGATTTTGACACGTGGCCAAGAACAGACGGTGGGTGCATGCCTGCAAAATAGAATTGTGCAAGGTTTAAATAATCTGGGGAAGTGGGGAAACCACATGTAGCAGTGGGCCTGGGTCAGCGATGAGGTGGTGATCAATGATAGATTTTGACCAAGTGCTCAAATTTTGCCACATGGACTAGATCAACGACCAACACATCCCCACAAAATGAATTTGCTTGATGGTTAAGAAATGTATGTAAGCAGGTGAGTGCCAAGTGGCAAGGAGGTGGTAGGTGTACAAAGGTGGACCAATTGGGTGTTGCCACATGGCACACTCGATCAAACTAAGTTTGACACCAAATTTCAAAGGTGAAACAAAAATAAATATGTTTAAAAAAATGATTTTTAATCATTTTATCAAAAAAGGGGCATGTTCAAAAGATTTTAAATTTAAAAGGTTATATTCTAAAGTTGGTACTTTAGAATTTTTGAAATTTTTGAAATTTCAAAGTTGCAAGTCAAAGTTTTATAGCAAGGGCATATTTTTCAAATCGAGATTCTAGAGGTTCTTGGCAGGCGAATATAGTCATATTAAATATTGCCAAAATCAAAAGAAGACAAACTTTTTGATTCTGAGATTAGTTTTTGCATAGGAAGTAGTTTGTTCAACCTATAGGAGGTTTTGTCCCAGATTCCTAATTTGCAACTGTATTTTGGTGTCAAAGTTCAAAACTGATTTTTAGCATGGAAATGACCTGAATGTGGGTAAAAGATAGTGAAAATGTAGTTGGAGTTGAATTTGATCACTTTTAAGTCAGTTAAATGGGGATTTCATTAGCATTTTAGATTTTGGTGGCACAAAACTTTTCATCATTTCAGAAAAGATATTCTCAAATCAGTTACAAAATAATGATGAAAACCATATCAGATCAAATGGGTAGAGAGATGATAGAGGTTTTGCAACTACAAGGAATTGAATTTCAAGTGGACACATGTCATTGTTAGATCAGATCTAGGAATTCATCTCTTGTCTATATCTTTCTTTCTCTGATCCATTGTAGGGGTTCCAATCTGGAGTTTTCTAAGATTTGTGATACCATTCTTCAGCATTTCTTCTTGTATGAACAAGAGATTAAGTTTTATGCAGATAGTTCTCATCTGTTAGGTGATTTGCGAGTCATTCTTGTACATCTTTCATGTATTTTTTTTCAAGGAAAATGAATAAAAGCACAACAAAGGGGTTTTAATTTCAATCTAAATCTTGTCTATTGCTCATGGATTTGTAATCTCTTCTAATTTTTGAGCCAAGAACATAAATTAGGTTGTATTCTATTTAAGAATGTATGTGGTTGAAAGTTTTGCTTGTGGAACAAAGAGCCATGTAATTGCTTGATGTTTATCACAAGGTTTGCAAATTTCATGATAGGATGGTCTAAGTATGAGATTAATTTTGAAGCAAATGTCTATTCACATGGTGAAAGTTATATTAGGGATCTTGATGTAGGAATTATGTCCAAGGTTTCCAAAAGATGTACAGTTGTAATTCATTTAATTCCCTAATAGATAAGGCATAGATCAGAGATAGGATCATTCAATTATGTTGTTCATACCTAGGTCTTGTTGATATCAACATAGTAAATCATCTTTTCCCTTTTATGGTGAAACTTATTCAAAGTTTAACCCTCACTTAGCTTACCAGTTTCATGAGTCATGCTATTAGCTATTTCATGCTTGTGATTTCTTGGTTAAGTGTAGAAGATTTAGGGGTTTCATTTGTTATTCTAGATCTTGATTATGCTCATTACACTAGTCACATAATCAGATCTTAAGAGGTTCACCCACCTAGGTTTTGTAGAGCCTGAAGTGAAGAAGGAGTGTAGCCTTATAGTTGGCTCGGGTTCTTGGTGAATTGTGTCCATTATTGGAGATAACTACCCATAGATGCATTCTTGCCTTACATACCTGGTTATTCAAACTCTGTTAAATTAGGAGCCAAAAAAATGGAAACTCTACTAGGGCTTGCATACAGTAAGAACCAAAATCTTTGGCATGAAACAGATTGGATATAGCAAATATATAGCAAGATGTGTTTCTTATTTCCTTGTTAAAGTTCATGTTCCCTAGTGTCCTTATTCATTGATAGAAGTGGTTTGATTGAATTGAATAATTTGTAGTATCAAAGTCATTTGGCATTTTGATAAGTTGTTGTCAAAAGTTAGAGTTAATGTCAAGTTCTTTCACCTTGTCAAGAGTGTGAAATTCCTAAGTGTTGTATAAAGTTTCAAATACCTGTTCTAAATTCTGGACCAACTTGTTATGTTTTGCAAGTTTGGTAAATATTTTCTCACTGAGTGAGTGGCAACTCAAAGTTATATCTCTACACCAGTGCTTCATGAATGTGAAGGTATTTTGAAGGATGCAATAGTTGGAAAGTAGATTTGAAGAATTCATCTCAAGTTCTTGACAGTGGGTCAAAGAATTAGGTGAGATGTAGTGCAAATGTTATTATATCTAGATAAGATCTGAATTATTTTTATTTGCAGCATTGAAGTAGTTGCATGCATTAGTATTGAAAGGTATTTTCCATTTTTGTGTGACTATATTTACGTGAAAGTAAGCTTTACAAGAGATTCTCAACATTAAATAGGAGAATGGTTTAATACATTTCAACATATTTTATGAGAGATAGATTCAACAAAAGTGTGTTTATATTTTGAAGTATGTTTGAAGTTTTGAATTGGTAGAAAGGACTCCAAATCTGCTACAATTAATAAATTTTGAGAGTATTTATGATGAATGAGTTTTAAGTTTTAAGAATTTCAAATTTATTTTCATCAAGTATGCAGCCAGTTAGTGAGAATTATAGATATGTTTCTACCAAGAGATACATGCCATTATGTTTTGATGGCATTCATGGTTTCCCGAATGGTATGCCATATAATCTCAGAAAGTATTTACCTAAGTTTAGTGGAAACCATGAAAATTCAGCCAGTCATCATGTTCAGATATTCAGTGACTTGGTTGGTGATTTTGGAATTGCTTATGAAGACGTTCTTATGAAGTTGTTTGTTCATACTTTAGAAGGTGATTCTAGGGATTGGTTTTCATTTTTAGTAGCATGCTCAATTTTATCTTGGGATGAATTAATCTTAGCCTTCATGAAGCAGTTCGAGGAAAGAGTAAGCATCTCTGATTATTTTGATAAAATTCTTGAAAATCCAAATCAGGAATAATTAATTAGTTCTTGAATTCAATATCATATTTGCAAAGGTTTTAAATGAAATTCCTGAAAGTTATAAGCCAAATGATCAAGTATGTCTAGTTGTTTATCTTGATGCATTTGATAAAAAGATGAGTTACCTATTGAGAGATAAAGAATCTAAGCCTTTGCATCAGGCATTCATGACAACCATAGAGATTGAGAATAACATAAAGCATGGATTAACTAGGAGTCATTTCTCTAAGAATTTTTGCTGGCAAGATAAGGTACAAAAGATAGATTAGTATCATAAAGAGTATTTGATTTCAAATCAGCAAATAGGTATCCCTGTTGTTGTAAGTAATCTAATTGAAAATTCAGAAATAAGAACATGTGAACATGAAATTTCTTTGTTGCAAAAATGAGCTGAATCTATTCTTGTTGAATATAGGAAACATGTTTATGATATCATAGTAGTATAACATAAAGTTAGTTCACTTGATGAATTGTACATACAAGATGTAAGATCAGCCATTCCTTCTTCTATTGGTGATTTTCTTTATGATGAAAACATATTGAATCAGGAAGAGGAAGGTGCTCTTTTTAGTTTGAGGATGAATAAGTTGAAAGTTATGCATCAAGTGATGAAGGTGAACTTGCTAATCCAATGTATTTTGAAGAAGTGTCATGTGAAGATAATGACTAGAGTTGTTACTGGAGTCAAGAAGAGGACAATGATAGTACATGTTCATCTTCATGTGAATCAGATGCAAATTGGGAAGAGGAAAACAATGACGGGAGTGAGTATTCTTATGTTAGTAAAGGTATGAGTTCTATTTCTAAATTTGAAAGTGAAGTTTCATTTTAGAATTATGCAAATTAGTTTGAGGTTGAAAGTTGTGAAGAAGAGTTGTCTACACAATATGAGGATAAGGAGATTTTTTATAAGGATAGACTACCTAATTGTGTAGATGAATGTCTTGAAGATGCAAGTAGTAACAATCAGTAGTACATAAATGATTCTAAGGTTAATGCATCAACACCTAAAGATATTTGGTTTGCAAGAAATTTGAATCACCTACATGAAGACAATGAAAGTAATTCTGATTTATATTCTACATGCTTCATTGATGGAATAGAAAGTGAGTCTACATGAGGTCTTGATTTTTCTTCACATATTGAAAGTCTCCATGAAGACAAAATGGGTAATGGTTTTGAAGTGTATACTAATGCTTTATATGATGAAGATTGTGATGACGATCAACCTATATTTTGTCAAGATGTTAAAAAAGGATCGCTACGTGGAGTTATCAACCCATTGTTTGAAGAACACATGGAATTTTTAGATTTGATTGAGGATAGGTTTAATGATGATACATTATCCCATTTTTGTGAGAGATCAAATTGTTCTTCTTCTGAGCTTGACAATGAAAATGATTATGATGTTGCATCTTATGAGATTGATAATAAGGTGTTTAATGAAGTTGTTGTTGAAAATCATCATGCACCTTATAATGAATTTTAGGAATTAATATTTTAATGTGATGACTAATCCACTTGCTGATTTCAAAGAGTCATTGTAGGACTCTGGATTACTTTTAGATTCTGGCATTGATGACATGTGTGAGTACAAATCTGATTGCTTGTTTGAGTATCATCCGGTTATACAACAGGATACACAATTTCAAGGTATGTACGATCTTTCCCCCCAAGTTGAGTATGAAGCCTTCATATTTAAAGTTGATAGCATGCATGATTCATTAAATGAAGGAGAGTTTTAGTTTGAGTTTGATAGTTATAAGCATGCTGATCAGAACTTTCATAATGAGCAAGTTGTAGAAAGTGAAGCTAGTTGTTATATAGATTTAGAAAGTGAAGTTGTAGATTCAATTTTGCCAAGTGAGTTGATTTAGAATGTTGATCTAATTGGTGAAATTGATAGGAGAAGTATTTCCAATTTACCCCATGAGAATGCAGATGAAAATTAGATCTATGATAGAGGTAAAAAATTTTGTGAGAAAGTTCGATGGCCCGGGGCCATTATTTGTACATAGTAGAGGTAGTTGTTTTTGCTTTCAATAAAGCTATTCGAGAGAAAGTTTTTTCTATCAAGAGTGTGGTCTACTTCTTTCAAATATTTGAATCCTTCCCATGCCTACAAGGGGCATGCATCCCCATACAGAGCCACTGTTGGGACTCAAAATTAAAGACCCGATTTTGTGTACCTTTGAGAAATTTAAGCCCTTTAATGCTTTTGAAGCATATGTACTCGACTATACTTTTGAGGCCTGTAAGGTATTTAATGTTTCTAGCACCTTCCATTTAGCCTATCCACTTGTTTCATGAAGTTAAATTGTCATTTTGAGCCATTTTGTGAAGTCTTGTTTTGAGCATTTGTGAAATCTACATTTTGCCTAAGTGTCAAACAACGAAAAGAAGCCTTGTTTGCAATTGAATATCTTGCATCCATTGATTTTTCATGAATTTTTTCTTTGGGAGGATTTAGTATCCATACCACAAAACCTATGTCTCATATTTTGAGACATTTCAAGTTTTTTTGACTAGGTTTTGAATCCCTCAAAGTTGGTCTTTTAATGTTGTCATGCTGATGTGAATTGCTTAGAATTTTGGAAGGCCCTATTTGACCTATTATATTTTTGACCCAATTCACCAAAATGATAAAATTCCTTTTGCATTTCATTTTAGAGGTCAAAGACTTGCTACATTTCAAATTTGAGCTTATGACGAATCCGTTTGATCAGTTTTCAAATGCGATTCCAAATGCAATTTGTATTTCTTTACTAGTGTCATAACTTGTAGATTTTTCGAAACCCCTGTTCGTGATGTCATAACTTGGGATTCATGATAGGTGAGATTGAATCTAAAGGCATAGAAACTATTTGGTGAAGCAAAATCTAAAGGCATTTAGGGGAGTTTTTTGGAGAGGCGCTAGAACAAGAAAAGAATATAGAACGAGCTCCTATCAATGCAAAGAAGAGCATCTACGTTCAAGGAATAGGGCAGCCATTAGCAAGAAGCTCCACACAATAGGTGGAAATCCATGATAGCTAAATGAAATGTCCACACCAAGAGGGAATAGCTCTATGCTAAGAGAAATCCCTCATGCTTGAAGATAGCATCCCACATCTGATAAAACTACAGGCAAAATGAAGTGGAAAATCCATGCAATGGGGGGGATTTTCTAGTTGCACACTAAATGAAAGGAAAGCCCCATATTTTGACATAAAAGGGTAGTCCACACAGGATAATAAGCAGTCCACAAGCTCCACTCACGTAGATGATAGAGGCAAATGAAAGGGCATCCACATTTTGAGGAGGAACTAGAAATGCCGTAGCAAATAAGGAGTGCCAGTTGTGAGCATGTGTTCTTGTAGCAGGAGCTTGATTTTTTCTAAAAAAAGGAGCCCACATTTTGAAGCAGGGAGCTCCATTCAAGTGAAGCTTGGCTAATCCATGCCAAAGACAAAGCCATTTGCATCAAGAGAGCTCTACATGAACAAGTAATAAGTTCTATCTAGCAACAAAAAACAACTCAAATGGCTAACATTGCTGCTAATGAATTAGAATTTGAAGCAGCAAACACGAATAAGAGGAATAGAAAGGATCATAAAAAATTCATTGCAAAGAGTTTTAGGGAATTAGGAGTACTATATAAACCCTATTCCTTTGAATCAACATTCAAAAGTTAGGTTGTTAGTCAAAGGGAGTGCAGAATTTGCATCCAATAGTATGGATACCACAGTTCTTGACATTCTCACAGATGATAGTGCTAGTTTAAAAAAAAAGAAATCATTATATCACTGGGATAAACATAGAAATAAGTATATCAAATTAAACAATGGAAGATGGAAGAGTTGTGGAGAGAAGGAAAAGGGGAAAACAATTAAGACCTTTTATCCCACATTGAGCAGGCGAGGAGACTTTTAAACATTTAAATACAAAATCACACCTACATCTTAATGTATTAAAGACATAGGCTTTTTGGAAGCCCCAAGTTGCATGGTGTGGGGACCATGGTCAGGCGGAGATAGAATAAATTTTGAGCAAACATTGCAAAAAGCAAGATGACATCACTGATGACATGGAGATCAGAAGGAATATATATTAAGATTTTAACACATGGCCAAGAATGAATGGTGGTCACTTGCTCACAAAATAGAATTGTGTGAAGTTTAAATAATGCGAGAAATTAGGGAAGCCACATGTGGCAGTGGGCCTGGGTCAGTGGTGAGGTGGCGATCAATGACAGATTTCAACCAAGTGCTCAGATTTTGCCATGTGGCCTAGATCAACAGCCAGTGCATCCCCACAAAATGAAGTTGCTCGATGGTTAAGAAATGCAGGTAAGCGGGAGAGCACCATGTGACGATGAGGTGGCAGGTGTGTAGAGGTGGACCAATCAAGTGTTGCCACATGGCACACCCAGTCAAACTAGGTTTGACCCTAAATTTCAAAGGTGAAGCAAAAATAAATATGATTTACAACATAAATTTTAATCACTTTATCAGAAAAGGGGTACATTTAAAAGATTTTAAATTTAAAAGGTTATATTCTAAAGTTGGTACTTTAGAATTTTTTAATTTTTTGAAATTTCAAAGTTGCAAGTCAAAGTTTTATAGCAAGGGCATATTTTTCAAATTGAGATTCTGGAGGTTCCCGATAGGTGAATATAGTCACATTATATATCATCATAATTGGAAGAAGAAAAACTTTCTAATTTTGAGGTTAGTTTTTGCACAAGAAGTAGTCTATTCAAGCTACAAGAGGTTTTGTCCTAGATTCCTAATTTGTAACTGTATTCTAGTGTCAAAGTTCAAAACTAATTTATAGCATGGAAATGACTTGAATGTGGGTAAAAGATAGTGAAAATGTAGTTGGGGTCAAATTTGATCACTTTTAAGTCAATTGAATGGGGATTTCATTAGCATTTCATGATGCAGTACAAATTTTGGCGACACGAAAGTTTTCATCGTTTCAGCAGAGATATTTTTCAAATCAGTTATAAAATAATGATGAAAACCATATCAGATCAAATGGGTAGAGAGATGAAAGAGGTTTTGCAACTACAAGGAATTGAATTTCAAGTGGACACATGTCATCTGTAATGCCCCACCAAGGGATCCAAAGAATTAACCTAAAATTTCACTAAGTTTGGTAGCATTTTTTTTAATAAAAAAAACATGAAAGTAAATCCATTTACAACTTATACATAATAATGGAAGCAATAGCAATGTTCATCTAGAAGTAAACATAATAGGTTATATTCTTTAAGGATCCCTTAACATTGAATTACATCTAAATCAACTAACATTATTGAATCCATCTAATACAACAATCCACATGAAATAATAATGATAAGTCCAATGTTTATACATTACATTTCTAAATGCTCAATCATCCATTGTACATGTCACGGGGTATGAAAGGTTTAAAAGAATATACATATGTGGAATAAGGTACATCATCCTATTCTAATCCATGATGCAACAAGGTAAAGGTAATCACATGTCATACATGATACATCATCATAGAAGATATAGACATCCATCATAAAAGATCAAACATAATAAACTAAGTGCACGGTTCCTCCCAACTGTAAATAGCATCATTAGACCATCGTGGGTCCTAGCCATCCCTCCATGTGTAACATTCCAAATCACTAAAGAGATCATCGGTATTAACATACTAGGAATGCCACTCCTATGAACATACTACATCATATGCAAAAATTAATCTAACATATAAAGTAAAGCATAAGATAACATCATCTAACATATGCAAATCATCAATTTAAGGATACATGTCCACCATCATAATCCACGAAGATAGATTCCAACAAAGAATGCATCAGCCACGGTGTCTCAAACGGATCTCAAATGATAAGAGTGATAAAGCACTACCACCTGACTGCGTGGAACCTAAGTGCTGCACTCCCACCGCGTTGAGGAGATAATCTCAAGTCCCAAATAGGCTATCAAAATCACATAGCATAAATACTCTCTAAGTCTAGGAATCCTAAAAGTATACTAACTCAAAGGTTCCAACACATAAATCGACATCTAATTCCTAGAGGCACACAATGACATGTAGGAAACCTACTCTGTAAGCGGGCAAGTGTCATTGCATTAATCATGTAGAAGTTACCCTGGCAGTTACCTTAGGACTCCAGGGTCCCTACTGATCCTTATGTGGCAAATAGTATCCTCTCATACTGACAAGGCATACTATGGAATGCAAGGTCGCAACCAAGCATTCTCTCTACTCCCATCCTAGTCTGTACTAGCACTCGAGGCATGGGTAAGAACAAAACAATTATCTTATTAGGTTCATTTAGTCAGTATTAGGTGAGAATGTTTTCACTTATTAAAATAACTTACAATGAGTTACCCTGGCAGCCACTTAGCGTTGCGGCCCCCATTTCAAGCCACTTCACAACACTACAAGCAAATAACCTACCCTAAGCTCATGGAATCATAAATCTCATAATCACCCCAGTCCTATACAAGTGATTGGAAAGAAATACCAAAAGATAATCCAAAATAAGAACATCAAATATCCATAATAAAAGCATCAAATCTCCATGAGCAACTGAAAAGCATCCATAGATAATCATGACCACAACAGTTCTCTATTGGCAACTGAAGGTATCACTAATAATCAAAATTATCCATTGGTTCTCAATAACCAAAATATATCTCAAAATCATATTGATCAAAGACTCCAAAATGGTCAAGTCAAAACATGTCACAACATGACATCATAAATCAACATTTCAGTCCCATCATGGTGATTGGAAAATAATCCAAGGATAACTGATCAATGACTCAAAAATGGTTAAGTCAAGTGTCTCAGATACATATAACTCAGCTTTACTCAAGAAGATTGATGAGCAATAACAATCAATAAATACAAACATCTCATAGAGCATACGATCACATTACCATGGTTGGGTTTAGAAAGATCGAGATTAAATAACATCAACATGCCATCACAATCATAACCCTTGAGCCTCTGGTAGACGTCCTATAATTGGTCAACACTAGTCAACCCAAAAACCAAAACAAGAAGCATAGATAAAACACAATGCAAGCACATGTTTGAGTTTGCTAAAATTACATAGTTGAATTGAGTATGGAGGTTTTAGTTTCTATTTGCAAGTATACTTCAAGTATATAAGATTTTACATTTAATTTCTATGTCAACATGGAATTATCCCTCCATTGTTTTAAAACAATCATAAGATAATTATATACTTGTATAAATGCTTGTACTAGCACCCATTGACTTTTAGATAAAATCACTCACGCTATTCAAAACATTAGAATAATACTTATCAACTTTCAAATAATTAGTTTACAGTTTCCTTTAAACACTTCGAGAACTATCATTTATTTAAAATGATCCTCATTGATTTTAAGTAAAATCAATCTCATTAATAATTCAATTATTTAATTCCACTAAACACTTATTAATATCTCTTTTCTTTTAATTCGCCCTCATTTAAAAATCCATTTACTTAAATTGACTAATAATTAATTACACTTCTTCTACTATTAACTAATCTTAATTAAATTAAATTAGATTAGTTAATAGATCATATAAAACTAATGCATAAAGATAAGATTCCATTTTAATTCGAACCCAAATCTGCTGCAGTGACAACAAAATAGCATACAAAATTATAAATCTAGATTTGCATTGCAATAGGAAGTCTATTGGCGACAGGAAAATAGCATATAGAATTATAAATCTAGATTTGCATTGCGACAAGAAGTCTAGTGGTGACAAGAAAATAGAATACAGAATTATAAATCCAAATTTACATTGTGACAAGAAGTCTAGTGGC
This sequence comes from Cupressus sempervirens, assembly GCA_028749045.1. Lineage (NCBI taxonomy): Eukaryota > Viridiplantae > Streptophyta > Pinopsida > Cupressales > Cupressaceae > Cupressus > Cupressus sempervirens. Next base: position 273,007 of record JAPHAW010000013.1, on the reverse strand, counting down.
GATAGGAAAATAGCATACAGAATTATAAATCCAGATTTGCATTGCGACAGGAAGTCTAGTGGTGACAGGAAAATAGCATATAGAATTATAAATCCAGCTTTACATTGTGACAGGAAGTCTATTGGCGATAGGAAAATAGCATACAAAATTATAAATCTAGATTTGCATTGCGATAGGAAGTCTAGTGGCGACAAGAAAATAGCATACAGAATTATAAATCCAGATTTGCATTGTGATAGGAAGTCTAGTGGTGACAGGAAAATAGCATACAAAATTATAAATCCAGATTTGCATTGCGACAGGAAGTCTAGTGGCGACAGGAAAATAGAGAGTACAAATGAAATATGCGAAAATCATGAGTGCACTTGGATATTGACGCTAATTTGCTATGCCTCAGAAACTGCAAAGCAAGCTCCTTCCTTCTCCAACATTGCCTGGCCCCCCAAACACGCCCTCCAAATGCTCTCCCTAAGCTTCTAGGAGTGCCTGAATATAAAGAATTCTCAGGAAGCACCTAGAATGTCTCTAGAAAAACTAGAAGGTGTTGACAACTAAGCATGAGTCTATTACAACCTTCTAGATGAGTCATAAGGTTGTAGACACCATGTTCTTAATTGGTGCACTAACTCTTGTGTTGTTGACATATGTGCAATCAAAAGGTGCGTTTACTCCTAGGCAAGCTTATAACTTTATTTTAATTTTTTTTATAACTTTTATTATTATTATTTATTTATTACTTTAGTATTATTATTATTTTTAATTTCTTTTATTTAATTCTTTTCTCAATTAATTTCTATTTAATTAATTATAATCAAAATATCAAAGATCATGATATTATATTATTTTTTCTCAAATAATTAAATTATTAATTAAATCTTTTAATTTTAGACTTAATTAATAGAAAATTCACCATAGACCTCCAAGATAAAATATGAAAACCCATCATAGAAAAATTCATACAAAATCAGTCTAAAGGGTTAAAAATCACGAATTATGTCATCTGACACATTCGAAACGTAAAATATCTAGATACTTGTCCTATCTCTCTAGGACAATGGTTTTAAAGGTTTGAGATTTGGACTTGAGAATTTATCTCCCTTCTCTTATCATTGAGATAATGTAATAGGGTACGCTCATCCTAGCAATTTAGGGAAGTCGATACTTGATACTTGCAACCTTCATAAAAACCATGCATGTACATACAATATATATATATATATAATGCTAAGCTAAACAGACAATGGTAGGAAGTGGTGCATCGTGTAGATCCCGACTAGTAGGTGACTATGACTCCCTTCCTTAACCACATCAGAAATGCCATACAATAGGAACAAACATGCACACCATACACATGAAAGTATGGGGTAAGTATCCATAATAAAACACATGAGATAATAAACCATCTAACTAATCATCATCAATAACTGAAAGCAATGTAATGATCATCATGCATACATGAAATGTAGAATCTAAATAATATCATCATACATCAACTGAATCTATAACATAATGTCTGATAGTCTCGAAACAATGCTACTAATCCATCAACATAGAACTAGTCTAACATAGTACGATAATAATAGCAACAATATGTCCAAAAAGATGTGAACGAGGGTAGGCACTACATCCACCCCCCCTTGGATTAGGCTTACTCCTAGAAGCCTATAAACAAGTAGGGATATAACTCCCATAATCTAGCTGCATCCTCCCATGTAGTTGATGAATTATCAATAGGGTCCCATTGGACCCTTACCTGTTCGATGATTCTACCCTTGAGGGTCAACTCCCACTGCTCCAGAATATGAATTGGCTCCAAAGCCAACTACCCATCCTCTACCTACAATGCATTCCAATCAAGAACATGTACAACATCAGGGATATACTGCCTAAGTATTGAGACATGGAAAATATCATGAATGTGAGCTAGGCTGGGCGGCAAAGCAAGGCGGTAAGCAACTGGGCCAATCCTCTCTACAATCTTGAATGATCTCACAAAGCGAGGTGCTAGCTTTGAACCCTTTTTGTATCGGATTGGACTCTTCCACAGATGCACTCTCAAGAAAACTTTATCTCTCATAGCAAACTGCTTATTTGTCCTATGTGCATCAGCATACTTCTTTTTCCTATCTTGTGTTGTAGTCAAGTGCTCACGGATTCACACTACTTGTTGTTCCATATCACGAAGCATCTCAGGACCCAATAGGATGCGATCCTCAAGACTGTCCCAACTCAAGGGTGTACGACAAGGATGTCCATATAAAGCCTAAAAAGGTGCCATGCCAATAGAACTATGATACCTGTTGTTGTAAGAAAACTCCATTAGGTAGAGATAATCTTCCCAATGTATCTGCCTATCCATCACATACATCCTTAACATATCTTCTAAAACCTGATTCACCCTCTCTGTTTGACCATCTATTTTAGGGTGTTATGTCGAAATAAAATTCAATTGAGCTCCAAGCTCATGCTGCAGCAATGTCCAAAATGCAGATGTGAAAACAAGATCCCTATCAGAAATGATCTTTTAGGGAATACCATGTAGTCTCACAATGTCACACATGAAGACATTAGCTATAGAAGCTACCGTGTAGGAAGACCTGATTGGTGAAAAATGTGCCACCCTAGTCAACCGATCAACAATGACCATGATAACATCATGATGATGAATAGTCATAGGTAGTCCTACTATGAAGTCTATAGAGATGATGTCCCACTTCCATGAAGGAATGAGATTTGGTTGCAAAAGTCCTATCGAGTGCTGGTGTTCTTCCTTGACTCTCTAACACTCAAGACACCTAGTCACATAATTAGCAATGTCTTGCTTCATCCTAGACCAATAGAATAAATGCCACAAATCAGCATGCATCTTCTTGACACCTGGATGTGCTGAGTAAGGTGTACAATGGGCCTTTGCTAGAATCAAGGTTCGAAGCTCATCCAGTAATGACACATAAATCCTTCTTGAAAGCCTCAAAAGACCATCTAACTCTCGGACGTATCCTACAAACTTACCTTCCAAAGGTCTTCCTAAATCTATTTCTCTGCACACCTCCTGATACTAAGAATCTATATGAAGTGCCTAAAGAATTTGACTTCTTAAATCAACACTAAGAGTCATAGATGATATCACATCTCTCTTGCGACTCAAAGAATCTACCACCACATTCTCCTTTCCCTGAATGTACTTTACCTCAAAATCATACTCACATTGAAATTCCATCCATCATCTCTGGAAAGCATTCAAATTAGGTTGAGTGAAGATGTACTAAAGACTACAATGATCACTATGTAGCTCAAATCTGTGCCCCAACAAGAAATGTCTCCACCTTGTCAAAGCATGAACTATTACTGCTAACTCAAGATCATGCGTAGAATAATTTAGCTCATGATCCTTGAGCTTGCATGATTAATATGCAATCACCCATCCATTTTGCATCAAAATCGCTCCAATCCCTTCAAGGGAAGCATCTGTACACACCATGAAATCTCCCTCTGGATCAGGTACTACTAAGATCGGTGCACTAGTCAAAAGCTCCTTGAGCTTCTGAAATGCTTCCTCACATTTCTCCATCCACACAAACTTCTTTCTTTTCCTCTCAAGGGAAGTGATAGGATGTGTTATCCTAGAGAAGTTTTGGACAAATCTGCGATAATAACTAGCTAAGCCCATGAAACTACGAATCTCTGACACATTAGTCAGTGTAGGCCAATATACTATTGCCTGAATCTTTGCAAGGTCCACTGAAATACCATCACCTAAAATGACATGCCCTAAATACTGAATCTCTAATTTGAAAAATTCACACTTAGCTGCATTGGCATAAAGTTGATTGTCTCTTAAACACTATATAACCAACCGTAGGTGATCCTCATGCTCCTTCTAAGACTTAGAATATATCAATATATCATCAAGAAACACAAGTACAAACCTGTCTAGATAAGATCAAAACACCCCATTTATCAAACTCATGAAAATTGATGGAGCATTAGTCAACCCAAAAGGTACCACTGTGAACTCATAATGCCCATAGCAAGTTTGAAAGGTGGTCTTGTGAATATTGGCTTCCTTAATGCGAAGCTGGTGGTATCTTGACTTAAGGCCAATCTTGGAGAATACTGTAGCTCCCTTGATCTAATCAAATAAGTTATCAATCCTAGGTAGAGGATACCTGTTCTTAATGGTCACCTTATTCAACTGTTTGTAATCAATACAAAGGCGCAAAGAACCATCTTTCTTTTTCACAAAGAGCACTGGAGCTCCCCATGGTGATACACTAGGTCAAATGCTCCCTTTTACCAAAAGTTCCTCTAGCTGAAGACGCAACTCTCCCAATTCCTATGTAGTCATACAATAAGGAGCTTTAGAGATAGGCTTTGCTCCAGGAATTAGATCAATGCTAAAATCAATGTCCCTCTTCAGAGGCATGCCTGGAATCTCACTTGGAAAGACATCTGCATACTCCTGTAAAATTAGGTGATCTAAACTCTTCCTCATAGGATCTTCCTCATCAAGATCATTTACCATAACAGAAAATATCTGACATCCCTTATGGAAACTCTGCTTCATTTGTATAGCAGAAATCATCTGTAGAGATATAGGCCTTGGTATAGCCACAATCTTCACATCATTCCCTTGGTTATCTTGGCACATTATAATCTTCTTCCTGCAATCTATACTGGCTCTATGAGATCCAAGCCAGTCCATGCCCAAAACCACATCATAGGAACCAAGGGGTATGACTCAAAGGTCAACTACAGTATCAAATCCTCCTAAACTAAGCCCACACTTATGAACTACAGAATCTATGGAGACCTTAATGCCTGAGGCTACTTCCACTTGCCAACCATAATGCATGCTATTGCATAGCATAGAAGGCACATGTTTTGCAATAGACTAAGTTAATTTTCAATTTTGCCTATGTTTAGGTTTAAGTAAATTTTTTGAGATTTTCAACCTAAGTGTTGAAGCATGAAAAATATGCTAGTAATAGTTCAAGTTTGTTTTAGTTCACATAGTTTCAAGTTTGAAAGAGATACATAAAAGTTTAAAGTCCTAGTTTGTTCCAAAATACCCAGAGCTTCCAATGTAGAAACTCGGGCTCTGATACCAAATGTAATGCCCCACCAAGGGATCCAAAGAATTAACCTAAAATTTCACTAAGTTTGGTAGCATTTTTTTTTAATTTTAAAAACATGAAAGTAAATCCATTTACAACTTATACATAATAACGGAAGCAATAGCAATGTTCATCTAAAAGTAAACATAACAGGTTATATTCTCAGGAAGCACCTAGAATGTCTCTAGAACAACCAAAAGGTGTTGAGAACTAAGCATGAGTCTATTCCAACCTTCTAGATGAGTCATAAGGTTGTAGACACCATGTGCTTAATTGGTGCACTAACTCCTATGTTGTTGACATATGTGCAATCAAAAGGTGTGTTTACTCCTAGGCAAGCTTATAACTTTATTTTAAATTTTTTTATAGCTTTTATTATTATTATTTATTTATTACTTTATTATTATTTTTATTATTTTTAATTTTAATTTCTTTTATTTAATTCTTTTCTCAATTAATTTCTATTTAATTAATTATAATCAAAATATCAAAGATCATTATATTATATTAATTTTTCCCAAATAATTAAATTATTAATTAAATCTTTTAATTTTAGACTTAATTAATAGAAAATTAACCATAGACTTCCAAGATAAAATATGAAAACCCATCATAGAAAAATTCATACAAAATCAGTCTAAAGGGTTAAAAATCACGAATTATGTCATCCGACACATTTGAAAGGTAAAATATCTAGATACTTGTCCTATCTCTCTAGGATAATGGTTTTAAGGGTTTGGGATTTGGACTTGAGAATTTATCTCCCTTCTCTTATCATTGAGATAATGTAAGAGGGTACACTCATCCTGGCAATTTAGAGAAGTCAATACTCGGTACTTGCAACCTGCATAAAAACTACGTGTGTACATACAATATATATATATATATATATAATGCTAAGCTAAATAGACAATGGTAGGAAGTGGTGCATCTTGTAGATCTCGACTAGCAGGTGACTACAACTCCCTTCCTTAAACACATCAAAAATGCCATACAATAGTAACAAACATGCACACCATACACATGCAAGTATGGGGTAAGTATCCATAATAAAGCACATGAGATAATAAACCATCTAACTAATCATCATCAATAACTGAAAGCAATGTAATGATCATCATGCATACATGAAATGTAGAATCTAAATAATCTCATCATACATCAACTAAATCCATAACATAATGTTTGATAGTCTTGAAACAATGCTACTAATCCATCAACATAGAACTAGTCTAACATAATCTGATAATAATAGCAACAATATGTCCAGAAAGATGTGAACGAGGGTAGGCACTGCATCATCTTCAGATCGAATCTGAGAATTCACCTCTTGTCTATATGTTTATTTCTCTAATCCATTGTAGGGGTTCCAATATGAATTTTTCTCAGATCTGTGATACCATTCTTCAACATTTCTTCTTGTATGAACAATAGTTTAAGTTTTATGCAGATAGTTCTCATCTGTTAGGTGATTTTTGAGTCATTCCTATACATCTCTCATGTATTTGTTTTCAAGGAAAACAAATAAAAGCACAAAAAAGGGGTTTTAATTTCAATTTGAATCTTGTCTCCTACTCATGGATTTGTAATATCTTCTAATTTTTGAACCAAGAGCATAAATTATGTTGTATTCTATTTAAGAATGTATGTGGTTGAAATGTTTTTCTTGTGAAACAAAGAGCCATGTAATTGCTTGATGTTTATCATAGGGTTTGCAGATTTCATGATAGGATGGTCTAAGTATGAGATTCATTTTGAAGAAAATGTCTATTCACAAGGTGAAAGATAGATCAAGGATCTTGATGTAGGAATTATGTCAAAGGTTTCCAAGAGATGTATGATGGTAATTCATTTAATTGTCCAATAGATAAGGCACTAATCAGAGATAGGATCATTCAATTATGTTGCTCATACCTAAGTCTTTCTGATATCAACATATTAAATCATCTTTTCCCTTTTATGTTGAAAGTTATTCAAAGTTTAACCTTCACTTAGCTTACCAATTTCATGAGTCATGCTATTAGCTATTTCATGCTTGTGATTTCTTGGTTAAGTATAGAAGATTTAGGGGTTTCATCTATTATTCTAGATCTTGATTATGCTCATTGCATTGGTCACATAATCAGATCTTAAGATGTTCACCCACCTAGGTTTTGTAGAGCTTGAAGTGAAGGAGTGTAGCCTTATAGTTGGCCTGAGTTGTTGGTGAATTGTGTCCATTGTTGCAAATAGCTGCCCATAGATGCATTCTTGCCTTGCATACCTAGTTATTCAAACTCTATTAAATTAGGAGCCAATAGATTGTATCATTATCAATTAATGGGTTAAATAGCTAAGGAAAATATAAGAGCTCCAAATAAAATATTAATTACAAGATTGATCTCTATTCTACTCCTTACATATGATTAATTAAAGAATCTACATAAAAATTTAAATCCTATATTTAATTAAATCCCTATTTACTACTTACTACCACTCACCTCCTAAACCTTTTGTACATGATTAAATATCTTAATATATTATTCTATCCTAAAATATAACTAAAATCCTAACTCTCCACACACCACAAAACCCATGCATTCACAAAATAATTCCAACCCCTAACACCTCTATGTACCCCATACAAAGAAACATCCTTAATCTTAAACCAAGTGCCTAGTCCCACTAGAAGGCATTTCCTAACATTTCCTACCACTTGTCCTAACTTGAAACCTACCCCTTTTATTCCACCAAAGATTTCACCTTTTTCCAAACACTATACTAATCCTCGTACATGTCAAATTCCCCACAACTCCTCTAACCACTAACCACTACCTTTAACCCCTCTCTAGTTGACATAAACAAGACCAAGTGTTTTCCCCAAGGTGGGATGCTTTCCCATGCTCCCAAGGTGCCAAAGAAGAGGGGAGTTTGACATAAAGTCAGATCAAAGAAAAGTCAAATCCCATCACATGTGCCAAAGACCTTTATGGAGTTTGAGGTGCCAAGGTAAGTTGGGGACCCCCTGTCCTTCAATATAAACACCCATCTTTACTTTATGCATTTGTGGGCAGAAGGCCACCTATGTAAGTGGGGAAGAGTTATGGTCTAGGGCATGATTAGCCCCTTTTTAGTTTCTTCGTTGATATGTTAGTGTGTTTATTTTTCCTTTATCATTTATTTTATTTTATTTTTTGATTGGTATAATGGTGACATGAAGGTCATGTGAGTCATATGAGTCTCAGTTTTTAATACTTATAGAATAGGTATTTGTTGTTGTTAAAGTTCTTTGCCTTATCATATGTGTTATTCTATTAATATTTAATATACAATATTCTAGGGTATATTATTTTTAATATTTTATTTCTCTATATGGAAGGATTTATTTTCTTTCCCCATACATTTTCTAGAGAGCATAATGTGCTCCTACAACAAGTTTTCTTTTGTTTTCAATTTGTGTCATAAGGCATATACTTCCAATTTTTTTGAACTACAATGGCGGTGTAACAATACTTGACTTGACTACTCCATCACTCTTATTTAAAGGTTGATGTCATGTATGCATAATCTATCCTTTGAATTTCATGGTACCCCAAAGTTTAACTCTTGTTTATGTTACACAAAAATCAACGGTGAGTGACTGAGAAATGAGAAGGTTCACATTTATGAAATTTCCTACACTAAAGGACATATCAACATTATGCCATGCATATGCAGTAGACAATCAGAATATAATAATTTCTTTTCATTGTATTTGAATGCATAACATATAAACTTACAATGTAACCATCTATGTTTTGAATTAAATCAACTATATCAAAAGGAATATAACCGTTATGAAATATTTTCACAAATTGATTTATAAGAAGAAGTGTCTCATTTACAAGATTCTCCATATTACATCAAACCACATTTTGTGAAACTTACAATGATCTTACCAAATCTACCTTTCTTAATATTTACAAGGATTCTCCTATATGAAGACCTCATAAGATTTAACTTTAAACTAAATGCATAGATGTTCCTATTTGCAAAAGCTTGATCATCTAATTTTATCATGCCTTTCCTCAAATGAATCTTTCCATACAAAGGCAACTTTATATAATTTCCTCAAAACTTCACTTTACACAACCACAACAATGTAAATAAGAAGTAGATCTAATTTTACTTTATAATGAAACAACAAAGGAAACTCAACATCCCAACACATTAGGGAGTAACATGGGAAGATTGGTCTCTCTACACACTTGATTTTTCATCATTGTCAAGGGTGAAACCCTAATATCTTCAAGGAATTCCATCTTCACAAAACCTATAAACACACAAAAACTAGGAACCATGGAGGCTGATGTCCCATCCTAGGCTTCTTTGAAGTCACCAACCGAGTAGGGGAAACAAGTTCAAATGGGATACACACACACACACCACTTGTCAATGCATGCAACACATCACATAACACAAAAAAATCCCGCCCATGGCTTGCACATTGATTCACCATTGGAACTTTGAATATAGGATGAAGGTGTGCTTTCAAAAAGGAGACTTTCCATATCATACCATATCTAAAATTAAAAAAATTTCATACCCTTTTGGGGCTTTTCACAAATAAACAAAATTCCATGCCCTTTCGGTGATTCCACAAACATCCTCCAAAAATACTACCAACAACTATAGCTTCCTTGAAGCCCACACTCAATTAACTTCCTTTATACACCATCTTTCCCTTATCACCCCCAAAGAAAGATATGAATGAATATGGCATACAATGGAGCCCATACTCCAAGGTTCTCAACTATATTTCAAGCCCAACTAAGCCATTCACCCTAGACTTCTCTTCCCTTCCTAAAGGGTGAGTGAAGCCCTCACACCCATAAAAAAATCTAATATTTAGATCAAAATAAGGAGATTCAAGAAATAAAATCAAGAAATTCCATGAAATCTAATGCACAATCATATCGGCACAAAAAAATACAAAGATTCACAATAAAAATACAAGATCCCATACAACACTCCATGCTTGCAGATTCATTATGCAATGCTAAAACAAAAATGATCATGGTTTGAGCACCAACCTTGGTCCAAGCTGAAGGCAATTATAGTTTTTTTTGAGCTCCCTTAATCTCCCTCCAAACCCTAACTATCTCTAAACTCAGAGAGTGGGTGAATACACCACTAGTTTGTCCAAGACTCCCTAAAAAGGCCTTTCCACTAACTTTTTTAGAAAAAACACCAAGCCACTTCCTCTTACAAACTTATCTCCCTCTTAGTTTTCTATATTTGACTTAGTGGAAACATGGGAGAGAATGCATGTGACAACTCCAAATTTCGAATTGATGGAAGAATGCATGGGTAAAGGGGCCCCCTAGGCTGTCTAGTCACTCTCATGGTCAAAATTAGGTCCCTAACATGTTATACTACCATATGGGTAGCCTATTTTCACATAAAAGATACTTTGGGACTACCTAATGACCCCTCAAAACCATAGTCAACTCTAAATTCGAATTTCCTTTTTTAATCATTCAAAATGTTATAATGTCCAAAATCTACATATCATAAATCATCATAATCAAACTAACATTTATCTGCATATCACAAATCATCATAATCCAATTAACATTTATCTGCATATCATAAATTATCATAATCAAATTAACATTTCACATCACATCATAATCTAATTCTATCATGTCATAAAGTTCCATCCATATGTGTTTGATCATCCCATTCACAATATTAGGTTCTATTGCATAACAAAATCTATCCTTTAACATTAACATTATAATTTGACATTTCAAGCATTTCTACTAGTTTAGTTTCTATTAAAGCAATTGAAATAATTTAGAACATGAAATGAAATCATTAATTATATCAATTAGGTCCTAATGTGTGGATCATCAAAATGCAAATATTAAAATGACATAACCTTATAGTCTCAAAAGTGTATCAAAATATTGAATTAGAAGTATCATAATACAAATATGTTATCTATACCATGACGGTCCAGGTGAGACCTCACAACTCCTATATCTAATCTAAGAAATTTCAAAGTTCTCCATGTTTCTTTCTCCACTCTAGTCTTATACTTTCTAAATATGTCAAATGTTTTTAATTTTTCATTTAAGAACATAATATACATCATCCTTGAATAGTCATCAAAAAATAATATTAAGGATTTATCTTGATGATAGTTTTTAGGACCAATAGGACCACAAATATTTGTGTGTACCAAATCCACTATGTTGTGAGTTGAATATTCTTTACTTAAAAAACTTGAACAATTCATTTTTATAAACTGAAATTCTTTACATACATCACTGTTAGGTTTGTTTACTATCAACATTCCTCTTCCATTTTTTTCCTTTTCTAGATTACCAAAATTTACATGACAAATTATTTTGTGCGATAATTACATTTCTTTTATTTTGCAATAAGATAATGACCTAGTAAGGTATATAACTTGAAAATATCTCCTTTTATTTTTTCACCAATAGCAAGCATTTTTCCATTCTTTTCAAATATTTTGCATTTCCCTTATTGAACTCAAACTTAAAACCTTTATTTTTCAATTGAGAAGCACTTGAAAGATTATACTTTAATCCATCTTCCCAATACACTTCATTGCACACAATATCATTAGTTAGATTGATTTTACCTTTTTCTTTGATTATGCAGGGTGATCTATTTCCACATTTTACTAAACCTCTATCACACTACTCCATAGATGGAATTTTTTTTTGTCTCTAGTCATGTGGTGAGAGAAACCACTATCAATAATCCAAATATTATTGGTGTGGATACTTGAGATTAGTGCCTTCTTCTCAATGATAACATCCTTGTTAGATGGTTCTTTTATAGCAACAAAAATTATTTCTTCATCATCTTTGTTAAAACCATCTTCATTATGTTCATCCTCGTCTATATAAAATGCATTATTTCCTTTTTGTCCAAAGTATTTGTTCTTTTTGCACTCTTTCACCTTTTCTTCACTTTGTTCTTTATTTAGTTTGTTAGGACATATGTGTGTGAAATGGCCAATTTGCCTACAATTACAACATTTAATTGGACTCTTTCCTTTGTGTTGTGGTTTCACAATGCATGCCCCATTTTGAGTCACAAAATGGGGACCCCCTAGTTTCAAAATTCCCTATGAGGCATCTAGTCTGAAGCCTTAGTCATTTTGGACCCTCCCCTGGGTCTAGGTTAAACCCTGGCCTCTGGTTGGGAAGGGTCAGCCAATTAGACAGAAGAAAAAATGTCATGTTTAAAACTTCAAGTGCTTAAAAGTGCATAAATTGTGAAGGTGTGTACGTGCGTAGGTGCACCAAGTGTGCACATGCCCACTTGTGCATGCACACACTTATTTGTTGTGGTTTCACAATGCATATCCCACACCCCATTTTGAGTCATGAAATGGACACCCCCTAGTTTCAAAATTTTGTACAAGGCATCTAGTTTGATGCCTTGATCACTTTGGACCCTCCCTTGGGTCTAGGTCAAACCCTGACCTCTGATTGGGAAGGGTTGGGCAATCAAACAAAAGAAAAAATGTCAACTTTAAAACTTCAAGTGCTTAAAAGTGCACACATGTTGACTTGCACACGTGTAGGTGCACCATGTGTGGATATGCACACTTCACCCCCACTGTAGGGATGTGCACATGTACAACTGTACATGTGTGCACCCTTGGAGGTGCACACCTTCAAAGTTGGACAATTGTGAAGGTTTGCACTCCGGTCCTCCCCTCACTTGCACAATGCACTAATATACATGTGTGTAGTTGAGCACATGCACACCATGTGCACCTTGTCAAGGTGCACATGTGTGCTAGTGTACAAATGCACACTTTTCTATTTCAAAGCAAAATTAGAGCATTAGCACATTTTCAAAGGTGTGCAATAGCGCAAAACTAGCATTTGGGGGAGAAAACCCACTATCTTGTCTATTTTGAGTAGTGTTGACTCATTTTTTTGTTAGTCTGGTTCTTATAGAGTCCTCTTTTGTGTCTTTCAACATAAGATAACTAATTTTTGCCTCTTGGTGCAAATAAAAAGACATCCTATACTTGTCAAGGTCATAACTTTTGACTTAGAGCTCAGAATTCAAAACTATTTACACCATTGGAAAGAAGAAATAAAAATCTAATTTCAGCCTCTAAAATAGTGAACCTTTGGCTGCCCAATTTTAGGGACTAATGAAAGTTTCAACTTGAAATTTTGAGCAAAAGACCTCCAAAAAAGCCAGTTAAAAATTCCTAGAAAAGCTTGTTAAAAAAGATATGAAAAAATTTCAAACATTTGATTGTTGGATGATTTGGATCACTTGGTCTCTGACAGGGAATGATCAAGCAGTCAGAGAAGACAAAAAATCAAGGAATAGACTTCACAGTGCACAAAGATGTGCATAACATGAAGGTGTGTAAGTGTGCATAACATGAAGGTATGATGCTTAATGCACAAGTGCATAGATTATAATATCATCTTCATTATCAATAACAATAGAGATCTCACCTAAGTTTGTAACCTTCACCTTTAAAGGAGTCACATGTAAGTTTAGATTCATGAATATTTGCTAAAGATCAAAAATATAGAGGTTGGACACATGAACTAGAACAAGTTCCTCATCTTATGAAACTATTAATGACAAGATTCAACACAGTTGCCTTGGGATTTTAGATAAAAGAAGTAGAAGAAGTTCAAATCTATAAAATTATTTGGCTATAAAGAGGGTATAAATCATCAAAAAAGGGAAAAATAAGTACACAACAGTACTCCCAGACCTTGTTTGAGAAAACCCCAGAAACCATTTTCAAAACTAAGAACTTTGATTTTTTGGTGAATTGATTACCTTGCACAAATTTCATCATGGTGCACTAGTGAGGTGCACTATTTCAAAGGTGATCTAGAAATTTTGAAGAAGTTAGAGGTGTGCTGACAGTTAACTGCCATTTTCAAATTTAGAGTTTTCCATGCACTGGAAATGCTTTCTAATGATAGTTTAACTCTTAGAAACATTCAGAGAAGGCCAAGCTTCCATTTTTAGAGCTTCCAGTGACTCACAGATCCTCTTACAACTTCCTTCTTCTTATCTATTGCTTCTTTCTTTGTTTTAAGACATGTAAAGGATCATGCACCCATTAATTGATATAAACAAGGGTGGAGGCCTACTTAACACCATTTAGAGAGTCAATTTATACATAAATAGATTTGTTTTATTAGTTTAGAAGAATATGTTTGAATAAAGAGATCTCTCACTCTCAACTCAAATTGAGGAGATGATTTCTTATAAATTCAAGAATGTAATATGTATTCTGGGATAGTATTTTGATGCAATAATATATGCTTTTGATGCTCTCATTCTAAATGTAGTTATTCTTGTTAGAGTGTGTTATTTTTGTGGATTCTTGTTCATGATAATAATGCAGCCAATGATTTTGTTGTATTTATTTGATAATGTAATATTTTACTTCTGGTGTTTGTCACATGTTGACATACAAAGTTGGAGAATAGATCACCCTTTTGTTCCTACATAGCTTCTCGTCTTGCATGAGCACACTTTCTGTAGCCTTGCAATTTGATAAGAAGTGAAACATCTTTTGATTCTACTAAATTCCCATCGACAATTACATTAGTAGATTTGAGGAAGTGTTGCTCCTACTTTCATTATTTTCCTACTCAATCTTTTCAATTATTTAACTCGTAGACGTGTTGTTACCACAGTTTATGTCCATTGGGAATTTCCCTTTTATGCTATTTACTTCCATATCTTGTTACCTTATCCTTGTTATTTTATTTTCTAACCCTTGGTTAAATTGGGAATTCATATAGTTGCATTGTTAGATTGCATTCATTAAAAAATAGAAATATAGCAAAAAAAATTCCTTTTGTGGTTAATTTTGAAAGTACAAGTAGAATGATTATCTTATTCAAAATTGGTACAAACCAGAAAAGGTCTCTTTGTGAAAAAATACATTTATCTTCAACTAAGTAGATTCTAGTAGGTCACAAGATCACCCAAAATATTGGAGTTGATCCTAGATCAACTTTTCAAGAGAGGAGTTCAAAAGAATTACTGTTGTTAAGCATCATGCAAAACGACAGCTCAACACTTTGTATATACCTTTTCTTAAGGTATTTCTTTTTGCAACCAGGGATTTCAACTCTTCTAGCTATTCTTTATAATGTCCACATTTAGTCCTCTCAATTTTGAATATATATATTTAATTCTTCTTCAATAATCCTAGATAATGTTTTTATTATCGCTTATATATTTATCACACCTAAAGGGGTCTGACTCTTCAAATTTCCTTAGTTTAGTTTTAATTTAATTGTATTATGAATCAGTAATAGTTAAACTACTATATTTATTATAGAATTAATTTATGTTATATCATTTTCAATTAATATTATTTGGATCATTTATTTAGTTTTTTATATTTTTAGTATTATTCATAATATCAATTTTATACAATAATAATATTTGATGTAATATTACTTCATATATATATTATTATTATATCAATATATATACTATGTTATATTATATAATATTATATCATACTTTATTAATATATTCAATAATGAATATTGAGATTATTTAGTATGATATTTATTGAATATTAAGCCTTTCTCCCAAGAGGACATTATAATTATGGTCCTAAGTGGGTGAAATGACATTTTTCTTCTCTTGCTAGTCCTTCATACTCTCCATTATCAACAAATATTCTTCTTTCGTGTGATTCCTATTGAAGCTTGAAGTGGTACTTAACTAGTTGGTTGACTAGTTAGTTCAAACATTGTTAGCCTACCAATAAGAGAATTAATTGTGACCCTACTTTTATCAATCGTTCTCAGCTCTTGTATGGAAGGAAATCTAATTGCATATCGATTAGGTAAGGTTATCACCATTTTACTTATAACTTCACTTTCTTCAAAATTCCTTCCACCTCATTTGATTTTAGAAATGATCTCCTTGATTCTTTTTTTGTACTGCACAATAGTCTCATTTTCATTCATTCTCATGAAATCCATCTTTCCTTTTAGTCTTTCTACATTAGCTTCTTGAACATGCTCATCTCCACTATTTACTTTCATTACCTTGTTCCACATCTCTTTGGTGTCTTTAGGTTTTGAATATTGACATGATTTGAGTTATTCAAAGGAATAACCAATTTTATCATTATTATTTTGTGTACTAGCTTTTCCTTTTGTTGCACATCATCAAGAGTACCATTTAGTTATGTATATTTTGTTGTAAGATAGCCTTTTGCATTGTCTCCAACTATTGATAGATGCAATTTCATCCTATTGGCCTACCTTCCAAAATCATCTTCGTAGTTAAATTTTGGTGCTTCCTTCTTATACATCTTGAGATCTTTTCCCTAAGCAGTTAGGCTTCCAAATTAGGGACCAAAAGCATAGATACCAATTGTAGGTATAGGGTTGATTATTGAGAGGGGGTGGGGGTCAATTATTAATCACTAACTTCATCAACTTTTAATACTTTTTAAAATTGTTTACCGAAAAGACTTTGACTTAATCTATAACACTATTATCAATTAGGTGCATAAAAATTCACATATAATAGTAAAAAAATTCACAAAATAGTAATACCAATATTTATCTTGTGAAAACTCAATTTGGATTAAAACAACAATAAGAGAATGATGCTCACAAATGTTGTACTCTTCTAGAATACACTCTATTAGGATCTTTCTTGATTAAGGGTTACAAAAATATTGTTAAGTATACAATTTTACAAGAGATTTCCTCTATATCTGTTAGGATCTTTAATATGCTAGGAGTAACATCATTAAAGGATTTCAACACTCTAATCTAAGAATGTCACCTTGTTAAAGGTTTTACAATAGGTTGATTGAGGCCACCCTTTCAAGGGATTTCAAATATTACAATGCTAAGAAGGTATCAAAAATAGAATGAATTAAACCTTTCACTATATTTCTATATTAGATCCCTTAAATATCTTCAATACAACAACATTCCATTGCTATTTTTTCTCCTATGATTGCAACCCACTTACTACTTTTGTACTCTTAAAGCTCTGTCACTAGCCTTCTCCTGTACTTCCTTTTTTTAGAATCTTGTTCCTATAACAATACATTTGCCTAATCTTTTTTTATTTTAAAATTTTTTAAAGCCCTAAACCTAGATCCAATGATCATAATGACATGTTTCATCCCTATATAAACTTCTTGAATAATATTCTTTCTTCTTGACTTAATTCAAATTTGAATTTTCTCTCTTCTCTGATAATCCTTCTTCCTTGGTTCTCTAATAAGAAATTTCACTACTTAACATTGTTTCCATTATTCATTCCAATTGTTACCCAATAAGTCTCCTCTTACTTATACTTTCTTAGTTAATTAGTGCCCCTAATAAATAACTTTCTAAAGATATGGTAAAAAGATAAAATAATATGCCAAACATTTGACATCAATGAAAAATAGTATAATTTATGAACATAAAATACATAAGTCCCCTTTTTTCATCATTAACTTGTACTTGCAGATCAATTGTTCCAAAATACTAAGGGGGAGAATATCAATAAGAGAAAATGAGAAAAAGAAGAGATGAATATTTCTATCAAAGGGAATATCTTAAAAGTTGCATATGTATGAATGATGTTGATGATGAAAGAATGAATGAAGTGCACCGAAAGAGGGGAGAGATTGTCAAAGAAGAGAGATGTTTTTGAATGGAGAAGTATAGAAAAGGGGGGATCACATGATGTTGTAGAAATGAGATAAAATATCTGATGCTAACATCATGAAGTTGTAGAGGCCTTGAATGAAGACATAGAGCTAAAGATGTGTTGGTGTTTGATGATGTTTATTTATTCATAATGTAATGTTATGTAATAATGCATTATGTGTTTCCATCAATTCCAAAGGGAGAAATTGTTAGCCTCAACTAATAATGTTGTTAATATATGTGAAAGATTTATTATTTTGTCATTAATGTCAAGCCTTAATTGGTGATATATTATGCTAATTCAATAGATTTCCATATCATTTGATTGATGAAGAGGATTTGAAGAAAGAATAATGATAAAAGTGATGGTAAGTGTATGGTATATAGTGGGAACTTGAATGAGTTAGATTCTAATAGTATAATGTTGGTTTGATTAGTATACATGATTTGATTAAGTGATAAGGTAATGTACAAGCAAGCCAATTTGGTTGGTGAATAAAGAATCCTAGTATTAAACGAGATACTATAGTTGTCACCGAGCACCTAATAAAGAAGTAAACCATGTGTAGTATTAATTGAGTACTTATAGTATTAATTAAGCCTAATATTGACTAAGAAAGATGTAATGTTAACTAGGAAATGAAAAGAAGAAAAAAATTAATCTAAGGCCAATATTTGTTAAAAATTGTTGGAGAAGTTTCAAGAATAAGGATAAAGTTAATTATGAGATCAATGACTAGAGAAATTCAAAGAAGATTTTATGAAGGTGATATGATGACTTAAATTGTAGCATAAATTTCATGATGAAGGTGTCTTAACCAATTTTCTAGATTCAATGAATTTGAACTATTGGATGAAGATTGATGATTGTGATTAAGAAGAAGAATTTGCCAGATTATAGAGGAATATATATATATATATATATATATATATATATATTCTATTTAAGGGATGGATTTGATGTTCATTATTTTTTATCAAGTTGGAGATAGATATTGATAGCTAGAGGATAACCAAACAAAGTTTTATTATGAAGACAAGTAAGAAAAGTGTGAAGTGGAAGTGTGAGTGAGTGGATCAGCTTAAAGGGAACAAAAGAGAGTTAGAGGAAAAAGATTAAGTGTCATAAAGATCTAAACAAGAAAGGTTTTTCTTAACCTAACATATCATTTCATTGTTGCATTATAACCATTGTAGCAAAAAATTTCTTAATTGAGTGGACCTAATAGTCTTATATATAAATACATTGTATGTTGACGTTCTATTGAATATTTTGTAAGTCCCTTATAGAAGGCTACTCTAGAGATTTTTCATGGAGTGATAAAGTCTAGATGATCTTTTGTGAAAATCCTCTAACAAAGTCACATTAATAATGTGCATGTAACCTTTAACAAGGTTGACTCCTAATAGAGCTCACTTCAAAAGAGTGAAACTTTTGGGTTGTCAACTCCTAGGTGTTTTTTCCCTTTATAGGGTTTCCATGCTAAATACTTGTGCTAAACCTGTGTGAATGTTTATTGTGTTGCAATTTTTTTTCATGTTTACTTATTACTATTTCAACTTGGTATACTTAAGAAAATTAACTCTAATACTTAATAGAAGTAGTTTGAAGTTTATTGGAAGGTTAAGTTGAATGTCTGATAAGGTTACAAAGCTATTGCAACATAAGATCAAGTAGTGTATGTTTATGATTTTTTTAAAGGCTTATAGGATAAATAAATATAGACAATTCACTCTTATCTCTATTATCTAACACTCCTTTAGCCATATTAGCTTTACTCCTTTGTGTCTATCTTCCTACTATCTGAGTAGCAGGGCTTTATACTTTACAATGTTATTTGTGTTCTTGAAACCTAACTTAAAATAAAATGGCATGCAAACACCTCTAAGAGATGTCAACACCACCCTAGTGCTTGAACATGAGTTTGAGGAACTTCCATCAAAATCCATGTTATACAACCCCTCTTCTTATTTCTATGCTTCTATTACTAGATCATCACCTTCTCCTAGAAAGATCACATAATTCCCGAACTAAAATTCTTCATATAATATTTGGTCTTTAGGATCATCAGAAGAGAAAATGATATATTTATTTTTGGGTTTAGGTTCAAGCTTGATCTTTTTTTCCCTACATGAATAATTGCCTCAGAAAAATCCATTTTAATTTCTCTACCCATGTCCTTGCAAAAGGTTCGCAAAAGGTTCTACTAAGTATCATTCCATAATTAGCTGGAATATCAATACTGAGTATAGTTAGTTTGACTCTTTTGTTTGGAAAAGTGGTCAACACAGCTTGGGAATCTTTAACCTGGCCTATGAGGGGAACATGCCTTCCATCCATTGAGTAATACCTACCAAAGGTCTTAGTAAGGGTAAAGCCTAGGGCCTTAGCAAGTGAAGAATGCATGCTATATTCTAATGCATCTGATTCTATTATGCGATCGATTAACTTCCTACCATTAAACAAAAAGGATATATAAAATGGATTAGGTTTACTATTTTCACCATCTATTTCTAACACATATGATGACCTACAAATTTTAGGTTGGTTTAAAGGATCTTTGAACACAAAAATAGGGGATTCTTTAGAGGTTGATCTTTCTTCAATGAAATGTTTTTCTTAATTCATTGAACTTGATTCTCCCTTAACATATTTATCTAATCTATATAACTCCTTCAGATTCAATTTCAAATATTCAACAGTGGAGATAGTTATAGTAAACATTTTGCAAAATTTAATAATATCAAAGGTGGAAGGGGTAGAAATTATAGTACTCTTCTACAAAATTTTCACATTAGGTACATTCATACTAAGAGAAGTAACACATCTATTTGGTCCTTTCCTTTGGATGTTGTATTTGATGAACTAATATTTGGCATAAACTTAGGGGTTATTTGAATTCTAGTGATAATAGTACAAGAAGAGTCATTAAGAGTAACTAATATTCCCCTCGTTTACCTGAATCAAACTCGTATTATAGGTAGAAGGAGCTAGAGCTGCTAGGTCTCACTTTTTATTCTTCACTGTCAACCAAAATCTTAAGTTGATCCTTCATGATATTAAATTACACAAACCTTAGTATATTGAGACAAGCCTCTCCATCATGATCTGGAGTCAAATGAAAATAACTCATTGTCTCCTTACTAGGGATTGGTTCAATATACAACTAAGGTTGTGATGCTTGTATAGTTGGTGTCTTTCAATATGGCTAGTTGAACTAGGGGAAAATTATATCTTGATGTGGAGCTTAATAGGATGGAGCATTTTTATGATGTTGTCTTTTCAAAGTAAGAACATCATTGACTAGTCTTTGCACCACTAGATCAGTAGAGGTTTGGGAGCCTAAAGTTTAAAACTATTGCTTCCATTTACTAGTTGTGATTAAATTATCTTCTAGTTCAATTTTCATTCTTTGAACAACAAGAAGATTTTCATTCTTACCTCTCCTCAGGTAGAAAATGATACCGAGGGGCATGACATTCAAGAAAATACCTTCTTATTTTTGTCATTAGGCCTTGATGCTAGCAGAATATTTTGCAACATTATATTAAATTTGACCACAAATTCTCTCATTAGTTACTGTATCTCATTTTTAAATTGAGATAATTGAAACAATAGGGTGTGCTCATCACTTGGTGTCTTGATCCTTGATTCAAATGGAACCACCATTATATTCCATGAAGTTATGGATGCAAAAGGAAGGAAATGGAACCATTTTCTTACAACATCAGTGAATTCTATACAAAAATCCTAACATCTACATCCTTTGTTGGTACATCTACAACTCCACAGGCTAAGTGGAAAGCACTAAGTTGATCCTCAGTTTTCACCATACCATTATTGTTGAACTTGGATAATATGTCTTCAACCCATTTTGGAAGAGGTTTGAGATTTCTTCCTAGGTTGAAAGGATATTTTTCTTGTCCCCAAGGATTGAAGACCATATTGGGAAAGATAAAGTTAAAAGGCTAGATATTTGTGTATAAGGGTGCAATAGTTCTAGGGATAGTACCTGAACAACTATTGATGGAAGAGTGGTTAGTGGTGGGGATGAAGCTCTTATAGTGGATTTAAATTTATTCTTCCACCTTAAAGGGTGTGTGCACCAAGATGGTTTGCAAAAAAGTGGACACCACCACAAAAGCACAAAGAATTTCAATAACTCGAATGGGTTATGAATAACTTGATCACGTTATTTAAAATTTCAAAAAGCGGCTAGAGTTGGTTACCAAGCATAGCCAAAACATGTAAAAAACAAAACCAAATCATATTTTATATTTTCAAATAACACAACTGGGTTATGAAAATAAAAAATATAGTCAAAACATAGTCAGGTTTTAAAACTCGATCAGGTTTTGAAGTAAAAATGGGCTCTACTCTAGAGGCCATAAATTTCAGATTTAGATTCAGATTGACTCTATTCAAAATGCATTGGAAATGTATTGAAGATATCTATAATATTATGGAATGAAAAAAATTCTAGGACATCAAAAAAATTCCATCCATTTGGATCAAACATTGTCTAAAATAGGTAGTCATTTTTTCCCAAACATGGAATGAATAGGTTGATAACATTGTTATCATATTTTTCTTCTCTCTCACACTCTCTTAAGCACATACATATAAACACTCTCATCCACACACTAACTCCTAATCTCTCTCTCTCTCTCTCTCTCTCTCTCTCTCTCTCTCTCTCAGACACACACACACACACACACACACACACACATAAAATAAAATAAATAAAAAATCTAAGATATCTCTCTTACTAACTCTTAAACCCTCTCTTTCATACACTCACATACTCAATAACTTTGTTGGTAAACAGATTTGTCACTGTAGAAATTTCCCAATGGAGTGTATGTGGCAAATCATTCACAACAGTTAGATAGGCCCTTGATATTCGACCTTCCTCTACGTTTAGAGGGGCAGCTCCCTCGTAAGATGAAATTTTAGATTTTTCAATAAAGATAAGAAGAACTTAGAGAATGAGAAGGAAAACCATGGACAATGAATGCACCACACACCTCCAACGTTTTCATAAAAATGATGTAAACTATTAATGAGAGCAATCAAGGACTACGCTTGAGAACTTTCACCAACACAATCCTAATTCAATCATCCACAAATACTCACATCATACCATAAAAGTAATCATAGATGAATCAACACTTTAACAATTTTGATTCCTTGGAGAGAGAATGCTAAATGTACTTCCTTTTATTTCTTGCACTAAGAAAGAAAGAAATAAATAATTACACAAAAACAACAATTGTAAACACTTTCCAAAAATTGCTTTATGATCAGAGCATAAGTGTTCCCCCCTCTATCCAAGTCCAAAAAGTCCCTTTATTACATTGATTTCCAAGAATTTATAACCAATCTAGAATAACCAACTTTTCGGGTTCATAACTACCTAAAAAGTTAGAGTTTGGACTACTTGAAGATGATTCATAACCAACTCTAACTCTTGAAGCATAAGCACAGTTAGAAAAAGAAAACTAGAGTTAATTCTAAAGTTGACCTTTTTACAAAATACATCAATAAAATTCTAAGACAACTTTAGACAGGAATACTTCTAACTTTTAATTCTTTGAACTCGTTTCTTGATCTATAGTTGTTACCAGCAACTGAGTCAAGTTTGCCTTGTACGCTCTGAATGACTTGATGACTTGAGCCAAAGTTTTGTTCTGAATGATGATTAAACTCTGCATCTTCAGCTTACACAACTCATGTCTCTTTCTAATTTCATCCAATTCTATGACACAACCTGACAAGTTTTGAGTACAGGAGTTCAATGCTACTGAGAGACTACTCAATTTCATCATAACACTGGCATCTGAACTTTGCTTACTGCCAAGTTTGGTGTTGATTTTTGTTTCTATGCATTTCAAGATGGAAGATATGTCTGGATTTTGAGTATGTTCATTAATAGGAATACCTTCTATGATCAGTGGTATTTCTCCCAAGGCCTTCTTTTTTAGTAACTTGCATGAGTTTAAGAATTGTTCTCCTTCACTCAATTGTTCATTCATACTATCATTCTTCCATCGGATGTTTTCCAGCCATATATAAATTTTCTCTTCTTCTCCAGTACTGATTAACTTTAGTGACTTGATTATATTGCTGTCCATGCCTTTAATCTCTACTAAATTGGCATCAATTTCTCTCCAAAATGCTTGTTGTTCCTTGAGAGTGGCCAGTTCTTTTTGAATACTTTGTTGTATATGATCTACTTTGGTAAATGTACCTTGAACTTCTTGAAATAAACTTGATGCCTATTCTTTCATGCTTTTTACCCACACTTTCACCATTTTACCATAAGTTTGACATTCTCTTATGTTTTGGATGGTTTCTTCATCAAACATCTTTTTCAGATCTTCTGTACTTTCTGCGAATGAACTAGGATCTAGAAAGGAGTCACCAACCATCAATTTGATGCATGAAGAAAGAGCTTGGACTTGACACTTGAGTTGATTCTTAACTTGCTTATCTCTCCTTGATTGTTCTATTAGGACAACAACTGACACTTGAAAATTGTGTTCTTTCCCTTCACAGATAGCCTAGCCTAGATCCGCTTTCGTGATGCTAAAATCAAATTCATTTGCCTCATTTATGTCCTTCTCTGTGACTGGTTGTGCAATTTCAATAGATAAATTACCTGAAGTAGGGTTCATTGCTAGTCTGGAATCCATTTTAGTCTTCTTTATATTTATACTTCTATGCCTTAAGTCAGCTACAACATCTAGATTGGGCGCTTCTAATTGAATCATCCTTTTCTTCTTTCTCTCTAAACTTTGCTGCAACCAAGATGTTGAAATACTAGTAGATGGGCTGATTACTGAAGGAACCTGTAAGACTATAGATGATAAGTTCAAGTTATGCACATTTTCTACAATTGGCTCCTCTTGGATTGCTTTTGTGCCTTCAGGAGACAATGAGCGTGAAGGAGATGCTATGGATTGAATCATCTCATCTACAAATGAGGGTAAAGCATTCATCTTAGGGGCTTCATCAATCATTTGTTGAATTGGCTTTAAGGTCTTCTCCTTGGGTTTTGATCTCTTCTTCCTAGTGACTACGTTGAGTTCACATGCTGATGCTAGATCAACTTGTTTATCTGGATCTTCACCATCATCTCCCCCTTGTGTGCTATGTAAAGAGCCTAAGGATGTAGGAATAGAAGATGGAATAGCTGAAACTGATGTTCCTTCTTGAGAAATATTATTATTACTTACACTACTTCTTCCTGTTGACTTAGTAGTAGTGGCTTCTTTGACTTTATTCTTTAACCAAGTCTCAGTTTGTTGAATCACAAAGAAAGTCCTTTCCTTGAGGTCTTTTAGTTCTGGCAGCGACCAATTGATATATGGCAATTCTAGTAATTATATCCGCTCAAAGAAGTAAGGATCAATCAAGTCTGACCCGTCCTCCGTTATGCCTGTCACATCCCATCCCATTTTGTAATCAATGATTTTTTGTATTGTAAATCTCATCCAATCCCTTTTTCTAGCTTCAAAATCATTCTCACAATTCGCCCAATAATCTTCCAATGTGGGGAAATGAAGATAGCCAGGTCCAAGTGCCAAGTTATTTTTAACATAGCCGCTACCATCAAATGGAAAACGACTGTAGAAAGAGTGTAGAGTTATGTTCACAATGGATCTCTCAATATTTTGAGCATTCAAAGAAGACAAACAACTATAATGTCCAATGCCAATTGGGAAAGGGATTGATCTTTTGTTCCTACACTTTTTGTTTACTTGACCAATTTGCCTGCAGACTTCTAAAAGTACCAACCTGTCATCTACGAAGCGAGGCAACATGAGAGGACAATCTTGGAAACCTCTAATGCAGATGTAAGTGAATCAAGGGTATTGTATGAAGAAGCTACCATAAATACTAATGAGACTGGCCGCTTCAGAGAAATTCGAAGCCCTATGTCTCCTTGTAGCTCCCTGGCAGTGTGCATAGAAAAAGCATCATTCACCCTGCGAAGTGTGCATTGCTCTATTTTAATTGCAACTGGGGGTAATGTTTATAAATTTGAGTGGTTAAGCTATACTCCCCATAAGGATTCAGATTGGGCCATGACTTCATACTTGCAATTGCATACATTAGATATGAGGACATGTAAAATCCTTGATTTGCATTGAATCCTATCAACTGGTAATGGAGGGCATCACTAATCATCTCTCCCCAATCTATAAATTGTTTCCCAGTGGTGATGGTATTAATATACAAAAACATCCAATATTGAAATCTTCAGCTGTCTGATTTCCTACCACTCTATTGAGAACTATCATATCAGAAATGTCTTCATTAAAGATATTCCTGCGTAACATTCTTGACAACTGCGATTGTCCTCGCCTGGGTTGATCGAGCCAAATTTTAGCAATAACATTGAGACATGTTTTCTTATTCTGATGGAAATAACCTTGGGCACCTTCTTTAGAAATTTCTGTAAACTCCTCTCTTACTGGCAGTTTGAAAGTGATGGATATAGATATGGGGTCCAACCTTGCTATGACATTACCTCCTACAGTCTTGATGTCCCTCGAATTCTGATCATATGCCTTGATACATTCTAAAACCAATTCCACACATTGAACTGCGAGTGGATGACCTCCTGCATGGGCCAGACCACTTTCCAGCGTTCGATGTGCCAGGGGTGATTTATCTTCTTTTCTCATCATCTTCCAAAAGTCTGCAATTTCTAAATGCCCCATCTTTGTGTCAGATATTTTGGGGAGCGTGCTTTTTAGTATTACAGGAGTTTCCTTACCCTGAAAATTATACCTCATATTATCACCTGTCAAGGGCTATTTTGGTGATAATGCAAAGTTAATGGTCATGTGCTTTGTATTAAACTTGGTGTTGTATCTTCAAATAATGATAAAACTTCATGAAAATCTTTACTTCACTTTGAAGAATCCAGCTCTCATGTGCGACAGAAGCATTTCATCAAATAATTCACCTGAAAGATATATGGTTTCGCTCCCATTTGGTCACAAATCACTTTGCATAAGATTATAGTGATGAGAATGGTGATCGATAACATCAGCTTTGATAAATTTGAAAATTCCACACCTGCTACCTAATATCTCTAGTTACATTCATTGAATTTCCTGAGAAGAACAAACCTCTTTGAGAGCTTGCTTTGTGACTGTTCTATGTATTCTTGTGTGGCAGTTTAGAAGTGCTTTATTTAACAACAACATGTTAAATATTATTATTATCAAGTGATTATAATCCACAATCCCTTATAGCTCAATACCACCACAAGAAGCTACAATATCATCATACATTATGAAATCCCTAACACTAACCATTTTATACAAGCTTTTTGTCCCTTACAAAATTAGGGCTAGAATAAGTCTTCCAATAGAAAAATAATAGTTGATGTCTTTTACAATAGTAGAGTCATTTTTTTCTTTAGAGGTGTTGTCCCTAAAAACCCCTATAGGGGTGTTTCCCCTCAACCCACCCTATATTGTGATAGGGAGCACACCTAGGGTGCTACCGTAGGACCCCACAAGGGGCACTTCTCCTTGACCTCATCTTGGGGGCACTTTCCCCAAACCCCCATATAAATAACTTGAGGGAATCATGCCAAATAAACCTCCAAGTCTGATTAGGATCCACATCACAACAATCTCCCACTTGGAGATTAATCAGACTCCATAATAATAACCTCCCACTAGAATATCAAACCACCCTTGACTCTATTGACCTTTTATTCTATTAAGTCTAGAAGGCCAACTCAAGATGGAGACGAGTTCATCTTCTCCCTTGTAATTACCTTGGTAAACATATCTGCTAGATTATCATTTGTATGTATCTTCTTCATCTTTAACTGTCCATCATCCAAATTTGAATGAATAAAATGGTACAAAAACTATATGTGTTTTATCTTTGAATGTAGAGCATAATTATTTTCAAGATGATTGTCACTCTAGCTATCTATGAACAAATAATCACTTTGTGGTGTTCCAATTCTTCCATGAAGAATTGAAGCCATATCATCTCCTTCGTTGCCTCTATAGAGACAACATAGTCTACCTTTGTAGTGGATAAAGAATTCGTCTTCTATAATTGAGAAACCTAGCTCATTGTTTCCCCACCAACAATAAATGTATAACATTTAGTACTCTATCTAGTATCAATATCCCCTACCAAATCTGAATCAACATAACTCTATAAATCAATAGTAGAGCCCCCAAAATGTAAACACTTACTAGATGTTCTTCTCAAATATCTGAGAATCCATTTAACTACACTCCAATTCTCAATTGACTAATATACCTATTAACAACTCTCACTACATGTGTAATATCTAACCTAGTACATATCAAGGAATACATCAAAGTTCCTACAACTAAAGAATAGGGTACCTTGGAAATTTTTTCCTCCTCTTCTTGTATCTTGGGACATATCTCCTTAGTTAATTTTAAATGACCAGGTAAAGGTGTGCTGATAGCTTTAGCATTCTCCATAGAGAAATGTTGCAACACCTTTACAATATAATCAGCCTGAGATAAAGTAAATTTTTTTTTTTCCGATCTCTGCAAATCTTCATACCAGGGATTTGTTTTGCTACCCCCAAATTCTTCATAGAAAATGAATGTGCTAACTATAATTTCAGCCCCTTAATGTGATCCATGTTAGACCCAACTACAAGCATATCATCAACACATAAACATAAATAATGTAGTTGTCATCATCTAACCTCTTAAACTAAATACAATAGCTAGAATGACACCAAATGAAACCATGCTCATGCATAACACTATCAAATTTAAGATACCATTGTCAAGGTGATTGTTTCAAGCCATATGAATTTTTCTTCAATCAGCACACTAAGTTCTCCTTTCCTTTAACCTCAAATCCCTATGGTTGTGCCATATATATCTCTTCATCCAAATCACCATGAAGAAAGGTTGTTTTAACATCTATCTACTCCAAATGTAAAGCTTTAGTAGCCACAATACTTTAAAAAGTAGGAATAGAAGTCATTTTAACAACAAGAGAACTTAGATTTTGCTATTATTTCAGATTCCTGTCAAACCTAATTTTGCTAGAACCTGATTTTACAAGTGTTTCAGGTCTTTGTAAAACCTGATTTTGCTACTATTTTAACTGCAGGTTTCAGGTCCTTGTAAAACTTGGTAGTGCTTTATGGTTTTTCTTTTTCTTTTCTGTTAAGGGTTTTGGGGCCCCTTCAAAACCTATTCTTATCTTAATCTAAAACAACAAGATAAAACATCTCATCAAAATCAATGTCATATTTTTGTACACATTCTTTTACAAATAACTTTGATTTATATGTTTTCTTACCTCCATCCTCTTCTTTCAACCTATAAACTCATTTATTCTATAAAGCCCTTTTACCTACAAGTAACTGGCATAATTCCAAGTCTAATTTTTAGCAAGAAGTCCATTTATTCTATCATAATAGACTCCCATTGAATCTTAGTATCCACTTGTACAACTTCATCATAACATTTTGGTTCACTGGCATCAGTTAGTAAAATAGAGTACAAAGAGGGAGAAAATCTTTCTAGAGGTCTACTTAGCCTTGTTGACCATCTAGCATTCACTGGGGTGTGTGGTATATGTTATTGTAGTTGTTGTAGAGCATAAGCAACTATTGGAACATCTTCCTTTTGAGTATCATCTAGCATTACATTATCATTTTCTTTCTTCTCATGTTGTTGCAATAGATTTTTGTGCAACACGTTCTCATTGAATATGACATCCCTAATTCTTAGAATTTTGTGATTTTCAAAACCCCAAAGCCTATAACCAAATTCATCAATGTCATATCCAAAAAATACACATTTCTTTGACTTAGCATCCAACTTGGTTCTATTTTCAGAATCTACATGTGCAAATGCTTTACAACCAAAGGTTTTGAGAAAAGAATAACTCACCTTTTTACTAGTCCATGCTTCCTGTAGAATACCATAACCCAAAGAAGTAGAGGGACCTCTATTAATCAAAGATACAATAGTATTGACAACCTCCACCTAAATGTTTAAGGGTAGCCCAACATGCAACCTCTTGCTCCATTCATGCTCCATTATTGTGTTGTTCATGCATCAACTACTCTATTTTCTTGTGGAGTCCTTCAAATAGTTTTTTGTCTGTAAATACTATTAGTGGAGTAAAAATATTCAAATTTATAACTGCAATACTCACCACCATTATTAGATTTGAGATATTTTAATCTCTTAATAGTCTCATTTTCAACCAAGCATTTCCATTGCTTAAAAGTTTAAAATACATCAGATTTCTATCTAAGGAAATTAACCCATAGTTTTCTAGTTGCATCATCAATAAATGTAACATAATAATGAGATCCATCAAGGGAAGACACTTGAGCTTGTCCCCATACATCTGTATGCACAAGCTCTAATTCATCATTTTTTTCCCACTCTTTATGAAACTCACTTTTTTTTTTTTTCCATACACACAACTTTCACATAAATTCATATTGACACATTTCAAACCTGGTAAAAATTTCTTTGAATGAATAAATTTAATACATTTTTTCACTCATGTACCCAATTCCTTTGTGCCATAGCATTGTATCATAATCTACATAAACTATTTGTTCTTCCTACTGAATTGGAACAACTATTCTAAAATATTCATTTTTCTCTAAAACAATTAATGTAGAAGGAACAATATAACCTATACACAGATATAAGTTGCCCATTCTCACATATTTTCTACTACAAGGAAGCCTTTTGAAACCTTCCAATTTTTATCATTAAAATTAACTATACAACCCTCATCACTGAGTTTTCCTACTGAAATTAAATTTGTACATAGCCATGGAACATGTCTTACCTCATGTAGTAGCCAATGATTCCCATTTTGCAACTTAATCTTAACTTTTCCCTTTCCAACAATCTAAGAGGTTTCATTATCACATAATTAATAAGTACAAAATCTCCTTGGACATAATCAATTAAATAACCTCTATGGGTTGTAGCATGAAATGAAGCCCCATAATCTAAAACCCAAGAATCATCAACACTTTCTAAAGAAAGAAGCAAAGTATCCTATTTGGTTTTATTACTTACCACATTGCCTCCTTGTTACCTTCTAGTTTATTTCATTCATTTTTCTTTTGAGTCCAAGAATATTTCTTCTTATTCCCTAGTTTCCCATAGTACCATCAATCTCTTGGTCCTCTAGATTGAGACCTCTTCCCTTTTGATTTTCCTTTTGATATCCCATGATTTCTAGAATTACTTCCTCTCTTAGTAATTATATCTATTATTTGTGCACTCAAATAACTTCCTAATTTAGATCTACCTAAGGTTTTTCTACAACTTTCCCCACTTAGAATAACACCAATCACATCATCAAATTTTAGGGTATTAGATCTAGAAATATAATTACTCACAGTTCCATTACCAAGACACTCTAACTTTAAAGAAAAGAACACAAAATAAAGAGAGCCCTAAATTTATCATGAAAATTAACATTTACAAAAGATAATTGAGTAGTAACTATATTAAACTCATTTTAATAATCTACAACAGATCCACCTTCTTCCATTTTCATATTAAACAAATGCTTTACGAGAAATACCTTATTTGAAGTAGAGGGATTTTCATACAATTTCACTAGGGTTTGCATCAACTCTTTCATCATCTTTTCTTTTGTAATATTAAATGTCGCCAATTGTGCTAGGCATAATCAAATACTTCCAAGTTCATTTCTATCTAAAATTTCCCACTCCTCGTCTATTAAAGTTTCCTATTTCTTGGCTTTTCCTTCCAATGGCCACCATAAATATTTCTAATAAAGATAGTCCTCTATTTTCATTTTCCATAAATAAAATATTTTCACATTAAACTTCTCAACCTTCATCTTACCCTCATCTACCATTGCTTCCACTCAACCGTGAGACCTTCTTGTAGAGGATAGCTAAAAAATGATGATAGTCTGGGCCAAAAAAATGATGATAGCTTGGGCTAAAATAATGATGATAGTCTAACTTAGACATAAATAAAAATTACATGAAAATAAAACCAATATCAAAAAATAATAAATCACATAAAAGAGAACACAAGACACAAGGATTTGACATGGTTCACCCAATCCATGGACTATGTCCACCACCAACAAGTCCAATATTATTATTATCTAGTGATTACAATCTGTAATCCCTTACAACTCAATACCATTACAAGAAGATACAATATCATCATACATTACGAAATCCCTAACCCTAAGCCATTATATACAAGCTTTTTTCTATTTGCAAAATTAGGGGTAGAATTACCTAGGGACTCACAAGGGGCACTATCCCCAAACACCCATAAAAATAATCTAGGGGAAAAGTGCATCGAATAAACCTCTGAGTTTGATTAGGTTCCACATCACAACATGGTGAAGGTGGGGGAGTTAGGGATTAGTGTGGGAGAAGGGGGAGTTAGGATCTAGTTAGAGAGTTTATTATTTAGTAAGATAATGAGAAGGTTAGGAGAGAGAGAGATTATAAGTTAGTGATAGATTATTAAGAGAGCTTAGTATTTTGTATGTGTGGGAGTGAGAGAGAGATGTGGGTTTGGGTATAGTGTGAGAGAGGAGTTATAGGTTAGTTATAAAGACAAAGGTGAAAGTTTAAGAGTTATGCTTGTGTGTGTGTGTGTGTGTGTGTGTGTGTGTGAGAGAGAGAGAGAGAGAGAGAGAGAGAGAGAGAGAGAGAGAGAGAGAGAGAGAGAGAGAGCGAGTATGTGATAGGAAAAGGGAGAGGTGAGAGGGGGGAGAGAGAGAGGATTGGAAATGGATAGAGAGAGTGAGAGATGAAGAGAATGATATAGGATTGAGTGAGTGAGTGTGTGAGAAAGAGAGAGCATCCTATGTGTAAGAGAAATGTTGCATCATCCAAAAATATTTCCTTTCTGGTTTCTTGAGTCAGAACTGTGTAGAGTTATTGTTTGTAAAGCCTTGATACTTAGTAATTCAATTGTACAAGCTTGTAATATTCTAATTTTAGTGGTGGATATTCATCTTGGATAAATTATCATACCAATTGAGGCTCAGTTCTATATCATTAATATTTTTTAAGTTATTATATATTTTGGGTGTGCAATTTTGGTATAAAAACTTCAAGCTTAGTTTTAAAGACCTTAGAGGCCTCGGATGGGCTCCAAAATGGGGTTGACTATAGCTTACACTATTCGAGCCTTAAAGATTAGAAGCTAAAGATTATGAAAAGTCGTATAGAAGCCAATTGGAGCAATGGTTCAAAAGTTATGGCCTTCCAAAGTTGGGATGACCAAAATTTCCAAAATAAGTGTCAAAGGTGTTTCAAGCCAACTCTATATGTAATTTTAGAGTTAGTTAGGCTCAAGGGTTAGGGTTTGATGTCTATAAGCTTCCTAGATGGTGTAAAAATACCTATTTAAGTAATTCCCATACACTATCTAGGACAAATCTAGGTCATAATTTATAGCCTTGTATTGTAAATTACTATAAGGAAGGCACACATTTGGCTTTACATATTATATTTCAAAATTTTGTAATTATGTATTTGTGGCAATAATAAGAAGCCCATATTTTGTTCTCACAAATTTATGTTATTTCTTTGTTTCTATTATGTGTTTGTGGTATTAAGGGGATCACGCTTCATCAAGTGGTATCAGAGCTAGATTCTTCATCAAGTGGAATCAGAGCTAGGTTCTTTATCAAGTAAATCAATTAGTATCAGGAGTTCCTAAGTCTATAAATAGATCACCAACTATGAGGCAAATGCACAAGGACCATGTTTGGGTTGAGCACATAGAGAGATTACCGATTGTGAGGAAATTTGGAGTAGGGTTCTAGTAGAAGTACAAAAATGCCTCCATGAAGAGAACATGCTAGAAGAGTTGTGTGTTACCCCTAAGGGTTTTGGAGCCCTCTAGAGATAGTTACAATAATTGGAAGAAAAAATGTGTAGAGAAATAAATCTTATCATAACAGATGAAAGTGAGGAAGAAGGCAAAGAAGAAGAAATTTTTGAAGTAGAGGAAATTATAAACCCAGAAGAAGAAACACTTTTTAAGGCCATCTCAAAAATTGGAAAAAGACCTAAGTTTGAGGTTTCCACATTTCTAAGAAATCTTAACCTAGAGGAGTTGATCGATTGGATCAATGAATTGGAGGAATACTTTGAGTTTTAAGATATTGAAGATCTTGATAGGGTCAAGATTGTGAAGGGAAAAATGAAGGGACATGCAAAGATTTGGTTGTAGGAGATTCAATTGGAGAGAAATAGAAGAGGGAAAGGAAAAATCACCACATGGGATTAGATGATCACTAAATTGAAGCAAAAATTCATTCCCATGGATTATAAGCTTTATCTATTGAAGAAAATACAAGGGTTGAAGCAAGAAAGAAGATCTTTTCAAGAGTATAGTGAGGAGTTCTACCAAGTTCTCATCTAAACTGACCATGTAGAAGTTGATAAAGAGAAAGTCATATGTTATCTTAATGGGTTGAGGCCAAGTATTTAGAAGGAGATGAGCCTACTTTGAATGAACACTATTAAAGAGGGATACTAGTTCTCCCTAAGAGTTAAAGAAAAGCTTAACAAAATATATGCCAAGAATAGTAGAAGAGTTCAGGGTGGAAGATCTAGAGGATGGTCTCATAGAGGCTAAAATATGATCAAAAGAACAAGGATGAGGTTGGTAGTAGTAGTCACAACTAGACAGGAAAAAATTCCAATCATTTCTATGATGAGAAAAATAGAGGTCAAATAGGAAGAGGAATAGGGAAAGGATCTGGAAGATGAGATTTTCATGGAAAATGTTTTCATTGTGGAGAAAGACATAGAGAATTTGAATGTTCTCATCTCTAATGAAGGATGGATAGAAGAGATGAAGGACAAGCTAGAGTTATGCATGTTGATGAAGATGCTAAATCATCCCATTCTAAAGATGCTGAAATAGAAGTCCTAGTTAAAAAAAGAGGCCTGTTGAGTGGTGAGAATGAACCTAATCAAAGGAGGAGTTTATTGGTATGATTTCTAGATTAGATTTTGTTCAATTTTTTACCATCAACATTTCAAATCACACTACATGATTCATCATTGGGATGAGAGAGAAAGAGGTATAAATGAGGAGTTTGTTTTGCACAAGGTGCAAATGTGAAGATAAGTGTTTTGATATGATCATTGATGGAGGAAGAAATAACAATTTGGTGTCATAAAAGATGGTCACAAAGTTAAATCTCAAGAGGTAGAAACACCCACATCCATACCATATTTCTTGAGTGTAAGATTACCATAAAGTCATGGTCAATGAGCAGTGCCTAGTGAAGTTCAAGATTGGAAGCTACTGGGATGATGTGCTTTGTCATATCATACCCATGAAATATGTCATATGTTGTTAGGTAGGCCATGGTATTTTGATGGGCAAGAAAATACCTACACCCAGACAAAGGATGTAATGAAACATAAGTTGAAACCATTGAGGGAGAAAGAAGAAAAATTATGTAGTGCTTCCATAACATGTTTTTTTGATGGAAAGGAGTATCTCAAATGTATGAAGCATGAAAATATTTTTATTTTTGTAATCCCAAAAGATGGTAAAGAAGAAGTAGAGGAGGTACCTATAGAATTTGTATATTTGTTTGGAGAGTTTCCTGATATTGTGTCAGATAATGTACTTGATGGATTACCCCTAATGAAGAAAACTAGTCACCAGATGGACTTGATACCAAGAGCCAATTTTCCAAACAAGGAAGTGCACATAATGACACCAACAAAAAGTGAGGAGTTGAATAGACAAGTGCATGAGTTATTATAGAAGAGGTTGATTTAGGAGAGCCTCAGTTCATGTGTTGTACCAACAATATTGGCACCAAGAAGAATGGAGGATGGAGAATATGTACAAATTCTTAAGCTATCAACTAGATCACAATCAAATACACGTTTCTATTATCACAGATGGATGATATTATAGACTATTTGAGTGGACCTGTATATTTCAAAAAGATAGATTTGAAGAGTGGGTACCATCAAATTTACATTAGAGAAGGAGATGAGTGGAATACTGTCATCAAAATAAGGGAACGATTGTACGAGTTGTTAGTCATGCCTTTTGGGCTAACCAATGTACTGAGTACTTTCACAAGGCTCATGAATGAGGTCCTAAAGGATTTTCTAGGTAAGTATGTCATTGTTTACCTAGATGATATATTGATCTTTACTAATACTTTGGAGGAGAATTTGATGCACATTTCTAAGGTGTTTGATAAGTTGAGGGAATAAAAGTTGTTGATAAAAGGAGTTGGTGTACTTATGATTTGTAGTATCAGTAGAAGGTTATAAAATGAACCTTTAGAAAGTGAAGGCTATCCTTGAATGACCTACTCCAAGGAGTTTGACCGAGTTAAGATCTTTCCATGGATTGGATAGTTTTTACAAAAAGTTTAGTAGGGGATTTAACATTATTTGTGAACCTTTGACTAAAACAATGAGAGGGTATAGGAAATAATTTAAGTGGACTGAAGGAGTATATAAGAGTTTTAATCTATTGAAATAGAAAGTTATAGAGCAAGTTGTTTAAGAATTTCTAGATTTTAATAAGGTGTTTCAAGTAGACTGTGATGCTCATGCTACTACAATAAGAGTTGTTTTGAGTCAAGAAGATATATTTGTTGCTTATTTTTAGTGATAAATTGAATGATGCCAAAAGAAAATATTATGTTTATGATCAAGAATTTTATGCTATAGTTAAAGCATTGAAGAAGTGGTTCCACTATCTTCTTCCTAAGGAGTTTCTTTGTGTACTGATCATCAAGCTTTGCAATATTTGAAGTCAAGGAAAATTAAACCAAAGGAATTTGAAGTGGGTTAAGTTTTTGAAGAGTTACACATTTGTTTTCAAATATAGGAGTGGAAAGTCTAACAAAGTTACAAATTCTCTTAGTAGAAGACAACTTTTGCTAATAGAGATGTAGATTGAGGTGATTGAGTTAGAAGAACTCAATAATTTGTATCCAAAGGATCCTATTTTTGGTGAATTTTGGTGGTGGCTCCTGATTTGATAGAATTTAAACTACCTTTTATGATGCCAGAAAACCTTGGAATTAGTTAAAAACCATTGTGGGTATTTTTCAAAAATAATAATAAAAGGAACAACTAACAAGACATCATAGTCTTCTTCACTTTGAACTCTGCAAGATTTAGGCAGGTATACCTCTGGAATTCAACTATTATCCATTCTCAAATAAAGGTTCTTAACATGAATTCTAGTAACAATAGGTTATTGAGCCTTCTTTCTTCTAATTTAGTGGTCATAAAGAGATGATAACTAGATATTTCATCAAACCCTATATGCCATTAAACAAGTACTGGCTAACATTTCACACTTGGATAACATAATTGTAAAAGATTGATTGATTATAATATTTCTACATTATGCAAACCATTCCATTCATTTTAACTCACTAGGATGGCAGGTGCCTTATCTATTAGGCTATTAATAATAGATATTACACCTACTTCTAGGTCTTATCTCAACACTTTGTGCAAAGATTTATCTATATTCATTTCATAACCTCATACTTATCATATATTTACTTAGAACCATAGTGTTATTTCAAGTTTCATTAAGCCTTTACATAATCCATTAGATTATTAGCAAAAGGAAATTGAAATATAACCCAAAGTGAATCACAATTGAAACCTAATAAAATTTTCTATCAGATCTTAGAGAACACAACATAAACAAGGAAAGAGACAAGATTTGGAATGAAATCAACTCTCAATATTTGTATTCATTTATTTGAATTGTATACAACTAACTCTTCATCTCCATTAGAAAGATAAGACAATAGGCCAACAACTGTAACTTTTTGTATTTAATTTTGGAATTGATTTATAGTATACATGAACCAACTCCAACTTTACATAGACTCATGCAAAATGAAATAAAACTTGGACCATCCTATAGCCTTGGGAAATCACTTATATAGTTTGAGATGCAACAAGATTCAGGCCTAGAGGGAAATGATAATTGTCCTTAGAACAAAAAGATTTACAACAAGACAAAAATTGTCACGATCAAAAAAGATGTATGAGAAAAGACAAAAATTGGTGGTTGTTTTCCTTTTGTAATAGAATGGCTTCTTCATTGGTTGTCATGTGGTGGGGTTAGCTATGTTGTAGTAGTTTCTTGTAAATCCATTACACATAATGATTGGTCTTGTTCCATCTATTGTTCTCCAGGCTGTGGGACCACTTGGGTTTTGTGTGTTGTATCCGGCTCTAATATCTAAATATTTATTACAATTGGTTTCTCATTTACCATATCATTAGTTTGGGTGGCCATGTCCACCATTTTAGTTTGTTTCTCTTGTTCTTTATCTTCTATTTGAACTGCTTTGTCAGTCAACTATATTCTTTCTATGGCAATTGCTTTTTCCTCACCCTTTTCTTCAATTGCCATCTGCAACAACTATGTTCCTAGAGAATATTCTTCCATCCACTTGTCAAAAAGTATGTCATCTGGCCAATTAAAGCTTAATATTTATTTTTACCTTTTCAGAATATATTTTCCCAATTTCAATAAATCAATAAAATCTTGCTTGAAAGAATCAGAAAATATTTGAACTTGAACAACCTCTTTAGTGGTTCTTGCAAACTATATATACTACTTTATTCAACTTGGTACTCATTAATTCTTTCAACTCATTTTCCCATTCTTCTTTATCCTTTATTATACCTATACCTTTGAGTGCATGGGGAAAAAATCAAAATTCTTACCGAGGTATCTAGAGAAACATTGATTCAATCTTCTTTGCAACATGTCCCTCTTATGATAAAAACTCAGGAGAACATTGGCCTAATCAAAGGTTTTTTTCTTCTTGATCATCAAAGTGGTCAATAACTAAGCAACATAGGGCTATTAGAGCATCATCCCTGCTAATATACTTATTCAAAATTGACCTTAGGGTGACTTCACTATTATTGAAATCAATTCCATATTTCTACCAGCCTTAACAATTCCAAGTAGAAAAGGATCCAACCTACCTTGTCCATGAGATACAAAATTGTATCTCTAATTCTATCTTCATGTTGGATTCCTAGTTCCACATGCAGTGGTTAGATCTTAACCTTATCCTAATTTAGCTCATCAACCATGTAAAATTTTTGTTGTTGGGGAGTGCTTGGAATTTCCACAATTGGAATAGTATTAAATGGTGGCACAAGGGGAGGACCAATTGTAATTCTGAGCTGTCTAGATTGTCTTCTTGCTTTACCTTTTTTAGATCTCTCTATGTTTACAATTTTATTCTTTAATTGGTAGATTTGTCTACCCCTTTCATCTTAGGCTTCTAGTACCTTCTCAAAATTTAAATTTAATTCTAAGAATTTATTCTTATCCTTAGCAACAACCACAACCCCAAAATCTACTACTTTATTAATTAAAGAAGCTTTTTCACTATCCACTTCCTCTACTCTATAGGCCATGAGATTGCATGTATCCTCAGAATCTGAGACTTCCTGAATTTTGGCCTTGTCTCTCTTATGGATTGACCACATGACTAAATTTTTATGGTCATCACTATACTTAACCCCTTTATGGGCTTGTATCATTTCATCCTTAGTACTAAACTTTGTCTCTTTCTCTTTCCTCAATACATCAAAGATCATTGCATTAGCAATGTCCCACTCTACTAGTATCAAAACTCCTGAATCCTCTAATAATTGTCTTCCCCCTATAGGGGTTATTTGATTGAATTCTTCCACAAGTATAGACTTCACCTCCTCTTCAATCTCTAAGTTTTTTTTAGTAGGTTACTCTATCTTTATTTGTTTACATTTGACTTCAAAATTTTCTATATTGTTCCACCACAAAAATTGGATGAATGCTCTAGATTTGAAAAAATATTCATTAATGTAGGAGCATCCTAGGTGCAAGGGCAATCTTGCATCACCCAGAAATATTTTATTTTCAGTCTTTTCTATTTTAATAAAGATTAGTAGACAGGGTGGTTACTATTTATGGGAACTTCACTATTTTTAGTAAGTTTTTCATACAAGCTTGGAATGTTCTCATTTTCTATAGGAAGGTTCATTTTAGAGTTGTAAGCTTACCATAAAAAATTCTCATTGCTCAAGCATTAGTATTAGAGAAGTTATGGAAAATTTTCGATGGAAAACTTTGTAGGAAAAACTTTAGGCTCACTATTGGAGGCCTTAGAGTGCTTGGATGGGGTCCAAATACTTGACAAAAGGGTAGCATCATGGTTCTAATCCTGTAGATCAAGAGCTGGCATTTCTGAAAAGTGGTTATAATAGCCAATTAGAGAAATGGTTCGTGAGTTATGGCCTTCAAAAGTAGGGCTACTAAAATTTCTAAAATAATTTATTAAAGATGTATTTGGCCGACTCTATGTATTGTTAGGGTCTGTCAGCCCTAAGTATTAAGTTTGATCATCTAGAACCTTCTTGGGTAGCATAAAACTGCCTATTTAAGAAAGGCCCAAACATTATCTAGGATAGCTCTGGGTGATAGTTCATAGCTTTTCTTGCAAATTATTTTACTATAGGTGCCTATGTAGGTTAAGATATTGTACTTATGAATTCTGTAATTCTACATTTGTGGCACAAATAAGAAGCCCATATTTTTTTCTCACATTTGTTATTGTTTCTTTCTTTCTATTATGAGTTTACGGTATTAAGGAGAGCTCTCTGCATCAAGTAGTATTAGAGCTAGGTTCTTGAGTGTGCGAATAGATCACTAATTATGAGGTAGTTTGCACTAGGATTGTGGTTTTGGCTGTGTGTGTAGACAGATCACCGATTGTGAGGCAGTTTGCACTAGGGTTTTAGCAAAAGCGTGAAAATGCCTCCACAAAGAGAGCATGGTAGAAGAGCTATAGGTGTTACACCTAAGGGTTTCTGAGTCCTCTAAAGGCAAATGTAAGCATTAGAAGAACAAATGAGAAGAGGAATAAATATTTCTATAAGAGATGAAAGCAAGGATGAGGAAAAAGTAGAAGAAAATGTTGACACAGAGGTAGTTCTAAATCTAGAGGAAGAGAGGCTTTTTAAGGCCATCTCCAAATTTGGAAAAAGACCTAAGTTTGAGGTTCCCACATTTTTAGGAAATCTTAACCCAAAGGAGTTGATTGATTGGATCACTGAAGTAGAGGAGTACTTTGAGTATGAAGATATTGATGATCCTGATAGTGTCAAGTTCGCAAAGGAAAAATTGAAGGGACATGTGAAGATCTAGTGGTAGGAGGTTCAATTGGAGCAAAATAGAAAGGGAAAGGACAAAATCACTAGATGGGATCAAATGAAAGATAAATTAAAGAAAAAATTCATGCCTATGGATTATGAGCTTGATCTATTGAAGAAGATGTAAGGGTTGAAGCAAGTGGGAAAATTTGTTCAAGAGTATACTAAAGAGTTCTACCAAGTTCTCATTAGAACCAGCCATGCAAAAGCTAATAAGGAGAAAGTCACTTGTTATCTTAATGGGTTAAGGGATAGCATTCAGGATGAGTTGAGTCTAGTTTGAATGAGAAATGTTGAGGAGGCATACCAATTTTCCCTAAGAGTCGAGGAGAAACTAAGAAGTTTGACAATAAGAACAATGGAAGAGGTCATGGTGGAAGATCTAGTGGATGATCCTATGATGGTCATAATGATGATCAAAAGAATAAGGATGAGGCTAGAAATAGTAGTTAGAACCAGAGGGAAAATAATTTCAATTGTTTCAATGATCAGAAAAATAGAGATCAGAGAGGAAGAGGCAGAGGACAAGGATCTAGAAGAGGAGGCTTCCATGGGAAATGTTTTCACTGTGAGAAGAAGGGCATAGAGCATTTGAATGTACCTAGTGCCAAGGAAGGATAGATTGAAGAATAAAAGGTTAGGAAAGAGTTGCACATGTTAATGAAGATGCTATATCCTCACATTTTGAAGATGTTGAAAGAGGAGAAGTCCTAGTTAACTGAAGAGTCTTGCTGAGTGGTGAGAATGAACTTGAACAAAGAAGGAGCTTGTTTCACATAAGGTATAGATGTGATGATAAGTGTTGTGATGTGATCATTGATGCTGGAAGTACTTGTTGGCTTGGTTTTTGCACCATTCTTTCTTTGTTACATTTGGCAGTGAAAGACCCTAAGTGTGTGTTTTGAAAGTCTTGAATTTTGACCAAGACACTAGGTAAGATTCATGAGAAGCCCTAAGGCCTTTTTAAATTTTCCTCTAGCTCTTAAAATTTTCTGAAAGCAATATTTCAAAAGGATTTTGGCAGGATAAATTAACCCTAAAAAGGTTTTATGTTGCAAGGTTTGTTATATATTTTCACATTATAAACCCTTGCTAACCCAAATTTAATAGTAATTACTATTTTGAATTGTTTTATTTAAAAACCTTAATTGCAGTGAGATTTTGATTAGTCATCGATCTTGATAAGATCAAAGGCCAATAGTTTCCCTCATGAAGGACATGCGAAAAATTTAAGTAAAGCAGGCAAGAACCTTTGCACCACGTAGCTCTTGTTAACGTTGGAACCTCAGTGTGCTGAAAAATCCATAGACTGTCAGATTTGTCAGACCCATTTTGCAAAGTTGTCACTATTTTCAGCACATGTTCAATTTTCTTGCAATGTTATTGGTTTGCTCTTTAATGAAATTATCACTCTCTCATTAGGTATGATGTACCATCAATCTTGGTGCGATCAATGGAGAGTGCTTCCCTACATTATCAAAATACATGACAGTTATGCAAAGCGAGGAAGCACCAACAAGACACATATCACATAGTGATGTCATGGACCCACTTTATCATAAGGCAGTAATTATGTTCTCTCATGGTAATTATTAGATGAGTTGGAGCATACATGTAGTTTTTCATTGGTTGACAAGG
This sequence comes from Cupressus sempervirens, assembly GCA_028749045.1. Classification (NCBI taxonomy): domain Eukaryota; kingdom Viridiplantae; phylum Streptophyta; class Pinopsida; order Cupressales; family Cupressaceae; genus Cupressus; species Cupressus sempervirens. Next base: position 230,302 of record JAPHAW010000013.1, on the reverse strand, counting down.
CTGACTGGATCCTAATGAGCGAAGATTCTAATTCACTATCGATCTTGGTAAGATCAACATATAGTGCTTCCCCACATCACAAACATGCACAAATTTTAAGCAATGGGGGCAAGTGCCAATGCACCACATAGCATAGTGGGACCAAGATTTGAGGATGACATTGAGTCATGCCAGGTTGTAAAGCCTTGCTGAATTGGAGCAAATTCATTGTGGAACACAACACATATATGCCAAGTTGTAAATGATGTCATGGGCATAGAAATTCTCAAAATTAATGTTGCAGTCTGTGCCACTGTCAGACTTGTTAGAGCACGTTTGTTTAAAAGGTGACATCCTATTGGAAAAAATAGCTAATTGGACAATATAAGGGTACAAGTTTGTGTGATTTTTGATTTGTGCAAAATCAAAGGCCAACACTTGCCCGCATTTTCAAGATGCAAGAAATTTAAGAAATGGGGGGAAGTGCCTTGTGGGCACGTGTCCATGATGATGTTAGCACCACAAGATAAACTAGTATTGCTAACAACTATTCTCCTTTCATATCATAGGTGTCAAAATTCCATAAGCTATTTGTGCTGACATGTTTTCCAATAACATCGCTTGGCTCCACCGTTGATCTTGACTTAATCAACAGATAGTGCTTTCCTACTTGGTAAAGTGCCATGACAGATAAATAGAGTAGGTAAGTGCCTTACTATCATGTGTCCTCACTGATGTCATTTCTTTGATCTCAGATTGTCAAAAAGGTTTAATTTATTCTTTCTTTGATCTCTCAAAAATCAACGGCTAGTCCTTGCCCACATTTTGAAAGTGCTGGCTAGTTAGATAAAGTGGGGAAGTGCCAACCCAATGTGTAGAAAATGTGATATTAGTGACCCACCTTTTCAGAAGATAATAAGGAGCCCACTTGCATGGAGTTTGGTAGAATGTACTACTTCACATGGAAATTTTCTATTGGTTGATGAAGTTTTCTAGGCATTATAAGGGTACAAAATTGTATGATCATCAATTTTAACCAAGATCAAGGGTTGGTGCTTGCCTGCATTTTCAAGGTGCAAGAAACTTAACCAATGCGGGGAAGTGCTAACATGACACGTGGAAAAGTGGGACCAACTACAACCAAGATGGGCTGATGTGTAATAGGTTGGAAGATCTATTATGCTAGTTTTATTACACTTTTTCACATATTGTTGTAAAATCATTTTATTTCTCATGACTGTTGATTTGAGCAAAGATCAACAGCCGACACTTGCCTGCATTATAAAAATGCAAGAGATTTAAATAATGCGGGGAAGTGCCTATTTGAAATGTGGCCTAATATTTAAAGCTATAAAATATTTTTTCTTTTTTGAATTAGGGTTGTCTAATCTAATGATATCAATGAATAAGATTCAAATTTGAATGCAACATGGAAACAACAGCTAATGGAAGTTAATGTTGCTTAGAGCTCATTCGTGTGATCTCAATGCATGAATATAATTCACGAAGCCACCATTATTGAACCACAAAATCGTAAAAGGTCATTAGAGCACAAAGAATTTTTGAAGCTAAGGCATAGAATTTTACCAGGTGATTCAGTGGATTTCAGTGAAAATTATACAAAAAAGAGGCACAATTCAGCAAGTAAGTGATCTGCAACTTGTGAAAATTATTTAATTGGTGTTGTGAAAGTTTGAAGTCTTCAAAAATGCCTCCACAAAAGGAATTTTTTGGACAAATTGATTACCTTAAGAGGTCTGTACATGATGATTTTCTTGAACAATTCCCACTATTTGTAAATGAAATAGAGCTTATTCCAAAGAGCCCTAGGTTAGTTATAGTAGAGAGTTTTTATGATAGAGCTAATTGGGCAAGAGACACCTAGGTTTCTATGGGAGGACTATAATTATTTTTAAAATGATTTACTGAGAGAAACCTAGATACCCTTTTGAGTAATGTCTGGGAATTTGACATTGGAAAATTAGTAGTCCCTAGGGTTTTCTTTGATAGTGATCTACTTTCTGATTTGGCTAAGAAGTATGATCATATTACTAGATTTGTGAAGAATTATTCTAGAGAAAATCTTTTTAAGGTTTCTCCTCAACTGATTAGGAAAGTTTTCAACCTTAACCCTAACCATTTTGTGCATGAGATCATTGACATGGATGACCTTCCAGCAAGGTATGATGCACAGAGAATGTACCTATAGACAAGGCCTCTGCAACAATATTTTTCTAGGATTGGTACATTACCCTTGGTTACAGCCAATACTCTAAAGCCATTAATGAGGAAATATTTCAATCCTAGGGCTCAAGAATTATACTTCACCCTCTATAATTTTTTTTGGATGGACAAGGAGGAACACATCCAAGGCTCGATTATTCTTATCATGGCTCAGACATTACAATTTTGAATGAGCAGTATTCTTGATTTTTCCACTTTCCTTGCACAAGAAATTCATAATGGTTTGGTGGAGATATCATAAGGAAACGTAAATAGACCCTTTTGTTGGCACTCATTGATCATGCACATATGTCTTTTTAAGGGAGTTACCTTTTTATCTAAGGGTGTGGAATTGGAATTAACAAGGGATGGTAAAAAGCTACCAGTCCAATTGTGGAGTGTTGATATGACTGGGGAGGCCAAGAATGCCAGTTATGTAAGGTTTGATAGGTATTTTGCATCTAGGCTCATATTTCTTTTGAGAGGGGATAGCCCTAGAATCCCACAGTCATTTTTGGAATTAATTAGAACCAAAGATCATGCAAAAGGACTCTTGATTAGTCATAATTAGGGGGATGTGATCCCATACAACATTTCTATAGTAATAAGAGTGTATGGTTTTTTGGGAAAACCTCATGCACTACCTTTCCATGTACCATTAAAGATAGGGATAGCTGAACTATTGTGGTAGATCAGAACCTTAGAGGAGAGAGATATGATTAACAAAGTTAAAGGTACCTTTTCTCGAGTAGTCACTTTGGCCCATGATTTTGTTTTTGAAAAAAAGGATGGAGGCACCTCAATTTATTTTTGGATAGATTCAACATGGTAGAGTCCCATGCAAGATATACTAATCCAGAGGGATTTTATGATCTTTTGAGAGAAAGAACAAAAGCTGCTTGTATGCTACAACAATTATATTTTCCTAAAGATATTATCAGAAATATTTTCTTTTTACAGAAGCAGGAGGTTAGGAAATAAAAGTGGAAAGTATTCAACAAAGTTTTGGAATTCATCAATGCATTTGACTCTAATTATGATCCTTTAAAAGATAAGAAATATTGGGGAGCCAAAATGCATGTGTTGATGAATAACTTTGCTGCAATAATGGAAAAAATGAATTAGAAGAAGGGTTCATATGTTAAAGCCTATCCTAACAAAGCTGCAGAGGTATAGAAAAGAATAGACAGTAGAATGATAGTTGCCCCTAGTTAGTATACATTGTAGAAGAGGGATAGGTATGTGATAGTTTAGAACATACAACAAGTTCCCCCTCAAAGAAGACCAAGGCCATGAAGCCCACTTGTAGCTAGTGCCCTAAAGAGGCAGAAGTTGGAACAAGGATCCTCTTATCATGTAGAAGAGTGCTCCCCAATCCAAACCCCAATCAAAATAGATGATGAAGCATCCTTAAGGGAGTAGTTGAGACATATTGGTGGAGAAGGGGATGTAATTGTTACCACTATAGACATGGAAAGAGGAGTGCCTCAAGAGCCTCCTCTACACTCAGACCTTACAATTGTTGATTATCAAGGCAAGGAGATAGACCCAATTATAGCTCAAGCTTCACATAAATCTAATGATGAAAATTTTGTTAAATCTAAAGCATTTGCACAATTTTTGTGGAGAAAAAATAAAAGAAAATTTGAGAAAATAAGATAAACCAGAATCTGTTATTAAGGAAGAGGTAAAAGCCAAATTTTTAAATGATTTTACCCAATTCACACCTGAGGCTAGGAGGCAATTAGTTAAGGAGTCAGGGGTCCTAATTTTTTCAGAGTGGGATATAGCTAATGTTATGATTTTTTATTCAATTAGAAAAGAGAAAGATGCACAATATAAATTTGAGGAAGAGATACTGTAGGCACATAGGGGATTTAAGTTTAGTGATGACCACCAAGCCCTAGTAATCTGGTCAATTGAGAAGAGAGACAAAACTAGAATGCAAGAAATTTCTAGTCTAGAACATACTGGTACTCTTACAGTATATAGGGTAGGTGAAGTAAGTAGTCAACAAATTTTTGGAATGGCTTCAAAAATGGTGAAATTTGGGAATGTGGTGTCTAGACAAGAATATGATAGATTCTTGGAACTCAATGCCAAATTTGAAGAAGTGCTAAAGGCATATGAGGAAAGAGGTAAGCATATATAATTACTAGAAAATAAAGTATCTCAAATGGATAAACAACTTGGTAAAAGAAAGGTTGGAGAATCTAGTAGGCCAAGAATTGTATATCCCCATCCACTAGTTGAACCTTTCAAATCAACCCCAATTGTTGAAATACCAGACACCCCATAGAGGCTTGAATTTTACACTGTAGAAAAATTTGAAGAAGAGAAGAATAAATTGTATGCAATGCATGTAGAGTTAAATAATCAATATGAAGAAAAAATAAGTCAAGCTATAATGTATTTAATACATAGAATTGAATGGCAAGCATTTTATGATTAGTTGGCAAGAATTGCAGCTATCAACAATGAAATAAAAAGAGATGAAGGTATATTGATGACTATTGTATAGAAATGGATTGAAAGAAATAATGATATTACTGCTATGTGCATATTTGGTATCTAGCTTCCATATCACCAAATAGAAAAGATTTTTGATTTGCTAACTAAGCTAGAGGGTTTTGATGACAAGTGAGATTTTATTCAAAAAAGAATAACAAATTATTTCTCCAAGTACATAGATGAGAAATTTGACCTTTTTCCTAGTGCTCTACAAAAGGTTGATAGAATAAAGGAAAAGGAAGAATGGAAAAAGGAATTGGATGAGATATTTTTCTAAAGAATGAATAATGTAGTAAATCAAACTGGACATTTACTATGGGAAATGACCAATGAAGAATTGGTTAAAGTGCAATTATTCTATAAAGCCATAAAAAAGGACCTCGTTGAGATAGAAGAAGTTGGAAATTCTATCATAATTGTACAAAGGGAAATCCTAAATTTTGATTGGCCTGATTACATTACTTTCAATGAGTGGAAGGAACAATTTTTGTCTACAAAATAGATGGTAGAAGATAACAAGGTAGAGGAAGATGCAGATGTAACTATTACTCTAATAGTTCATGATGAGGATAGTGAGAACCCCTAAGTTAAAGTGAGCTTGCAAGCAATAAAATAGGACATGCCACTTTTAAGCCTAATAGCCACCTACTCTAAAGAATCACATGAATAAAGTGTCAAAATTATGGATTTTGTAGTTTTCCAAAAGATGTAATAGAAGAGGGGCCTACCAAAAGAATAGTATGATGTATAAGTCTTTTTGTTACACACAATTTTGTCTTTATGTGATAGTTGTATGTAAATACCTTTTGTAAAAGGACACCTATCAGTTCTCTATGCCTGAAGCTTGTTGCATCTCACATTATATAAGTGAGATTCCAGGGCTAGAGAGTGGTCTAATTTCTAATATAATTTGAGTCTATATTGAATATAGTTTGGTCCAGTTATGGTAGAAAACTTCATGATGTATCTTCTCTATAAAATTTTCTGAGAATACATTGATATCATATGATCCTTGCATCTTTTTAGAGTCATTTTGAGTTTTACTGCAATTGTATACAATTTTCAATGAAAATTAATACAAAATTGAGTTGTCCCCATATCTATTCTTGTTGAATTTTGTCTCCTTTTTTATTACCTGGTTATTCTGATATTGTGTGAGTAAAGCTTGTCCAATTGAATGCAATTCACTTAGGTTGTATGTCAATTTATTATTGCTATTGATTCAATGAATTAAGTAAAGGCTTTAGTGAATTTGATGGGATTTCTATGGTAGTAGAAAGGATGTTTGTAAGAATGAATTCTAGTAAGAATTACTAATAATATTTGTTGTAATGCAACAAATTAGATCTATAAACTGGAGTAGACTCTGAATCCCAATGGAATAGGCACTGATCTAGTTAATCTAGTATGTAGATAGGTAGATCATGAATAAGCATCAAGTATAAAATCAAAATCACCTTTATTTTACCTTGTCAAGAGTTTCAAAGCTGGTCATCACTTGTTTGCATGTAACATTTTAGATTTAGTTAGCTGCTATGGTTATAAATACTTGCAAATCTTAGAAGAACTATGACCAAATCTATGTATAAGGGATGAATATCATCTAAAAATGACAAGAAATGAATAAACTATATATATGTTAGAGATATAAGATGAGAATCAAAATGAAACTAATAAAATTCTCATACAACAACATTCATTTTGAATTATCCCTTAGGTATACCCACCTTGGTTTTGCAGAACCTATAGAGTAGAGAGCCAGTCCTGGTTTTGTTGAAGTTGGTTCTAGATAATATGTAAGCATTATTGTTAATAGGACATAGCTAATCCTTAGATTTTTGAGTATTATTATCTTGGTATTGAGCCTTTGTTATTCAATAGTTGAAAAACACAAAAAAAATGGTGACTCTACTGGGGATTTGTCCAACACAAGTGTAAAAAAGTACTGTAGTGTCTTTGGTCTTGTTGTGTATGTGTCTGTCATATCCTTTGGTATGACTTGTGGTCATAGTGGATGTGTTTTAGTGAAAAACCTTGAGAATTTAAAAAGGAAAAAAGAAAATCAAATTCCAAAGATGCACACCAATGTATACAACCCTTCTAAGTGTCTTATCTATTAAGCAAGAGTTGTAGTCTTATGATCTCATTAATTAGTTCATCTGTATGTCAAATATTTCTATATTGTCTTCTGTCCTCTCCTTAAAGTTAGGAGTACTTTTCATTATTATATTTTCCCTAGAATAGGGTGGAGACTTAGTCAAGGCTTTGAAGCTAGTGCTTATTTGATAAATAACAAATATGGCTGATAAGAGAAGGAACACAAGAGCTTACACAAGAGCCAATCTTGATGTATTAGTCTATACCAATTCACCTCAATGTGGTAGGAAGAATCTAAATAAGAAAAAGGCAGAACCAAATGCCACCTGGAAACCAAGAGGTAGTGTGTCAATCAGTTCTCAATACCAACTAGTGGTAGGGAGAGAGTCCTCTTCACCCAACTCTGAATCAGAAACCACATGGCTTTTAGGAGGACTATTCAATACCCCATTACTAGATGAAATAACATATCAAGAAAAAGACTTGTCAGTAGCAGGGAATGCATCGCCTAGACCAGATCTAATATCTAAGATGAATCATAGGCTAGGACTCAGAAGTTCATTTGGAGATCCTTTTAATCCTAGAGCTATCCCATACACAAAAGTAATCTTATAGACCTAGATGATCCTACTGATTTAGAAGCCACTTCTGTAGATCCTAAAGAAGTACAATCATAGATAGGAGTTTTGAAGAAATGGGTTGCTAAGGAAGAGGCCAAACATGCTCATCTAGAGAAGGAAAGGGAGCAAGCCACCCTAGAGGCCCTTGTTGAAAAAGATAATGTGCTTAGAAGAATGGCTACCTTAAAAGAACAAAACAAAAAGTTAGAAGAAAGAACTTTAGTCCTTCATGCTGATGTCTTTGGAGATGTAGATAGCTTGAGAGCCAAGGTTCAAGAGCAAGAAAAAATCCTATGCCAAAAACAAGAACCTATTATTTCCTAGGTTCAACCCTACAAGCCTGTCTAGTGTAATCAAGTAGAACCCACTGTCAAGCGAACAAATAAAGGAAAAGGCAAAGCTATAGGAATCCAGATAAATGAGCCTCAAGTAGCAACCAATAAATTTGTAAACACCCCAATGTCAAAATTAGATCTAGATCTAGAACAAGCTAGGAAAGAGAAAGCAGATCTTGCAAAATAACTTGAAAAGGTTGAGAATGAAGCCCAAGCTGCAAAAACTAGGAGGAAAATCTAGTTTATTAAGTCTAATTCTACATTGGATTCATGGCCAAATTTTTCTACCCTAGCTGCAACTTTTGTACTGGCTAGTGGTCCAGTAATTCCAACTCAGGGAATATCTCAATTTGCCCTTGCTTCATCATCCACCATTAGCACTCAAGCCCCCTTTGTCCAACCTCAACAATCTCAAAATGTTGTTCTTAACCAAGCCAATGTAGAAAGCACCATAAATGTTGCTAATTTTTAGAAGAAACTCGTCTACATGGAAAAATATAAACAAATGTCATTTACAGGTATCCCTAGTGCTCCACATCCCATATCTTTTGATTTAAGAGATAAAGTTGTCAAGTTCTCTGGAAATAATGTTGTTATTGGTGAAGAGCACTTAAGAGTTTTCATAGATTTTCTAAATGACTATGAAGTTGAACATGAGGATGTGGTGATGAAGTTATTTATTAATTCACTAACTAAAGATGCAAGGGATTTGATGACAACATTACTTCATGGAGTGATTTGGAGAAATTGTTCAAAGAACGATATGGAGATAATAATAATGTTGGGTTCATGTTAAATGAATTCAATAACATCAAGAAGAACCTAATGAGTCTACATTTGACTTCAATGTGAGATTCCAAAAAGGTATGTACAAATTGTTCCAAGTTATGAGGTTGAATGAGGATGTTTTCCTTTCAACCTATTTTAATGCTTTTGACAACAAGATGGCTTACCAGTTGAGGGATAAAGATCCCAAAACTTTGAGGGGTGCTTATAATATTGTAGTGAATATTGAAAATAATAGGAAAGCATCTGGCAAGCTAGGTAGGAGAGATGATCTAGAGTTGTTCAATCCAAAAAATAACAATAAGAAAGAAGCTGACAAAACTCCTGTAGGTAAGAAAACTAAAGAAGCCATCATAGGTCAAGTATTGGAATTGTTAAAAAAGATGAACCCAACTACTTTCAATACTCATAAGCCAAATGTTAGTGAGAAATCCCCAGTGAACAATAACAACTTCAATAGACAACCTAGAATGCATAATTACCCTTATACCACTCAGTGGAAGGATGGTAAGCCAATTCCTAGCCAAACCTAGAATGTAAAAGACAAGGGTACACCATATCCTTTACAAAAAAGCTCTATTAATATGAATGATGATGTGCCATGGTGTATCATTTATCAATCACCTCACTCTTCAAAGTATTGTGCAGTTTCTCAATCATTTGCTTTAGGTCATAGTGCACAAAATGATGAGGAAGAAGAAGAAGAAAAGAGCCATGATGATGTAAGTTGTAACATGGTGAGCATGTGTAGTGATTGTGTGGATTTTAATTTGGAAGAGACTAAAAGTGATCTTGAAAACAAGAAAATTTCTTATTAGTTACCATCAACAAGTGTTCTTAGACAATGAAGGGTATGATGAAGGTTAGGTATGTGCTACATCTTTTGAAGTTGGCATGTGAACTTGAGAATGCCTTCTAAAGAGGAAATTGATAGGATTACTGCATAAATGATTTCCCAAGTACACATCAATTACAAATTCAGAAATCGAATAGTTAACAATGAAATTGGGAAGCCTTCTAGTATATTTATAAAAGATGTTACACATAAGATGAAGGATGAAGAAAAGAAGGATAATGTAGAGATAGTTAAGATTTAAGACATCAAAACCAAGAAGTGGGAGCCCATGAAGAAAGTTCAATTTCAAGCAAATGAGATAGCAAAAGTAATTGTACAAGAAAAGAGATCAAGATTTGATACTGTCAAACAAATAATAGTTCCTACTACTCAAAAGGTTCCTATTCCAAGTATGATTGTGAAACCCAATATATCTAATCCTATTGACATGATATCCATGTTGTCACAAATTACTGTTAAAGTACCTTTATCTGAACTATTTAGAATTGAAGAGCATAAGAGCAAAGCCTTGTCATGGTTGGGAGGGATAGGAAGTAATAGCAATAATGTAGAAAAAAATATCATTCAACAAAACCCATTGGTAGTAGAAGATAGTGGTATTATGTTTCCAATTCCCTAGATGTTCTTGGATGATTCATCAGTAGCATATATAGAAGATATTGATCCATTCTTTCTCAGCTCGATTATAAAATGAAAAACCCAAAAAAATTGTATGATAGATTCAGGAGCTTCTAATACTATCATGCCCTTCAAAGTAATGGAAACCCTAGGGTTGAAAGTAGACACTAAGCAAGGCAGATGTAGAGGTATGGATGCTAGAGAAGTCCTAGTTATAGTTTCCATAATTGCTTTACCATTCAAGCTAGATGCATACCTTGAGGTAGAGTTGACTATGTTAGTCCTTGTAGTTGATATTCCTCCACATTATGGAATGTTTATCTCTAGGAAATGGAGTGCTACTATGGGAGGTAGCTTAGAATGTGACCTAATCTATGCAACTTTTCACATAGGAGATAAGGCTATTAAAGTAAACAGAGAGCCAAGGGTCAGTCATATTTTGGGGGAAGAAATTGACAAAAATGCTACTTGTTTTTTACACATGGGTGTGAATGCATTCAAGGCTAAGTTAATTATCTAAAGAGTTGAGAAGTTTCTTGTTGAGATAAAACATGAAGTTGAGTGTTGTATGGATTCACCAATATTATGGACCATGTTCTTTGATGTGGCTAGTTCTAAAGAAGGTGCAGGGGTAGGGATAATTTTTGTTTCTCCTGAAAAGAATACTTTTAGATACTCCTTCACCCTAAATTTTTCATGCACCAATAATATAGCTATATATGAAGCCCTGCTGTTAGGATTGAAAGTTGCTACCCACTATGGAATTAAAAATTTGCATGTTATAGCAATTTAGAGTTGGTTATTTCATAGATAAAGGGTGCGTACACATCTAAAAATAAACTATTGAAATAGTATCGGAATTCTATCTAGGATCAGATAGAATTCTTTGATGCATTTGGTATTTCATGGAGAGATAGAACTCAGAATAAGATGGTTGACTTATTAGAAAATGTAGCAATCAAACCACAAGAGGTATCATTTGTAGGAGTTTCATAGATTGAGGTCCAGAATGGACCTTCAATACTTGATAATATTGAATATTGGAAAGTATTTGAAGATGATAAAGACATTGTGAATTTCTTGTTGAATGAAGATAAATACTATGATCAAGAGATGGATTGTAGTGATTTGGTTGAAACCATAGACGGGAAGGAAAAAATCTTTGGTCAAGAGGTTATATAATTAAAGACTAATAAGCTACCTCAAGGTTTGGTTTTTTTGGAGAACATGTTTGATAACCAAGATAGGGTGAAGCCTGGGGCTAAAATTGTAAACCTCAAGAGCTAGAAGAGATAAATTTGGGTACTACTGAGGCCCCTAAGAAAGTTTATATTGGTCAAAATTCGTCAGCCAAAATTAGAAAGTCTTTGATTGACTTACTAAGGAAATATATACATGTTTTTGCATGGTCATATGATGACTTAAAGGCTTATAGGGAAGATCTTTTTCAACATGTTATACCATTGAAGGATAATGTAAAACCTTTTAGCCAGAAATAGAGACCAATCAATCCCACTCTAGCCCCTAAAATGCAAGAGGAATTGATGAAGTTAAGGGATGGAGGGATAATTAGACCTATTAGACATTCCACTTGGGTCTCAAATATAGTACCCATCAGGAAAAAGAATGGAGATATTAGATTGTGTGTGGATTTCAGAAATTTGAACATTGCTTCTCTAAAAGATAATTATGGGTTGCCAAACATGGAAGCTATGTTGTAGCAAGTAACTAGATTTGAGATTATGTCCATGATGGATGGGTTCTTAGGATACAATCAAGTTCTAGTGAAAGAAGAAGAGTAGTTTAAGACAAAATTTACAACTCCCTGGGGAACTTATGTATATGTGAGAATGCCATTTGGATTGATTAATGCTGGTGCCACTTTTCAAAGGGCTATGGATGTAGCTTTCCTTGAGTATATCAATAAGTTCATGGTTGTATATCAATATGACCTTACAACTTATTCCAAGAAGGCTAAAGACCATTGTAGGCATCTAGAGAAGATTTTTATCAAAGCATTGGAATATGGAGTATCATTAAACCCTAAGAAGTGTACATTTGAAGTAACTAAAGGAAAATTATTGGGACATATAGTATCAAAGGATGGAGTAAAGATAGATCTTGAAAGAGTAGCAACCATTGATAAGGTCCCTAAGCCAAAGAGTGTGAAAGGAATGAAATCTTTCTTTGGGTAAGTTAACTTTCTAAGGAGATTTGTTACAAAATTTGCTGAGATTAACAAACCCATTTTCAAAATGCTCAAGAAAGGAGCTACTATTAACTAGGATGGTGAACCTTCATAGGAATTTCAAGATATTAAAACTACCATAAAGAATGCTCTAGTCCTTAGGACCCTATATTACACAAAACCAATGCACATATTCGCTTTTGCATCTTTCCATATTGTAGTTGTAGTCTTGTTGCAGAAGAATGAGGAAGGATATGAACAAACAATTGCATTCTTCAGTAAATCATTACAACCTGTTGAACTAAAATATGAGATAAATGAGAAACAAGAATATGCTTTGGTAAAGGTTGTTAAGGCTTTTAGATGTTATTTGGTAGGTGCTATTGTTATTGCATTTGTGCACAATGCTACTGTGAAGGACACTTTTTCTCAACAAGAAGTATCAAGTAGAAGCTGCAAGTGGATTAATGGGATCCAAGAATTTAACATTGAAATACAAATAAGAAAAATGGTAAGAGGTCAAGGATTAGCTAAGCTTATGGCTCAATCCAATTTGGATGCTAATTAGATAAATACAGTGTTAGATGACTTAAGATCTGATTTATGTGATATGGATCATTGTGAATGATATACTAATGTTATTCATTATCTACAACACATGGAAGCCCCATCCCATTTGACTAAAAATGAGAAGAGGAGTACTAAGTTACAAGCCATCAGGTACATAATTTTTAGCAACAATTAATGGTGGAGAAATTTTGAGGGAGTTTTACAAAAATGTGTTGATCAAGAAAAGGCAAAAGAAATCTTGAATGAAATGCATGTCAGAGTTTATGGAGGAAAATATATGGCCAAGACCACTGCACAAAAAGTTACAAGAGATAGATTCTAGTGGCCATCTCTTTTTAAGGATGCTTAGGCCATGGTTAGGAAATGTGATGATTGTCAAAGGTTTGCTGGAAAATTGAAATTCTCAGGTAATGCTCCATTAAAGCTAGTTGAGGTTCAAGCACCATTTCAACAATGGGGTATGGATTTCATAGGTGAGATCTCTCCTAAATCTAGCACTAGCTATTCTTGGATTTTAGTTGCTACTGATTATTTCACAAAGTGGGTGGAGGAAGTCCCTACAAAAAATGCAACTAGTAAAGTTGTCAATAATTTCTTGCTAAATAACATTATTTCTAGATTTGGTTGTCCTAAGAAAATTGTAATAGATAATGCAATATGTTTTAGGTTTGAGGAATTCATAAAATTTTGTGAAAAATATGGAATACAAGATCAACATCCTCTCCTTATCATCCACAAGGAAATGAACATGCTCAATCAACAAATAAAATCTTGTTAAAAGTCATTAAGAGGACCTTGGATGATAACAAGAAGGCATGGGATTCCAAGTTGCCGCTAGCAATATGGGTTGACAGGGTGACTGTGAAGAAAGCCATTGGTGTAGCCCCATTTGATATGGTATATAGAATTCAGGCAAGGATGTCTTAGAATAACCTAATGAGCTTGTATAACTACATTCAAATATGTGATGAGGATATCATTGATGACATGCAAGAAAGGATGGATGAGCTTGTAGGACTAGCAAAAACTAGGAGAGAAGCATCTCTCAGGAACCAAAAGTTGCAATTCTAGGTTAAGACATTATATGACAAAAGGACAGTAAGTAAAAAATTTGAAGATCGAGATTTAGTCCTCATATGGAATGCTAGAATTTAGGATAAAGGAAAACATGATAAGTTTGATCCTATCTGGTTAAGTCCCTATTTGATTGAAAATACATGGGGAGAAAACTCTTATATTCTCAAAGATTTTTCAAACAACATTCTTGAATTTCCAGTTCATGGACAGTTCTTGAAGAGGTATTTTTCTTGAAAAATACTTGTTTCTTCTATGAACAATAGTCTAGGGATTTTCTATATAGTTGTAAATCCTTTGGTCTTTGTGTAGTTTCTTGTGCATAGTTTTTCCCTGTGTTTGTTGCTCTCTTAGAGTTGTCAGTAATTAAAAGGTCAAGCTTGTCGTCTGGTTTCCCAAGAGATTCTAAGATCTCATATGAATTTTTCTTATTCGTTGTCCCTAGATAGAGCCACTATTGGCCTAGTTTTTTCACCATTCTTTCTTTGTTGCATTCAATAGTGAAAAAATCTAAGAGTGTGTTTTGAAAGTCTTGAATTTTGACCAAGAACCTAGGTAAGATTCATGAGAAGCCCTAAGGCTTTTTTAAATTTTTCTCTAGCTCTTGAAATTTTTTGAAAGCAATATTTCAAAAGGATTTTGGCAGGATAAATTTACCCTAAAAAAGTTTTATGTTGCAAGGTTTGTTATATATTTTTACGTTATAAACCCTTGCTAACTTAGCTTTAATCACAATTACTATTTTGAATTGTTTTATTTAAAAACCTTAACTGTAGTAAGATTTTGATCAGCCATCGATCTTGATAAGATCAAAGGCTAGTGCTTTCCTATATTAAGGATGTGCAAGAACTTTAAGTAAAGTGGGCAAGCACTTTTGTGACACATAGCTCTTGTTGATGTTGGAACCTCAATACATCGCAAAGTCCATAGACTGTCAAATTTGTCAGACTCATGTTGCAGAGTTGTTAGTATTCGTTAGCGCATGTTCAATTTTCCTACAATGTTATTGGTTGGATCTTTAATGAAATTATCACACTCTCATCAGTTATGATGTGTTATCGGTCTTGGTGCGATTGACAGAGCATTATTTCCCGCATGATCAAAATAAAAAATAGTTACTCAAAGCGAGAAAGTGCCAACAAGACACGTATCACATAGTGATGTCATGGACCCACTTTATCAAAAGGTAGTAATGACGTTCTCTCATGGAAATTGTTAGATTAGTTGGAGCATAAAAAAAGTTTTTCGTTGGTTGAAAAGGCTAATTGGATCCTAATGAGTGAAGATTATGATTTACCATTGATCTTGGTAAGATTGACGGATAGTGCTTCCCCGCATTACAAACATGCATGAATTTTAAGCAATGCGGGCAAGCACCAATGTGTCGCATGGCACAGTGGGACCAAGCTTTGAGGAGGATGTTGAGTCACACCAAGTTGTAAAGCCTTACTGAATTGGAGCAAATTCATTGGTGGAACATGAAATAAATATGCCAAGTTGAAAATGATGTCATGGGCACAAAAATTCTCAGAATTAATCTTACAGTCTGTGCCACTGTCAGACTTGTTAGAGCATGTTTTTTTAAAATGTGACATCCTATTGGACAAGATAGCTAACTAGATGATATAAGGGTACAATTTTGTGTGATCGTTGATTTGTGCAAGATCAAAGGTCAGTGCTTTCCCACATTTTCAAGATGCAAGAAATTTAAGCAATGTGGGGAAGTGCCTTGTGGATATGTATCCATGATGATGTCAATGCTGCAAGATAAACTAGCACTACTAACAACTATTCTCCTTCCATATAACAGGTGTCAAAACTCCATAAGTTGTTTGTGCTGACATGGTTTCCAATAACATCACTTGGCTCCACCATTGATCTTGACTTAATCAACGGATAGTGCTTTCCCGCTCGATGAAGTGGCATGATAGATAAATAGAGTGGGTAAGTGTCTTACTGACATGTTTCCTCATTGATGTCATCACTTTTATCTTAGATTGTCAAAAAAATTTAAGTTATGCTGCCATTGATCTCTTAAAAATCAACAACTAGCACTTGCTTTCATTTTGAAAGTGCTCACTGGTTAGATAAAGTGGGGAAGCACCAGCCTGACCCATGGAAAATGTGATGTCAGGGACCCACCTTTTCAAAAGATAATAAGGAGCCCACTTGCATGGAGTTTTTCATAACCTAATACTTCACATCAAAATTTTCTATTGGTTGATGAAGTTGACTGGGTGTTATAAGGGTACAAAATTATACGATTGTCGATGTTAACCAAGATCAAGGGTTGATGCTTGCCTACATTTTCAAGTGCAAGAAATTTAAGCAATGTGGGGAAGTGCTAACATGACATGTGGAAAAGTGGGACCAACTACAACCAAGATGGGTTGATGTGTGATAGGTTGGAATATTTATTACACTAGTTGTATTACACTTTTTCACATATTGCTGTAAAATTGTTTTATTTTTCATGACCATTGATCTGAGGAAAGATCAACGACTGACACTTGCCTGCATTATCAAAATGTAAGAGATTTAAATAATGTGGGGAAGCACCTATTTGACATGTGGCCTAATCTTTAAAGCTATAAAGAAATTTTTCTTTTTTGAATTAGGGTTGTCCAATCTAATGAAATCAATGAATAAGATTCAAATTTGAATGCAACATGGAAATAATGGCTCATGGAAGTTAATGTTGCTCAGAGCTCGTTCATGTGATCTCAATGCATGAATATAATTTACAAAGCCACCATTATTGAACCACAAAATCATAAAAGATCATCAGAGCACAAATAATTTTTGAAGTTAGGGCACATAATTTTAACAAGGGATTCAATGAATTTCAGCAAAAATTGTATAGAAAGCAGGCAGAATTCAGCAGGTTAGTGATCTGCAACTTGTGAAAATTAAGAAATTGGTGTTGTGAAAGTTTAAAGTCTTCAAAAAATGCCTCCACGAAAGGAATTCTCTAGACAAACTGATTACTTTAAGAGGTACATGATGATTTTCTTGAACAATTCCCACTGTCTGTAAACAAAATAACAAAGGGGATAGATCTTATTCCAAAGAACCCTAGGTTAGTTGTAGTAGAGGGTTTTTATGATAGAGCTAATTGGGTAAGAGATACCCAAATTTCTATGGGAGGACTAGAATTATTTTTAAAATGGTTTGCTGAGAGAAACCTAGATACCCCTTTGAGTAATGTCTAGGAATTCAACATTGGAAAATTAGTAGTCCTTGGGGTTTTCTTTGACAATGATCTACTTGCTGATTTGGCTAAGAAGTATGATCATGTTATTGGATTTGTGAAAAATTATGCTAGAGAAAATCTTTTTAAGGTTTCTCCTGAACTGATTAGGAAAGTTTTCAACCTTAACCCTAACTATCTTGTGCATGAGATCATTGACATGAATGACCTTCAAGAAAGGTATGATGCAAAGAGAATGTACTTAAGGACAGGGCCTTTGCAACAACATTTTGCTAGGATTGGTACATTACCCTTGGTTACAACCAATACTCCTGAGCCATTAATGAGGAAATATTTCAATCCTAGGGCTCAAGCATTATACTTCACCCTCTACAATTTTTTTTGGATGGACGAGGAGGAACACATCAAAGGCTTTATTATTCTTATCATGGCTCAGACATTGCAATTTGGAATGAGCAATATTCTTGATTTTTCCACTTTCCTTGCACAAGAAATTCATAATGGTTTGGTGGAGATATCATAAGGAAATTAAATAGACCCTTTTTTTGGTAATCATTGCTCATGCACATATGTCTTTTTAAGGGAGTTAAATTTTTCTCTAAGGATATGGAATTGGAATTAACAAGGGATGGTGACAAGCTACCAGTCCAATTGTGGAGTGTTGATATGACTGAGGAGGCCAAAAATGCTAGTTACATAAGGTTTGATAGGTATTTTTCATCCAGGCTCATATTGCTTTTGAGAAGGGATAGCCCTAGAATCCCATAGTCATTGTTGGAATTAATTAGACCCAAATATCATGCAAAAGGACTCTTGGTTAGTCACAATTGGGGGGATGTAATCCCATACAACGTTTCTACAATAATAAGAGGGTATGGTTTTTTGGAAAAACCTCATGCACTACCTTTCCATGTACCATTAAAGATAGGGATAGCTGAACTATTGTGATTGATCAAAACCATAGAGGAGAGAGATATGATTAACAAAGGTAAAGGTACCTTTTTCCCAGTAGTCACTTTGGCCCATGATTTTGTTTTTGTAAAAAAGGGATGGAGGCACCCTAGTTTAGTTTTGGATAGATACAACATGGTAGAGTCCCATGCAAGATATACTAATCTAGAGCGATTTTATGATCTTTTGAGAGAAAGAAAAAAAGCTTTTTGTATGATATAACAAGTATATTTTCTTGAAGATATTATCTAAAATATTTTCTTTTTATAGGAGCAAGAGGTTAGGAAAGAAAAGTGGATAGTATTCAGAAAAGTTTTGAAATTCATTAATGCATTTGACTTTGATTATGATCCTTTAAAAGATAAGAAATATTGGGGAGCAATAATGCATGTGTTGATGAATAACTTTGCTGCAATAATGCAAACAATGAATGAGAATAAAGCTACATATGTTAAAGCCTATCCTAACAAAGCTACAGAGGTATAGAGAAGAATAAACAACAGAATGATAGTTGCCCCCAGTCAGTATATATTGTAGAAAAGGGCTGGGTATGTGATAGTTCAGAACATACAATAGGTTCCCCTCAAAGAAGACCAAAGCCAGAGAGCCCACTTGTAGCTATTTCCCCAAAGAGGCATAAGTTGGAACAAGGATCCTCTTCTCATGTAGAAGAGTACTCCTCAAGCCAAACCCCAATTAGAATAGATGATGAAGCATCCTTAAGGGAGCAATTGAGACAGATTGGTGGAGAAGGGGATGTAATTGTTACCATTGTAGACATGGAAAGAGGAGTGCCTCAAGAGCCTCCTATGTCCTCCTTAGACCTTACAATTGCTAATGATCAAGTTAAGGAGATAGACCCAATTATAGCTCAAGCTTCACAGAAATTAATTGATGATGAATTTTTTTTAAATCGAGGGCATTTGCACAATTTTATGGAGAAAAAATATAGGAAATTTTTGTCTGCAGAATAGATGGTAGAAGATAACAGGGTAGAGGAAGATGCAGATGTAACTATTACTCTAATAGTTCATGATGAGGATAGTGAGAAACCCTAGGTTGAAGTGAGCTTGTAGGCAATAGAATAGGACATGTCACTGTTAAGCCTGATAACCACCTACTCTAAAGAATTAGATGAATAAAGGGTCAAAATTATGGAGTTTGTAGTTTTCCAAAAGATGTAACAGAAGAGGAACCTACAAAAAGAATATTATGATGTATAAGTCTTTCTGTTACACACAATTTTGTCTTTTTGTGACAGCTATATGTAAATACCTTTTGTAAAAGGACACCTATCAGTTCTCTAGGCCTGAAGCTTGTTGCATCTCACATTATATAAGTGAGATTCCAGGGCTAGAGGGTGGTCTGATTTCTAATACAATTTGAGTCAATATTGAATATAGTTTGGTCCAGTTATGGTAGCAAACTCCATGATGTATCTTCTCTATAAATTTTTTTGAGAATGCATTGATATCATATGATCCTTGTGTCTTTTTAGAGTCATTTTGAGTTTTACTACAATTGTATACAATTTTCAAGGAAAATTAATACAAAATTGAGTTGTCCCCATATCTATTCTTGTTGAATTTTGTCTCTTTTGTTATTACCTAATTATTCTGATATTGTGTGAGTAAAGCTTGTCCAATTGAATGCATTTCACTTAGGTTGTATGTCAATTCATTATTGCTATTGATTGAATGAATTAAGTAAAGGCTTTAGTGAATTTGATGGGATTGCTATGGTGGTAGAAAGGATGTATGTAAGAATGAATTCCATTAAGAATTACTAATAATATTTTTTGTAATACAAAAAATTAGATTTATAAATTGGATTAGACTCTGAATCCCAATGGAATAGGCACTGATCTAGTTAATCTAGTCTACAGATAGTTAGATCATGAATAAGCATCAAGTCTAAAATCAAAATCATCTTTATTTTACCATTTCAAGAGTTTCAAAGCTAGTCATCACTTGTTTGCATGTAACATTTTAGCTTTAGTTAGCTACTATAGTTAGAAATACTTGCAAATCTAAGAAGAAGTGTGACTAAATATGTGTATAAGGGATACATATCATCTGAAAGTGACAGGAAATAAATAAACTATATATATGTTAGAGATATAAGATGAGATTCAAAATGAAACTAATAAAATTCTCATACAACAAAATTCATTCTAAATTATCCCTTAGGTATACCCACCTTGGTTTTGCAAAGCCTAAAGATTAGAAAGCCAATCCTAGTTTTGTTGAAGTTGGTTCTACACAATATGCAAGTATAATTGTTAATAGGACATAGTTAATCCTTAGATTTTTGAGTATTATTATCTTGGTATTGAGCCTTTGTTATTCAATAGTTGAAGAACACCAACAATATAGACAATCTGGTGTCAGAAATGATGGTCACCAAGTTGAAGCTAAAGAGATAGAAACACCCACATCCATACGATATTTCTTGGGTGCAAGATGACTACAAGGTCATGGTTAATGAGTAGTGCTCAATGAAGTTCATGATTGGAAGTTACTAGGATGAGGTACTATGTGCTATCATACCTATGAAAATATGTCATATGTTGTTGGGTAGGCCATGGTAGTTTGAAAGGCATGCTATATACAATGGGTGAGCAAATACCTACACTCTAAGGATGGAGTGAAATATAAGTTGAAGCCATTGAAGGATAAAGAAGAAAAGGTATGTAGTACTGCTAGAATATGTTTTGTTGATGGAAAAGAGTTTCTTGAAAGTATGAAGCATGAGCATATGTGTTTTGCTAGAATTCCTAAAGATAGTAAAGAAGAAGTGAAAAAGGTACCTACAAAAGTTGCAGATATGTTGGGAGAGTTTTCTTATATTATATTAGATAATGTACTTGATGGATTTCCCCCAATGAGGGAGATTAGTCACCAGGTGGATTTGGTTCTAGGAGCCAATTTTTCAAACAAGGTAGCACATAGAATGACACCAACAAAAAGTGAAGAGTTGAACAGGCAAGTTCATGAGTTGCTGTAGAAAGGGTTGATTCAAGAGAGTCAGAGTCCATGTGTTGTACCAATAGTATTAGCACCAAAGAAGAATGGGGAATGGAGGATGTGCATAGATTCTCATGCTATCAATAAGATCACAATAAAGTATAGATTTCCATTGCAAAGGATGGATGATATTATGGACTATTTGAATGGAGCTTAGTATTTCAAAAAGATAGATCTAAAGAGTGGGTACCATCAGATTCATATCAAAGAAGGTGATGAGTGGAAGGCTACTTTCAAGATGAAGGAAGGACTGTATGAGTGGTCAGTCATGCCTTTTGTCCTAACCAACGGACCGAACACTTTCATGAGGCTCATGAATGAGGTACTAAAGGAGTTTTTAGGTAAGTTTTTCATTGTTTACCTAGATGATATATTGATCTTTAGTAAGACATTAGAGGAGCATTTGATTCATATTCGCAAGGTGTTTGATAAGTTGAAGGAAGAAAAGTTGTTGATAAACCTGAAAAAGTGCAATTTTGTAAAGAAAGAGCTAGTATATCTAGAATTTTTAGTCTCAAGAGAAGGTCTAAAATTGTACCCAGTGAAAGTGAAGGCTATCCTCAAATGGCCTATTCCAAGGAGTGCAATAGAGGTAAGATCTTTTCATGGACTGGCTACATTTTATAGAAAGTTCATAAGAATTTTTAGCAATATTTGTGGACCCTTGACTAAAACAATGAGAGGGGATAGAAAAAAGTTTAAGTGAACTATAGGAGTAGATAAGAGTTTTAATCTATTGAAACAGAAAGTTACCGAGCAAACTTTTTTAGCACTTCTTGATTTTAACAAGATGTTTCAAGTAGACTATGATTCTAGTGGTACTACAATAGGAGCTATTTTGAGTCAAGAAGGTAGACCTGTTGCTTATTTTAGTGAGAAGTTGAATGATGCAAAAATAAAATGTTCTATTTATGATTAGGAATTTTATTCTATAGTTCAAGCATTAAAGAAGTGGAGACACTATCTTCTTCCTAAGGAGTTTGTTTTGTATACTAATCATCAAGATTTGCAATATTTGAATAGTCAAGCAAAATTAAACCAAGGGCATTTAAAGTGGGTTGAGTTTTTGTAGAGTTTTTTATTTGTTCTGAAACATAGGAGTGGGAAGTCTAACAAAGTTGCAGATGCTCTTAGTAGAAGACAAATTTTGCTGATAGAAATGAAAATAGAGGTTGTTGAATTCAAGGAACTCAATACTTTGTATCCAGATGATCCTAATTTTGGTGAAGCATGGAAGGCTTGTACAGAACCTATTACACTTGATAGGACAAAGTGGTTGGATTTTATGATCTAGGATAGTATGTTGTTTAAAGGAAGCTAGTTGTGCATTCCCAAAAGTTCAATGAGAGAGAACCTCATCAAGGAGAAGCATAGTGGGGGATTGGTTGGACATTTTGTAGAGATAAAACTATATCTTTGGTTGCTAAAAATTATTACTAGCCACAGTTACAACAAGATGTGATGAAGTTTGTACAAAGTTGTCAAGTATGTCAAATGATGAAAGGAGTGAAGTAGAATACAGGGTTGTATTAGCCATTACTTGTAACAGAGAAGCCATGGGAGGATGTCAGCATGTATTTTGTTCTTGGATTACTAAGGACATAGTATGGGCATGATTCTATTTTTGTGGTGGTTAAAAAGTTTTCAAAGATGACACATTTTATTCCTTGCAAGAAGACTAGTGATGTTGTTCATGTAGCAGGGTTTTTTTTAGAGAAGTGGTGAGATTACATGGTCTGTCAAAGAGTATAGTTTCATATCATGATACCAAATTTGTTGGGTATTTATAGTGTATATTGTGGAAGAAGTTGAAGATAAATTTGAAGTTCGGTTCCTCACATCATCCACAAACTGATGGATGGATAGAAGTTGTGAATCACAATTTTGGAAACTTGTTGAGATGCTTGGTTGGAGATAAACCAAAAAGACGAGATATGATTTTACCATAGGAAAAATTTGCATATAATAATTTTGTCAATAGGAGTACTGGTAATTTATCATTCTAGATTGTATATGGGAGTAGTCCTAGAAATACTTCTAAATTGAGGTAGTTGGATAAAGGCAAGATAAGTAGTGCTAAAGTAGAAGATTTTGTTGAACATTTGAAAAACATCCATGAGGAGGTGAGGAAGTACATCGTGAAGATGAATACAAAGTATAAGGATAAGATAGATGTGAAAAGGAGATATAAGGAATTTCAGATTGGAGATTAAGCCATGGTTCATTTGAGAAATGAACATTTTCCAGTGGGTACATCTAATAAGCTGAAGATGAAGAAGTTTGGACCGTTCAAGAGTGAAAAGGCATGATTTCGGAAATGCTTATGAAGTGGAGTTGCCTACTCAATTGAATATTTTATCAATATTTAATATTTTAAATTTGATAGAGTATTATGAAGGAGGAGATGGAGATGAATTTGCAAAAGCACAATGGAGTATTCCAGCAGCTAGTTCGGCTACAAGGGAGATTGAGGAGATTGAGGAGATACTAGATAGTCGTGTTGGAAAAAGTACTAGAAACAAAACTTATGAGGAATATATGGTCAAATGAAAATGGAGGCAAGTAGAGGATTCATCATGGCTAGCAAGGGAGGAGGTTAACCATCTTGGTTTTCCTCTGAACACCTGAGACATGACAGGGTCACTTCTCAAATTACCCTAGGTGTCTGATGTAGGAGCATCTTAGGTTCAAGGGAAATCTTGCATCACCCAAAAATATTTTATTTTTGGTGTTTTTTATTTTAATAAGGACTAGTAGATAGGGTGGTTACTATTTATGGGAACTTACTATTTTTAGTAAGTTTGTCATACAAGCTTGGAATGTTCTCATTTTCTATAGGAAGGTTCATTTTAGATTTGTAAGCCTACCATTAAAAAATATCATTGCTGAAGCATTAGTATTAGAGAATTTATTATAGATTTTCGATGGAAAATTTGTAAAAAATCTTTAGGCTCACCATTAGAGGCCTTGGAGTTCCTGAATGGGGTCCAAAAACTCGATAGAAGGGCACTATTGTGGTTCTAAGCCTATAGATCATGAGTTGGCATTTCTAAAAAGTGGTTATAATAGCCAATCAGAGCAACGGATTGTGAATTATGGCCTTCAAAAGTTGGGCTACTAAAATTTCTAAAATAATTTGTCAAAGATGTATTTGGATGACTCTATGTGTATTGTTAGGGTTTTTCGGCCCTAGGTATTAAGTTTGAGCATCTAGAACCTTCTTAGGCAGCATAAAACTTCCTATTTAAGAAAGGCCCAAACATTGTCCAAGATAGTTCTGGGTTATAGTTCACAGCTTGTTTTGCAAATTATTGTACTAAAGACACCCATGTGGGTTAGCATATTGTACTTATGAATTTTGTGACTCTGCATTTGTGATGCAAATAAGAAGTCCATATTTTGTTCTCGCATTTGCTATTGTTTCTTTGTTTCTATTATGAGTTTATGGTATTAAGGGGAGCTCCCTACGTCATTCATCCTCCAAAGATTTCCTTGTTGCTTGCTCCACAATAGGATCAATTTCATTTCCTCTAAAATCCTTTACAGTGAGGGCTAGTAATGACATGGGAGGCTTTGTAGGTGCTCCTTCTTCTACCTCTATAGTAGTTATTACAATTTCTCCTTGACATCCTATTTTCTTCAATTTCTCCCATAGGGAGTCTTTGTCATCTATGTGGATGGGGGTCTTTGAAGGGGAGTACTCCTTAGCTCTTGAAGAAGATCCATGTTCTAATGTCAGCTTCTTAGTAGCATGTGTTGTAGGAGGACTCTTTGAGTGTTATCTTTTATAGAGAGGCATAGGTTGCACATTTATATTTCTTGCCACCACATATCCATCTTTCTTCTGCAATGTATATTGTCCCAAGCTTATAATGGCTCTGCTTGTCAATCTCTTCTCTATTTCAATAGCCTAATTTTAATAGGCTTTAACCAAAATTGCCTTCTTCTCATTTAGGGTTTTCACAAATCCAAAAAAGTTATTCATAAGAATATTGATTTTATTTTTCTAATATTTAACGTCAGCTAGGGGGTAATACTTTGGACCTAAAACATTAAAAAATTCAAGGATTCTACTATACACCTTCCATTTTTCTTTCCTAACTTCTTGTTCTTATAATGAAAATTCATTTCTAATTATATCTTCAAGAAACTAAAAAAAATATTCATAAGACCTAGACTTTGCTCTATCTTTGACCATATCATAGAATCCTTCAGGATCAATAATGGGGGTGAGATTGGGCCATCTGATATCAATCCAAAAAATTTCCTAAATCCCTCCATCCTCCCTTGGTGATTACAAAATTTTGAATTACAGTAAAATTAGGAAAATTGTACATCTTGACTTGCTAACCAACTCATTTTCCTCTAATCCTCCTATCTACTAGAGGAATTTTGCAATTCCAACCTTCGGTGGCACTTGGTATGGTAGGAAATGGGGATTCTCTTGGAAACCATACACTCTGAATATAGTGGAGATTGAGTATGGGATGATGTCCCCCTAGTTATGGCTTATCTTTAGTCCCTTGGTATGATCCTTAGGCTTGATCAATTGTAGCAAGGGCTGAGGTATTCTAGGATTGTTTCTAGTTAATAGAATCCACAACTTGGAAGAAAAATGTCTATCAAATCTCAAAAAGATGGCATTAGTGACCTCCCATGTCATATCTACACTCCACAATTGAACTGGTAATTTCTCTCCATCCTTCTCTAACTCCAAATTCATTTCCTTGGAGAAAATAGAAACCCCTTTATGTAAACACATGTACATTAGCATGGAATACTAGTAGAAAGGCTTCTCAACTTTGGCTTTATTTATGCCAATTAATCCATTGTGAATTTCTTCTTCTAAATATGTAGAAAAATAAAAAATTGATCTTATGCCATACTATAGTGTTTTTTCTATGATAAAAACTAAAGATCCTTGCATGTAATCCTGCTCATCCATTCCAAAAAGTTTTTAGAGAGAGAAATATAGTTCTTGTGCACTAGGATTGAAGTATTTCCTTAATATGGCTCTAGGGTATTTACTATCACTAATGAAAAAAATGCTCTATTTTCACAAAGTGCTCTTACCGTGCCCCTCTCCTTAGGTATACCCTATGAGCATCATACCTAGCCTGTAGATCATCCAGATCAATCTTCTCATGCAATGCATGGTTAGGGTTTAACCTAAAAACCTCCCTAATCACCTTAGGTGTGACCCTAAAGAGGTTATCTCCTGCATGATTCTTGACTACCCTTAGCACTAGTTCATATCTTTTTTCTATCATTGTCAGCAAGTCATCATCAAAGAAAATGCCAAGAATAATCAGTTTCCCGATGTCAAATTTCGAGACATTGCTTAGAGGAGTGTCATATTTTCTCTCAGAAAACCATTTTCAAAAAATCTCTAAACCCCCAATAGATGTCTCAACATCTCTTAGCCAATTTTCCTTATCATAAAAATCCTCACTAATTAGTAACCTAGGGGTTTTTGGGACTACTCTTTCCCCTTAGATGTTTCATTAGTAGAAAAAGGCAATTGTTCCAAAAAATATCATGTACATTCCTCTACTGGTAATCTACTTTCCCCAAGAAATCCCTCTAAGGAGGCATCTTATATATTTAACATAATTCATATTGTAATTTCTAGACAACCAAGAGTTTCAAGCACTTACCCACAAATTTTAGTTGAAAAATATGTTTGCAATAATTCTCTGTTCAAGAAAATCACACTTTGAGCTCTGGTTCTTCTACACTAAAATTCTCTTTCTCTTGGTACTCAATAATGAATTGAATTGCAAGTTTTATACAAATCATCTTCACACAAACTCACATTGATCAACATTAATACTCTAACAATCAAATTTCAAGTAGCACCAAAAATTTGAAATCTGACAGTTGATCTGAGCACGATCAGATGGTACTATTTTAAATTTAGATGAATGTATTACCTTTTTGGAAAGTTGTCCATGTTTCAAGATGTTTCTTTTGTAATCACCTAAAAATGTTTACCTAGACTATTAACACCCTTCTCAATATTTTTCTTAAATTAAGTCATCATTTACCTAAACCAAGTTGCTAAATTCTATTAACTTGATTATAACCTATAGTTTAACTATGCTATCCTAAGTTCATTATTTTATTTTTAAAAAGTCTCCTTTTAATTAAATAAAATACCCCATTCTATTAACCCACTCACTGTGCACACATAAAGTCCATTTTCTATTTTACAAATTAAAAGAAAAGGCTTTGTGACTTTTGTCTTAAATGAGAAGTCAACTTCTATTTTATTGGTTAACTTGTGTGTGCACATGGATCAATCCTAATTTTCAAACTCCACTCTTGATCTTCCATCATTTTGACCTTGATCTCTACTATCTATATGACTTTAAAAGAAAGATCTCTCCCCTTGTCAAAGGATCCACATTATTGAATATTGTTATGCTATAGATTTACCATTCAAATCCTTGAAGAGGTATTGTGGAGAACTTCTACTTCTTATCTCATTCTCTCATCTATCATATACTAGCTTAGAATCATATGGAATTTTAGTGTAGTTGCATTTAGCTTAGTTCTCTTTTCACAATAGGTTAAATCACATAGAATAAATAGGTTGGTTTTGTAACACATCTCATCTTGTTACTGTAGCTTCATTTTGCATATTCATATAGTTTAATCTACATTTTGCATTGCATCCTTGTGGAAATTTTTATTCTTGCATATCATCTTTGGAACCTCCCGTTGCATGGCTTACCAGCAAGGAATGCACTTTTAAGGCTTAGTTGAGAGCTCATTGCATGTTATCTTAAGCATTATTGCACTCCATGGATAGGGAGCTCTAAGCCAGAATCCAAGTATTCTGAACTCATGGAATCACTAGGATAGAAGGGTTTAGAGTGTGACACAAATTGAGTGTACATTTTTGGCACCCACTATGGGGCATAACACCTTAGTTTTGCTCTTCATCTTGCTGCATTTCTGTATTTTCTACATTCTATCCACAAATTTTCTTTTTTCTTTTTATAGTCATAGATTTCTGGCAATATTTTTCTAGTATCATGTGACATTTGTTAGTACTTTAGTGCGACACTTTTCTCATAAAATGTTGGAATTCTTTAGAATAAATGAGAGGGGGGGTGAATCAGTTATCTAAGGTCTAGATGTATAAATAGAACTTTTTATAGCTTAATGAACCCATAAAACATTTATTCTCATGCATGCATCCATAAGATTATGTAATCACTTAAAACTTGTAGGTTACTATCAAATAAACTTGCATAAATGTAAAGCATGAAACATTAAAGATTCACCAACACACTTGACACAATGATTTACATGGAAACCCAATTTGGGAAAAACCACTAGTAACATGCTACTCTTTTCACTCTTTTGAAGTGATGCCCTGTGAAAGACCAACCCTATTAAAGGTTACAATACACACTGTTAAATGTGACCTTGTTAAAGGATTTCAATCACCCTATTAGGAGTAAAATTTGTTAGAGGACTTTAGGCCATTCACTTGGAATGCCACTCGGTTAAAGGATTTACAAATGATTGTCAGGTCAACCATAATCCAAAGGATTTACCCTAAACTAAAACAATTGTTAGAGACTAACAATAGAGATTTGATCCGATGCAACTTACAACTTCTCTTGTAGATTATAGATCTCTATTCAATCCTCCATTCTGCTTGGCCTTCATACTTTGTAGCTCTGACAACTTGTTCACCATTCAAGTATTCATCTCCTTAAGCCTTCTTGCTTAACATGCCATTACAGACTCTTCACTTAGGTTACTTGATGAAACAAAACCCTTAATTCCTTCTCCTCCTTGGGTTTCTCAGACATGACAACTTTGCTTCATGACCAGACATTCCTATAAATAGGAAATTTAGAAAATAAAATTCTCATTCTCCATCGTCCAAATTAGGGTTCAGATGGATTAGGTAGGATGCAATGTATCTACCCCATATCTTGTATCTCTTCTAGAAAATTCTCCTAGAATCCATTTGAATTTTCCTCAAAATGGTTTACATCAAATTTTGTGCCACCAACTTATCAACCTTATCTTCCTCCTAGTTCACAAGTTTCAAGAAAACAAACATGTCAGCTTAGATTTAGTGAATCTTCAATCTTTAACATAATGCAACAGCTCAACATTATCAATCTTTTGATGCTTGACACACATTATGTTACTTGGCATCAACTAAAGTTTACTGGTGCTTGACATCAACTAAACTTTACTCAGCATCAACTAAACTTTTACTTGGCATCAACTATCTTGCTTGGCATCCACTAGATTTTTCTTTACTTGGATCCAAATAACTTTTTGCTCATCTTGCATAGACTTTTCTTGGCACCTACTATCCACTCAATCAAGCTTGGTAGACAAACTTTGTATAACTTGTTCTTCTAAACTTTCTAAATGTAGCCAACCTTTTTAACATTAAGTAGATTATCAATACATCATATCATCACTGTCTTAACTGATCCTTGTACTTCATTACATAATCATAACTCAACATTTCCTCAAGGTGATATTGTTACCTCTTATTGATCAAATCATCTTCATCAATAAACTAAGTGATAGTACTTGAATCTTATAGGCATTTGTATTACCAGCAAATAGCAGGTTTGACATCAGTAACAAAATAATGATTGAAACATGTAGTCTTTCTTCAACAATCTCCTTCTTTGATTAATCCATTCAACAATGATCTTTTCAATCAAATTTCAACAATTTCTCTCTTTGGCATTGATGGAAAACCAAAATGATCAACTAAGTCAATCAAATGATGAACATCTTGTTCAACCAAACTGATTAGGTTAAAATAGTAAGACAATACCAAAAAGAAAACTTGTATCAAAATGTCTCCCTTTATCAGCAACTTCCATCTTCTAACTAGGTTACAAAATTCTTTCTTATAACTCCCTCATCATACATTTGTCCTGTTCTTAATCAGCAACATCAACAATTGTATGATCTCCCTTTAAGATCAATAACACTCCCAGCTTTTATACTTTCTCCCTATGATGGTCTTTCTTCCTTTCTAACTTACTTTCTGATCAACATATATCTTCTTCTGATAATGATCAGTTTAATGTACTTCCATCTTCTTCTTCCTATTGTGGCTCTTGATCAGTAAATATCTCCCTGTTTGACAATAATGCCAAAGACATATACCAAAAACTTTTCATCTTAAAATATGCAAATATAAGCTTTTGCAGCTTCTTCATTTGTTCCTTTTGTCTCCTTGCTTGTGATTAATTTGAAGTTTCAGCTCTGTGATTACTTTAGGTAGCTCCTAAAGTAAGATCCACTGCATCAATCTATATTATATGAACATCATCTTGTTTGATGCAAGGCACTCCTCTTGTTACTTAGATAGCCTTTGATAGGGATATCGCCCCTAATTTACCTCGTAGATACTCATAAGCATCCTTAGGTAATTCTTTTGTGAAGATATCAATAATTTTCTCCTTTGTGTTAACATATTCCATCTTCACCTCTTTATCTTGAACTAACTCTTTCAAGTAATGATATTTTATTTTAATGTGCTTTTTCTTTGTATCCATCACTAGATTCTTTGATATATTGATAGCACTTGTATTATCACAATAAATTATTATTGGTTTTGTGATCTCTTCATTCTTTTGAGTAGCTATTTGATCCACACAATGTTTGTACAGTTGATAGTAGCAACAACATATTCAGCTTTAGTAGTAGATTGTGAAGTACAATTTTGTTTCTTACTAGTCCATGTAACTAGTCTCTTGCCTAAGAAAAATGTTCCTCCATTGGTGCTCTTTTGGTCATCAATATTTCTAGCCCAATCAACATCAGTTTAGGCTCTCAATTCAAAAATTTTATTCTTCTTGTAGTATAGACCAAACTCTTTTGTTCCTTTCAGATATCTCATTATTCTCTTCACAACCATTAAATGATTCTCCCTAGGATTAACAAAGAATCTTGCAACTATCCTTAAAAATAATGTAATGTCAGGCCTGCTATGCACTACATATTATAATTTTCCAATCATAGACCTATATAATGTTGGATTCACCTCAGCTAAATCATCATTCTTTGATAGTTTGTGTCCTGTCACCATAGGTGTACTTATTGGTTTGGCATCTTCTAATTCAAAAGTCTCCAATATATCTTTGACATACTTTGACTGAGTGATGTATATACCATATTTCATCTAATATACTTGCAAACCCACAAAATATTTGATTTCTCCAAACATAGACATTTCAAATTCTTGCTTCATCTAATTTGCAAAATCCTTACAACAAGCATCTTAACCTCCAAATATGATATCATCAACAAATATTTCAGATAAAAAAATACCTTTTCCTTTCTTTGTCTTCATGTATAGATTATTGTTATCATCAGTCCTTTTAAAACCAATCTTCACAAGATAATTATGAAGTCTCTCATGCCATGCTCTTAGTGCTTGTTTCAAACCATTTAGAGCTTTGTGTAGTCTATATACTATGTTCTTATTGTTAACATCAAAAAAACCTTCTGGTTGTTCTATGTAAACTTCTTCCTCTAATATGTCATTCAAAAATGTAGATTTAACATTTATCTGATAGACTTTGAAACCTTTGTATGTAGAATAAGCAAGTAGAGTTCTTACTCCTTCTATTCTAGTAACAGGGGCAAATGTCTCCCCATATTCAATTCCTTCTTCTTGTGCATATCCCTTGCAAACTAATCGTGCTTTGTTCCTTGTGACTTCACCATTCTCATCTAGTTTGTTTCTAAATCCCCACTTAGTGCCAATCACATTTTTGTCTTCTAGTTTAGGAACTAGGATCTATGTTTTGTTCTTCTCTATCTATTAAATCTCTTCTTACATGGATTTACTCTAGTTCATATCTTCTAATGCATCTCTCGCTATTTTAGGTTCTTTTATGCTCAGCAAAAATGATTTGCTTCTCAATCTATTTCTTGTTATTTGCCTAGCATCTTTATCTCCAATGATTTGAGTAGCAGGATGATGTCTTTTGACATATTTGAATAATCTTGATTTAGGTCTTATTTCTTCATTTTGTCTTTTAGCTTTAGATTCACTATGTGCATCTCTGTCAAGTAGCTTAGCATCTCTCTCACATGTGTTGATCTCATAATCAGAATGTGTATCCACTTCATTCTGTAACTTGGCATTTGAATGTAGCTTGGTTCCTGAATGCAACTCGACATTTACAGGATGGGACTCAGTAATCACTAAAACTTGTTGTTGATTTCCAACTTGATTTACAACATTCTCTTCAATAGGAATACAATCATAAAAGTATACAAATGATTTGTATTCTTTTGGTTCTTTCATAGGTTTGGCCTCATGTACTTCTGTATATTCATCAAAGTTCGCATTTGCACTTTCCATAATTTTATTAGTGTTAGTATTCAAACACTTATAAGATTTATTTCTTGTTGAGTATCTAAGGAATATACCTTCTTAAATTTTTGCATTGAGTTTACCATTCCTACAATCTTTAAGAATGTAACATTTGCTTCCAAATATCTTAAAATATTTCACATTTGGTGAGTGTCCATACCATAGTTCAAAAGGTGTTAAATAAGTACATTTCTTGACTTGCACATAGTTCAAAGTATAGATAGCTATACTTACAACTTCTCTTAAGTATTTCAAAGTAACATTCTTCTCCATCATGAGTGTTCTAGCACAATCCATTATAGACCTCTTTCTTCGTTCAACTATTCCATTTTGTGGAGGGGTTATAGGAGTAGATGTCTATCTTTTGATTCCTCTATCATTATAGAACATCTCAAATTCATTTGATGTGAATTCTCCTCCTCTATTTGATCTCAAGCACTTTAGACTCTTACACATTTCCTTCTCAACTCTTGCTAAGTACCACTTAAACATTTGAAAAGCATCAAATTTTTGTTTCAGAAACATGACTGTCATCATTTTAGAATAATCATAAAAAAATAACATAATGTACTTATCTCCTTTGTATCTTTGCACGTCAATTGGTCCACACAAGTTAGTATGAATAATCTCTATTATTTCTTTAGAGGTATAAGCTTTACTCTTAAAGCTCAACTTTGTCATTTTGCCTAATTGACATTGTTTGCACATTGTATTGTTAGGTTTCTTCAACATAGGAAAACCTCTAACTTTCTTCATGTTATTGATACTAACCAAGTTATCAAAATTAACATGACATAACCTCTCGTGTCATAGCCATACATTATCAAATATTACAACAAGACAAGTAGCATCATCTATATCAAGATAGAATAGATTACTTCTAGTTTTATCACCTTTTCCAATCACTTTTCCATCAATATCATATATCTTAGCAATCTTATTTTCAAATTCAACTTTACATCCCAAATTATTCAATTGTGACACACTCAACAAGTTATAATTTAGTCCTTATACATAGTAAGCATTGCCACAGGATATCTTGACTGTGAGTTTGATAGAACCTTTTCCTTTTATCAAACATGGTGCATCATTACCAAATCTTACACTATTTCCTTCATAATAATTTAAGATAATGAACTTACTTTTGTCTCTAGTCATGTGATGTGAGTATCCACTATCAATGATCCATCTATCATTTTTGTTCACAAAAATCACAAGTGTATTTGCCTCATCTTCATCAAATTCATCCTTCATTATAACATACACCACTTCATCATCATGTTCATCAAAATCATCCTTTGTTTCCTCTTCAATAATGTAGCATGAATTCTTTCCTTTCTCTTTGTAATATTTGTTGTCATCTTCTCTTCTATTTTTGTACTTGTCACCACCTATGTAGTTCTTATTTTGTGTACATCTTGCAGCAATATGATCAACCTCATTGCAATTGAGACAAATGATAGGTAACTTACCTTTGAACTTTCCTTTACCTCTATGGAATCTTCATGCTAGTAGTGCTTCTAGTTGTTCAATATCTTTCTCATCTATATCACTATCACTAGACACATACTTTATCTTTCTTTTCTTCTTTTTCTGCTTCACTTCATTAGAATCCTTCAATAACAACTTAGCTTTGAAAGTAGATTCAAGACTCTCTGGTTTCTAATTGTCAAAGTTAGATAGCTCAAAATTAGTGAGTCTACCCACTAGACCTTCAAAGGTTAGATCATTTCCTGGAATACATCTTAGTTCTTGAATTGCAGAAACTCTAATAGTATAGACAGGCAGTAGTGTTCTCAAGACTTTTCTTAACATAGTATCATCATCTATATGACTAATAGATCCTTTTATTGCACTAACTTCTTTTATTCTAGCAACATATTGAGTAATATTCTCACCTTCTTCCATTATCATATCATCAAACTTACCTCTGAGACTTAGATTTGGCTCTTTGAATATTTTTATCTCCTCCATATATGGTTGTAGGGCATCCCACATTTTCTTTTTAGTTTCACAACCTTTTATATCATCAAATTCAACATAGTTTAGGGCAGAGGCAATCTCCAACATCACCTGATTGTGTTCTTTGTTCTTCTTCATATCTTTAGCAGTTAGGGCTCCAACTAGATCATCATGTTCCACTAAAATGGTAGATTGTGCATGATCTCCAATTCCTCCAAGGTGTAGCTTCATCAAACTTTTCCATGTAGGAAATTTATCTCTATTAACCTTGGGTACATCTCTTTTTGACATCTTGATCTTTGCACTTCTAGTACCTTCAAACTAGTTCTCTTAAGCAGATGGCTTTGATACCAATTGTTGGAATTCTTTAGAATAACTAGGGGGGGTGAATCAATTATCCAAGGTCTAGATGTATAAATAGAACTTTTCATAGCTTACTGAACCCATAAAACATTTATACTCATGCATGCATCTATAAGATTATGTAATCGCCTAAAACTTGTAGGTTACTGTCAAATCAACTTGCAAAATGTAAAACATGAAACATTACAGATTCATCAACACACTTGACACAATGATTTACATGGAAACTTGATTTGGAAAAAACACAAGTAATATGCTACTTTTTTCACTCTTCTAAAGTGATGCCTTGTGAAAGGTCAACCCTGTTAAAGGTTACAATACACACTATTAAATGAGACCCTATTAAATGATTTCAATAACCCTGTTAGGAGTGAACCTTGTTAGAGGACTTTAAGCCATTCACTTGGAATGCCACCCGATTAAAAGATTTACAAATGATTTTTAGGTCAACCTTAATCTAAAGGAATTACCCTAGACTAAAACAATTGTTAGAGAGTAACAATAGAGCTTTGATCTGATACAACTTACAACTTCTCTTGCAGAATACAGATCTCTATTCAATCCTCCATTCTACTTGGCTTTCATACTTTGTAGCTCTGACAACTTGCTCACCCTTCAAGCATTCATCTCCTTAAGCCTTCTTGCTTAATATGCCATTACGGACTCTTCTCTTAGGTTACTTGATGAAAAAAAACCCTTAATTCCTTCTCCTCCTTGGGTTTCTCGCACATAAAAACTTTGCTTCATGACCAAACATTCCTATAAATAGGAAATTTATATATTTTTTAGCTCATTCTCCATCATCCAAATTAGGGTTCAGATGGATTAGTTAGGATGCAATGTATCTACCCCATATTTTGTATCTCTTCTAGAAAATTCTCCTAGAATCCATTTGAATTTGCCTCAAAATGGTTTACATCAAATTTTGTGCCACCTGTTAGTGTAAATAATTATTATTTACACTTTAATTAAGTTTAATTAGGATAAATATATTATTTTATTATTTCTTAGGTTAGACACCTAGGAGTTTGCATACTCATATTAGTTGTCTTTTTGACAACATAGGAATAAGCAACTCCAATTTAGCACATGGTGTCTGCACTATTGGATTTTTTATAATCAACTGAGTTGTCATGTTGACAACATAGTTGTTCACACTATTATTTTAGCACAGGGTGTCTACAATATAATTGTACGTGCTACACCTTTGTAGGCTTATCCTCTAATCATCGTACTAATTCTTGTGCTTAATGGAGGATAACTCACACCTAGTGGACATGTACCTGGTTCTAAGACTTATCATGTTGCTAACTCATAGGCATTCTAGATGCATCATAGAGGCCTTTATATATAGGCACCTCTAGTGTACTATATAATGAATTGAATACCATATTTTTATTCTGATCATACTTTGCTAGTCTTTTGTGCTAGTTATTTTTCTTCTTGGTCTTGGGTGAATTTTTCCCTAAGACAAATTCTTACATGGTATCAGAACCATAGAGGCATCATTTTATAACCATTGGAGACCGTTATTGCTTCACCTCTTGGAGGACACCTCAATCCAGATCTAGAGTATGCACAGATATTGGGAGCATTTAGAGCCAAAGTGAACCTCACCATTTCGTCTAGAGTGTCAATTTGGTAAAAATTGACTATAAATTCACCTATATTGGGCTATAGTCAAATTTAAGGCAATTTTTTTTTGCAAACTAGCACCTGAAGGCCTGATTTGCAAATCTGGTATGGCCATTTATTAGATCTATTTCTTTATTTTTCATATTTGAATTTCTCTTTGCAATTTCAATTTTCAAAATATTTTTGATTTTTTTAGGCCTATTGTGCCTACAGAGAAATGTTTTTGCAAGAACTAGGTGATGAAACCTTCACCCTTATAGAGAACATTCCATTTTTAAATTGACGCACATAGCAACTAGCTTCTACCATCTAGCGAGAATATTTCACATAAATTTGGCTTCACCCGAAAATAGCCATTCATATTCATGGCACCATAGCCTACATCACTGGTGTCTTGATTTATTTAACCCTTGCAGACTTTGTCTATTATATAATTCGAAGTTAATTCTCATAGCAAATGTGGGACTAACTCCCCACTCCCTGGTGGATCCCACTCATACTTCCTCTAACCACCAAGCCATAAAAATTCCCCAATGGTATACATTCTCTAGTGATGGAAACTCCAAAACCCTTAGCAAAGATTGCATCCATATCTGGCATCGTGAACTTCCACTGCACTGACTCCTCCACATGGAGTGACAACTATCCACCAATTTGGATAGAAATGTCAAAAACCTACCTCTGCCACATTAGCTAAAGATCCACACAAGAATTATCCACATCACTAGATCCATACAATCCAACGTAGTAGGCATCTCTATAGTCTGTACACTGTAGACGTCAATAATGACATCATCCAAGGGTCGAGTTTTTGTTGATGCCATTAGATCACTATGTTAAATTTGATAGTCATCTGATCATCATCTAGAGGCCAAATAGAACTATTTTGATGGCCATTTGGACATCAAATTTAACCTCATGCTTTGTTGATTAGACCCCTCTCCAAATTCAT
This sequence comes from Cupressus sempervirens, assembly GCA_028749045.1. NCBI lineage: Eukaryota > Viridiplantae > Streptophyta > Pinopsida > Cupressales > Cupressaceae > Cupressus > Cupressus sempervirens. The sequence goes on along the minus strand of JAPHAW010000013.1, from coordinate 192,959 downwards.
TTTTGATTTGATAGTTTGACTTTAGGAGGCCATATCTCAATCATCTGGCTCCAAATCAGGTGCAATTTTTTTTTATTTTGGCTAGAATTTCCTAAAATTTTCATTGGTTCTATTATTTTCCTATTTTGGCGTATGGATTTTTCAAAAAAATTAGTTTTTAGTGATTATACCTGTCCAATCCTACATCTTGTAACTTCAATTGCTCCATACAAACTCATCTAGACTCCAAATCAGGTTCTATTTTTTTTGAAAGTGCATAATTTTTCATCTACTTTCCAAATCTATAATCAAATTATAGGCTTGTGTGGAAAAAAATATCACTTTCAAAAATAAGTCCTTCCTTTGATTGTATTACTTCAAAATTGTTATACATTGCTTAGTTTTAGATTTGGACTCCAAAAGTAGGTTGGAAATAGTAAACCAGAAGACCATTAAGGCCAAAATTAGCAAGTGGCCATTGTAAATTCACTAAGTATAAAGTGCCAAAATCTTTCATTTGGGGGGGTTTCTTGATTGAGTGAAAAAAAGGGGTGTATCTTGGTGTTGTGTTCCTCTTTTCCTATTGTTATCTTTCATTTCTTGTATCATGGGAAATATTAAGTTTCCAAAATTAACACCACATATGTGGTGTCAATTAATGCATAATGAAGTTTCTCAATATGTTGATGGTACCCTTCCTAAACCAACAAGTGATCAAGTATCTAAAAGTGATATTACTACTTAAGAAATGACAAATAGAAAAGCCTTAGGTGATATTATATTTGGGGTTGAAGAAAAAATCTTCTATCAGATCCAAAAGTATAAGACATCCAAGGAAGCTTGAGATGCCCTCAAAAACCTATATGGTAAGGTTACTGAGGAGGGTGTTTATAAAATTGAAGATCAACTTGTCTCCCTAGATCCTAAGAAATTTGATTCTATACAGGATTTTATCATTAATGTGAATGAATTAAGAACAAAGCTTGATGATTGTGGTAGTCTTATCAAAGATGACGGGTTGATCTATCTCATTCATAATAAGCTACCATTTGAGTGCTCTGCATTTGTTTCTTCTTACAACACCAAAAAGACTACAATAGGGGTTGCCTATCAAAAAGTCACTTTTGATGGTTATGCTTAGCTACTGGATGATGAAGAAAAGAATTTGCAATCAATGGGAATTCTCAAGTTGTCTAATTCTAAGGCATTAGTGGCTAATAATGAAGGTTCTCAAAATTCATTTGGTCAAAGTTTAAACAAAGGAAAGGGCAAGAAGAAGTGGAAGAAAAATAAACAAGAGGATACAAAAAAGACAACACCACCATCAAATCAACAAGGCAAGTCTTCCTCAAATACAAACAAAAAGGGGGACACTAATCAGGAGAAAAAAAAGTGTGCCTATTGCAAGAAGTTGGGTCATAGTCAACATCAGTGTTATCATAAAAAGATTGATGAGTTGACGAACATCACGAAGAAACACAATGTTCCATTGCCTAATGCTTATAAGGAGAAAGGATCTTCATATTCAAATTCTAAGGGCAAAGGGCATGCTTTACTCACAAACACTGTTAGTCAGGGGGAATGGATCATTGATTCAGGTGCCACACATCATATGGGTTCATCAAAGTGAGATTTTTCTTCCATGACACATTCAGAGGTACCCCACATCTTCATAGGTGATGATAAAAAGGTAGAAGTTGAAGGTAAAGGAGAAGTTGCGATGAAAAATGGAATGTTCAAGGATGTTCCATATGTTCCTAACCTTACCTCTAATCTTCTTTCAGTCTACCAAATGACTCACTATGGAGGTGGAAATAAAGGTGGAATTTCTTCCAGATTCAATGGTAGTGAAAAGCATTAAGGATGACTCAATGATTGCAATTGGTGAAGCCAATCATGATTCAAGGCTTTACACTTTCTCCTTTGTGCCAAAATAAAATGCACAAGCCTTGTTATTACATTCAAATGTAGAAAGTAAACTATGGCATGAGAGATTTGGACATCTCAACTACAAATATCTTTAGTAGCTTAGCAACAAGAATATGGTCAATGGTATATCTCAATTTTAGTTTTCAGAAGGTGTTTGTTTAGGTCACTCACTTGGGAAACATCTAGAAAATTTATATGAAAAAGGAAAGTCTTGGAGAGCATAATGTGTTCTTGAATTGGTTCATAGTGATGTGGTGGGACCATTTCTAGTGCCATCATTTGGCAAGTCTTGCTATGTCCTCACCTTCATAGATGACTACTCTCACTTTACTTGGGTCTTCTTTATGGCTCATAAGAGTGAATTATATCAAAAATTTCTCAGCTTCAAGGCTCAAGTAGAAAAATAATCAGAGAAATTCATCAAAAATCTTCGAACAGACAATGGGGGGGAGTATGTGAACACAAAACTAATAGACTTTTTCACTAAAGAGGGTGCTGACCTCCAACATTCACTACCATTTATGCCACAAAAAAATGGTGTTTCTAAAAGGAAAAATAGAACTCTCAAGGAGATGACCACTTGCATGTTATTAAACAAGTCTCTAGATCAAGTTTTTGGGTGGAAGCAATGAATTGTGCTAACTATATCTAGAATAGATGTCCACACAAAGGTTTGGATGGTGTAACTCATTTTGAAGCATGGACAAGTAGGAAACCTATGGTTAAGCACTTCAAAGTCTTTGGTTGTCCAACATGGGCAAGGATACCACCACAAAAACATAAGGCATTAAAAGCTCAAAACAAACCTTGCATCTTTGTTTGATATGCAGATTCACATAAATCCTATAAGTTAATGGATCTAGAGACATGATATATTCTATGAGAGGAGTGTACATTTTGAAAAAAGATGTCCAATATTTTCTTCTTCAACTCCTCCTTCTTCCTCCTTCATTGAAGAGAGTGATAGTGAAAATAGTAACTTGGACGATGTTCATCCTCGACCAACATAGTGGCATCATCCAGTTGAGATTGAGGATATACTTTCTACATCTTCTTCAACTAGACCTAGATGGACCAAGTAGACATTGGATGTCGTAGGACCATTGGAAGGGAATCCTTCAGATACAAAGAGGACAAGAGCATAGCACAACTCACTCCCACATGCTTATATTGTAGTTGCTTCAGATCCACAATCATTTAAAGAAGGATCAGGTGTTTCGGAATGGGATAGAGCTATGGAGGATGAATATAATACTCTCATGAGAAATGATAGATAAGATTTGGTCTCTCTTCCTAAGGGAAGAAAATTGGTTTGGTGTAAGTGGATCTATCAGAGCAAATTTGTAGCAGATGGAAGTGTTGATAAACATAAATCTTGACTTGTTGCAAAACATTTTTCTCAAGTACCAGGCATTGATTACACTGAGACCTCTGCACCAATGGCAAAGATGAATTTGATTTATTTGACAATAGCTATAGTAGCAACTCAGAGATGGGTTTTTCATTAGACAGATGTGAAGAGTGCATTTTTGAATGGTGATCTATATGAGGAGATATATATGGAGTAGCCATAGGGATTCATACAAGATGCTACCTTGGTTTGCAAATTGAAGATGTCTATCTATGGACTTAAACAAGCTCCCAGAGCTTGGTACACCAAGATGGATTCCTTCCTTCTCTCCAAAGGCTTCACTAGATGTCATTCCAATCCAAATTTCTACATTCTTTAGAGGGATGATTCACATTTTCTCCTTGTACTTTATGTGGATGACTTGATCATTATAGGAAGTACTGCATCCATCATTGATAATGTTAAGGCTACTTTGCGAGATAGGTTTTCGATGATAGACTTGGGTCTACTACACTATTTCCTTGGTATTGAGATACATTAGTCTTCATCGGGGATAACACTATCATAGCCCAAGTATGCTCTTGATCTTCTAGCTCATTTTCACATGAGTGACTACAAGGCTACATCCACCTGATTCCTTTTTGGTTTTAAGTTAGAAACAAAGTGTTCCAATCTACTTGCTGATACAACTTTGTATAGATAGTTAGTTGGAAGCCTTATCTATTTAACAAATACATGACCTAACATCTCATTTGTAGTTGTCATGGTTTCTCACTTCATGCAAGAGCCACATGAACTTCATTGGAAGGTAGCTAAATGCATCCTACATTACATATAGGGTACACATACACATGGGATACACTATGCAGTTGGTACTGAACTTCAATTAGTGGGATATATAGGCTCAAGCTATGCAGGGGACCTTGATTCTGACAAGTCTACTTTAGGATATGTGTTTCATCTTGGTTCCAGACCCATTTGTTGGTAGAGTAAAAGGTAAAACACCATTTCTCTTTCATCAACTAAGGCTGAGCATCGAGGAGCTGTAAATGCAGCAACAGAGGCTATTTGGATACAACAAATTCTAAAGGAGTTTGGTTTTGATCTACCCAAACCCATAGTCATCCATTATGATAACCAGAGTGCTATTGAGATCTCAAAACATCCAGTGCAACATTAGTGCACCAAATATATTGAGGTTCATATGCACTACATCAGAGAGCTAATCCATGAGTAGGTCATCACATTGCAGTATTGTCCTATTGAGCAATAGGTAGCCCACATCTTGACCAAGCCCTTCACAGAGGTCAAGTATATCCATTTGCGAGATCTCTTGGGGGTGAGGGATTTTTCACTAGGGGCTCACATGATCTTTCTTTTCTCTATTGTACATATCTCTCTTTTTGGGGGAGGATTTTTCCCATGAGGCTTTCCTTCTTTCTCCATTTGTAGAGAGATTTCATGCATTTTAGCATTGCATTTACTTGGGCACCTAACATGGCCTAGTAGTTGGGACCCATTTTGCATTTCATCATAGCTTTTGTAAGCATAAGTGCATTACCCTAAGTTGCACTTAAGGGGTGTTAGTGTAAATAATTATTATTTACATTTTACTTAAGTTTACTTAGGATCAATGCATTATTTTATTATTTCTTGGGTTAGACACCTAGGAGTTTGTGTAGTCATATGAGTTGTCTTGTTGACAACATAGGAGTAAGCAACTCCAATTTAGCAAATGGTGTCTACACCATTGGAGTTTGTGTAATCAATTGTGTTGTCATGTTGACAACACAGGTGTTCACACTATTATTTTAGCACATGGTGTTTACAAAATAATTGTACATGCTACACCTTTGTATTCTTATCCTCTCATCATCACACTAATAAATGTGCTTAATGGAGGATAACCCACACCTGGTGGACATGTGCCTAGTTGTAAGACTTATCATGTTCCTAACTCCTAGGCATTCTAGATGCATTATAGAGGCTTTTATATATAGGCACCTCTAGTGTACTATACAATGAATTGAATATCATATTATTATTCTGATCATACTTTGTTGGTCTTTTGTGCTAGTTATTGTGCTTCTTGGTCTTGGAAGAATTTTTCCCTAAGGAAAATTCTTACACCACCAACTTATCAATCTTATCTACCTCCTAGTTCACAAGTTTCAAGAAAATAAACTTGTTGGCTTAGATTTGGAAAATCTTTGATCTTTAACATAATGCAACATCTTGACATTATCAACCTTTTGATGCTCGACACACACTGTGTTACTTGGCATCAACTAAAATTTACTAGTGCTCAACATCAACTAAACTTTCACTCAGCATCGACTGTCTTGCTTGGCATCCACTAGATTTTTCTTTTACTCAGCTCTAACTAATTTTCTACTTAGCTTGCACTAACTTTTCTTGGCACCTACTATCCATTCGGTCAAGCTTTGTAGACAAAATTTGTATAACTTGTTCTTCTAAACTCTCTAAGTGTAGTCAGTCTTTGTAACCTTAAGTAGATCATTAATACATCATATCATCATTGTCCTAATCGATCCTTGTACTTCATTACATAACCATAACTCAACCTTTCCTCTAGGTGCTATTGTTACCTCTTATTGATCAAATCCTCTTCATCAATCAACTAAGTGATAGTACTTGAATCTTATAGGCATTTATCTTACGAACAAATAGCAAGTTTGAGATCAGTGACAAAACAATGATTGAAACACATAGTCTTTCTTCAACAATATCCTTCTTTGATTAATCCATTCAACAATAATCTTTTTAATCAAATTTCAACATAAAAGTATCACACCGTAATACTAAACTCTATCGCTCTAGTAAAACAAGTTCTATCGCTTAGTTTAGGTAGAAATATCGCACAGGAAGAATCTATCATGTGAATATATTGAGAAATATTGCATAACAAAATTCCAACAAAAATTGTCGCCTAAATTGAATTTTCTTGTTGATTGAGTTATTTGTTATTTTCTTGGTTGTTTCTTGCCACTTGTTGGATTTTACAGGTCTATGATTGTTTGACAGTAGACTATTTGTAGATTTCATGCTATTTTTAGACTAAATTGTGGGGATAACAATTGTGCTTGTAGTTTGTTGCTTTGAAACATTTGCATAAATTCCTTTAAAAGAACACATGGAAAAGCTTCAAATGCAAAAAGGCTATTAATGTTTTGTTGCAGAGCTTCCCAACACATAAAAAACCAATCTTTTTTGTTTTTCTTTTTTATTCCATATACAACAATACTACTAGTTATTTCAATTTTATAGGAAAATTGAACTTGTAATCAAGATTCTTTAGTAATAGGAGAGTATGTTCTTCACCATTGTGGTGAATCAAAAATCTTGACTTGCCTTTGAATTTCAAAAGAAAGGGGATAATTGAAGCTTCTTAGTGCGTTTAGGAGAAACAATTGGAATAGGAGAGTATGCTCTTCACCCCTATGATGAATCAAAAATCTTGATTTTAAAAGTTGATCCATTTTATTTAGTTTAGAATCCTTTAGAGGGCTTGCTCTTGGGAAACCAAGAGGAATGACCCAAGTGGGGATAAGTGAACTTAGCTATTCCAACCCACTATAAACTCAAGGCTATCAAAGACACAAAACCTTGGTAGACAATATTGTTTATCTTCACTTAGTGTGATTACTTGTGGGATTGGGACCGTGAGGAAAAGACTAAGCAAGAGTGCTTAAGGTGCTCCTGTGTTCGTGAGGTCTATTACCCATCACAAGGTGGGGTGTCCCTTAATTGGGTGCAAGAGGAGCATTATGAATGGAAGCCCTTTCTAAACACTCTAGGTTAGAAGCTACCCTTTTTGCCACTCAACTTCTTGGTGTAAGGATCAATCCTAGTGGACTACCCAGATCACCCCAAGATTTTACACTCACCATTTGTGTTCCCTTGGTTGTGCTTATGGAACTTCCATGAAAAAGCCAATATCTCTTATGGGTAACCACATGGTGTGAGGCAAAGGAGCACTTAGCATGAGCCAAGTTGTTGAGTAATGAATTATGACTTCTAGGTAGATTGCTTGGCAAGTGTTTTTGAATGTGCTGACTTGTGTAAATGTTTTCACAAATCAAACATCTTAGTAAAATTGGTAGGAAGGCTATTCAAATATCACAAATGCATATTGGCAAGGTTGTTTTAACACTTGTTCAATTGTTTGAGACATGCTAAAAATCTTACTGTTCTTCAACATGAACTAAAATTTGAAACTATCTAGTCTAAAAATTAATTGATTGTCAAACTAAAACACAATAATTTGGAATCAAAACTATTCTTTTTACACAAAACTGGCACTTTATCACACACTCTCTATAGAAATAGCACGTGATATTTTTTCAGCAATTATGTCACCCAACATTTTCAAGGTCTATCACCCTGATATACTAAACTTTGTCACCTCTCCTTAGGAAAATTGTCGCCCAAGAGAAAAGTGTCACCTTGGAGTTACAAATTGTGTTGTACAATATAATTTATTGTCTCATTGTTTCCTAGATTCTAGAGAAACATCACTTGGTTCTTTGTTCTTCTAAAACTGAGTTTGTAGTATGTTTTAACTATTCTAAGGTCTTTTCACCTCATTCCTTCCTATATTTGGTCTCAAATCTATATGTTAGGTGTTGTCCCAAGTTGAAAAGATGAGTCTAGTTTGTCAAATGTAAGTCTCAAAATGTCATTGATGATCACTTGTCAAAATTTGGCTACCATTATATGCTAGCTATTCACTATTGAGCTTCTTGCTTGCTTGCTCAACTCAAGTCACTAGTGCTATAAATTCTTGAGCACTTTTGACAAGCCATCTATTCTACTTTAACAAGTGATTATTCTTGATTGTAAGAGCTTCAAATATGGAGCACTTTTTTGTCCTACTAAGAAAAGACATATCCTTACATGTCAGTTACAAATACATTTTAGGTTGCTAATTGTATTCATTCCCCTTTCATTTTCAAACAACTAGAGATACCACCTAGACGCCCTCGTGAAAAACCTTGTGTGGAAGATCTTGATTCTACTCAAACACAAACAACCAATATTTGACACAATCTGCTTTACAACTTGGAGAACACATTTGGAACACTCTTTGACACACCCATGGGTGAAATTTTTTTAACCACCATGCATCCTAAAGAAATCAAACACCACTTAGAAGAGAAAGCACATGAAAATGAGAGACTTCTATAAGCCATTCGTGCTAGAGAAAGAGCTGATCAACAAGCTAAGCTTAACCCTCATACATCCAATGAGGAAACTAGAAGAGACTATTATCATAATCCTTTTGAACACATTCGCATTGGTGGCAATAATAGCAATCACACACCTCCAAGGACTCCTAGAGTCAATGTAGGAGCATGCCCATCCCTGCCCAAAGAATCACAATCGCATCACAAAAGTGATGATGAGATCACTAGTGAGGATATCATAAAATTTCAACAAGATGAGCTTGCTCAAAAATTGATATCAAGGCTTTGGAGTAAAATGGGGAACAATACTTCTAGTATATGGCAGCAAAGGGATGGAAACTCCCTCAATAATTTGATGTACAAGAAATAATAAAAAGTGAGGGCCCACCAAGGTTTAAATCTCGAAAGAAGAAATGCAAGAATTAAGGAAACAACTTGCACAATTGAAAACTTCCAAAGAATCGCCTAAAAATTTATTTTTTGAATCAATATGCATTCTTCCATTTGATAGGAGTTTATACATGTCACCATTTCCTAAGGATATAGAGGTTCCTAAATATGACAAATACGATGGAAATGGTGATCCTCATGATCACATGAGGCATTTTTATGCTATTAGCATAGATTTCATGCACGAAGACACCTATCTTATGCATTTGTTTCCTAGGAGTCTAAGAGGGCAAGCTATGGAGTGGTTTACAAAATTGACTCCCCCTCTTAAAACATTCGATGAACTCGCACAACACTTTATCCAACAATACTCCTACAACATTCAACATCCCGTGACTATGTTGGACTTATAAAATATGAAGCAAAAATTGGGAGAACTTTTTGCAACATATATTCAATGATGGAGATCCTTATACTCTAGGTACCCTCAGCAAGTTCTTGAGGCTAAAAAATTGACATATTTGTCAACACTCTTGTACTTGACCTATACTTTGACTTTAAAAAATAGTTGTTCACAACCTTTAGCACAATGGTTGAGAGTGCATATCGTATTGAGGATGTTGCTATCAAAAAGGGTGATATTGTTTAAACAAAGACAAAAATAATAATGGAAATGACAAAGACAAAGGAAAACCTTGGAATAAAAATATATATGTTGTCAATCATGGAGTAGGGGACACTCCTAAGATCATTAAGGAACTTGCTTTTAACCTTTCTAATGCTATCTATGCTACAAAAAAATAAGAAGGTTCAAAAGCACAAACATCTGACAAGAGCTCTAAATTTATAGAAATATGACATGTTTATACACCAATGGTTGAGCCTTATGAAGTGGTCTTAAAAACCTTGATTGAAAACAAGCTAGTTACACTACCAGATAATTCCCACCCATATGACCCACCTGTTAGACCTTGTTGGTGGTGAGAGGATCATATTTGCAGTTACCATAGAAGTAAAGGTCATAACACTAAATATTGTTTTAAACTCAAAGACATTATTCAAGATCTCGTAGAGGCTAGTAAAGTTTTCATGCATGGTCTTGTCAAAAATTTTGACCATAAAGCTTTCAAGAAACCCTTGCCTGAGTATGAGAAAGGTGAAGCTTCCAAGGCTCTTAAGAAGAATCATGATGCTAAGATCAACTATGTCTATGCTAACATAGATAATGTTATCACCATGCCTTCATCTCTAAACAAGCAACTACCTCAACAATCTCCAATTATGACATTGTCAACTAACTGCAACATACCCCGGCTCAAATCTCCATTTTTGAGCTGTTAGAATTGTCCACTTTACACAAGGACATCCTTGAAAAGGCCTTATGTTCTACCAACTTCTACATGGATATTAACACTAATTGATTTCAAGCTATGGTGAACCATATCTCTTCACCCAACTATCTCACATTTTATGAAGAAGATGAACAAGCTCTTAGTCATCCCCATAATCTCACCCTCAATGTCAAAGCCCAAATCTTCCATACTCACATTCACTGAGTTTGATAGACAATAGTGTAGGGTTGAACATCATCTCATTCAATGTCATCCAAAAATTAGGAATGTCTGAATTTTCCATTGATCCTAGGTGCAAGATTACTATCAAAACCTATGATGAGGTCGAAAGACCTTCCAAAGGTCTCATTATGCTTCCAATATGAGTTGGACTAGTTCAAAAAGATTTATTTTTTCAAGTCCTATACATACCACTTGCATACAATTTGTTGTTGGGACAACCATAGATTCATGGCATGCAAGCAATCCCTTCTACATACCATCAATGCATCAAGTTCCCTTTCAATGGTACTAAGATAATTGTCCCTGGGGACAACTCTATGTCTATCAATATGCTATCTATTGTGGAAAAATTGGTTCCATATAATCACTTTTCTCATGAGCTGACACCATCCTTTACAGTTTTTGAATAAAAATTGAAAATGATGAGCCTAGGCATGGGCGAATACACTCTAGACTCTATTGTTGCTTTACATGTTTCCCCTTAGTCTTTTGGGAAACCTTCTACAAAAAAGAAGCCTTCCACTTCTATAATGACTATTTTTGGCACCTATATTTAATCCTCTAGTCCCTTAGAAATAAAAATAGAGGAATAAGCAATCAAAGATTGGATCTATAGGGAAGGGGAAGATGAGGAGGAATTCATGGTTACTATTCCCATCTCTCCTAAATGCTATTGTTAAGGGTATAAACTTTTGACAAAAATGGGCTATCAGTTCCATGGGTCCTTAACTAGTAATAAAAAGGCTCTATTAGAACCCTTAAGTCATACGAAGGGTCACAACACTTGAGACACTACTAGCTTAGGCTTTAGGCTAGAAGATGAAATACCAACATTTAATAGAAGAGCTCCTATATCTAGTGAATCAAAGGATGATGATCCTCCCTTTATCGCTACCACTTTGCAAGATAAGGATTTCATGTCTATCACTTCTCCCCTTTGGAGAGAAGAATCAATAACTACTTATAATGATTTTGAAGCCTCTACTTCTCAATAATATGAACAAGATGAATCCGAACATGGAGACTTAAATAGAGGTAGGATTAGAAAAAATATTTCTCACCTAGTTGCTAGGAATCTGAGCATAGATTCTAGATAATATGAGTGGGAAAGTACATCAAATGCATCTTGTGAAGTAGGGGTGGATGTCATTCATGCCTATACTACCCAATTAAATGTAGATGACAAGTCTAGTGTAGGGTTAGATGAGTTTGGTTCGCAAACTGCTCTAGTGGACCATGCTAGTCCCTCTAGGTTTATTCCTGATTTGGATTCTTTTCCAACATTCACTATAGGCTCAACTTCACATATCACTAGTCATGATTCCTTTCATATCAACAATCTTGAAGCTTCCACATCAATCTCCTTGATTCATTTTGATCTCATAGATTGGTTTGTTCAACATCAAAGACCTGAAATACTATGTTTTCAAAACAACTATGAGATCGCTTGCTACCTAAACACCACTGAACCTGTCACTTCTTCCACCAATGAACCCATAGTTAATATGATAGAATCAAATATCAAGTACCTCAGTCATAAAATTAAAAGAAAAAACAAGTAGCTAGATGGAGAAAACCCCTTTTTGGCAATATCTTAACCTTAAAAAAAGTAAAATCAAATATGTGTTCAATGGTGAAAACCTCCTAGAGGCACCTATAGATGAGGTACATGGTAGTCTGCCAAGCTATTTTTTAGGATAGATCTTTAGTTCTCATTGAATCTACATAGCCTATCAACTTGGGGATAGAGGAATCTCCTAAAATTATCCATGTAGCTCAGTCATTATTAGCTAAAGAAAAGGAGAGCTTTCCCAAGTTCTTTCAAGACAAGAAGATCAATTTTGCATGGACATATTCAGATATGCCAGGACTTGATAAAAATTTAATCATGCATCATTTATCTATCTCTCCTTGTGTAAAACCTCTTAAACAAAAATTGAGAAAGATGCATCCACATGTGGCTCTCCTAGTCAAAGCAGAGTTGGAAAAACTCCTAAGTGCAAACTTTATTAGAGCCATTGATTATGTAGAGTGGATTTCCAACATTGTACCTATGTCTAAGCATGACAAATCTATTCATGTCTATACTATTTTTAGAGATCTAAACAAAGCATTACCTAAGTATGATTTTTTACTACCCAACATAGACATGATAGTGGATATGATAACAGGTTATGAAATGTACTCCCTAATGGATGAATTTTTTGGGTATAACCAAATTAAGATTGCTCTAGCTGATCAAGAAAAGACTACCTTTACATGTGCCTAGGACACCTTCTACTGGAATGTCATGCCCTTTGGACTCAAAAATTCTTGTGCTACCTATCAAAGAGAAAAAACTTATTTTTATGCCTAGCAGTTTTCCAAATGTGGCACCCGAAAAAGTGTGCCTTTGGTGCCACATTTGGAAAACTGCTAGGCTACATCATATCTACAAAAGGCATTGAGGTAAATCCTTAAAAAGTCCAAGCTATCATGGAAATTCCTCCTCCAAGAAACATCAGTCAACTAAGAAGTTTTCAAGGACATCTACAATCCATTAGAAGATTCATTTCTCAGTTGGTTGATATAGCTCAATCTTTTAACAAGAATTTTCATAAAGGCTCCACTCATATCTAGAACAAATATTGCGAACAGTCTAGACCAAATCAAAGGGTACTTGGCTAAACCTCCAATTTTGATGCCACCCATTCTGTGAAAGCCTTTGATTTTGTATATCTCAGCTACAACTTCTTCTCTAGGAGCATTATTAGACCCAAGTGATGAGACTAGTAAAGAACATGCCATATATTACATCAGTCAAACTTTGGTGGCTTATAAAATGAACTACACCAATATTGAGAAAGCCTACCTTGTAGTGGTCTTTGCTTCTCAAAAACATTGATATTACATGTTGGCACATATAGTTCACTTGATTGCTAAAATTGATCTCTAGAATACCATTTAAGCAAAGTTGCGCTTACTAACTGTCTGACTAAATGGATGATGATTCTTTCAAAATTTGACATACAATATGTTGAACATGAGGCTATCAAGGGGTAGGCTATAGCTAACCAATTGGATGATTTTTTGATAGAGGATACAATGCCTATGCAAATTGAGTTTCCAAATGCCTCATTTATGTACATCACTGAGAGAACTTGGAAAATGTTCTTTGATGGTTCTCACACACAAAATGAGGTAGGAGTAGGCATCTTGTTTATTTTGTCTCATGATTACACCATCCCTAAAGCATACAAACTCATATTCCCTTGCACCAAAAATATTGTGGAATATGACGCACTAACAAATAGGATCAAAATGGCTCTTGAATGGAGAATTATTGAACTACACATTTATGGGGATTCCCAACTTGTCATTAATCAAGTGAACAATGAATACCAAACTAAACATGACTAGTCAATACCTTACAAGAAGTTGATTAATGCTCTAAGGAACTATTTCACTTTTGTGACATTCCAACAAATTCCTAGAGCAGAAAACAAGGTTGTCAATGTTATGGCTATACTAACATCTATCATCTAACTACAAGAACATGAATTGTGATTTGAGTTCCTAGTGGAAGAACTAGGTTATCCTACTTATGATTCCTCAGATAACCATGTGATCTACACTATTATAGGTCATGATTCCTCTTTTTATGTAGCTAGCTTCTCTTACTTGTGTGATTAGGTTATTCCTAAAACCCTCATATGCAAGCAGCTCCAACTCCTTTGCAATGCTTCACATTACACTTTGGTCTCTAGTGACTTGTATAGGAAGGGTCTAGATGGAACGTTGCTTAGGTATTTAGAGCTAGAAGAGTCCAAAAAGGCACTTGATAAAGTCCACAATGACATTTGTGGGGCATATTCCAATGACCTTGTACTTACTCAAAAATTGCTTAAGGCGAGATATTATTGGCCAACCATGCAAGTTGACACTATTCATTATGCTAAGTCCTACAAGAAATGTCAACTTCATGGAAAATTAATTCATGCTCCTAGACATGAGCTTATTCCCTCTCTGACATATTGGCCATTTTAGCAATGGTCCTTTGACTTGGTAGGAAAAATTCATCGAAGTTCATCTAGTGGACACAAGGTCATCATTACAGTAACTAAGTATTTTACCAAATAGGTTGACATTGTGCCACTATCTACTGCTATAGGAAAACATGTTGCCCTATTTATACTAAATCACATCATTTGTACTACATTCCTTCCTCCATTGTTACTGATAATGGAGGATAATTCAAGAATAAGGACCTCAAATAACTGTGCAAGAAATTTTGAATCAAACAATATTGGTCTTAAATTTACTATCCTCAAGGGAATGACCAAGTTGAGGCTTACAAAAAAACATTGCTGAAAATATTACATAAAACCAAGTCAGGGAAAGATTGGCATTTACATATTAATCCAACATTATGGGCCTACAGAACTATGACACATACTCCTATGGGGGTCATGCCCTTTTCTTTGATCTATGGCTTTGAGGCCGACCTCCCATTAGAAGTTGAGATCCCTTCGTTGCGAGTCTCCTTACATGGATTGATAACTGATGAAGACCATAGAGTTATGCAAGTACAGGAACTAGAAACTCTTGATGAACATTGCAAGGGTACTTTTGATCACATGAGGGTTTATTAGAAGTGCATTTCTACTCATTATAACAAGAAAGTTCATTCTTGTGAGTTTCAAGTAGGGGAACTTGTGCTTAGAGAGAATCCAAAAAATAAACAACATAGAGAGTAGAAGGGAAATTTTGAACCTAACCGGTTAGGTCCATACATTATCACAATAGTATTTGGGCCTGGTGCTTATCAACTGTCTAACCCCAAAGAGGAAGAACTTGCAGAGCCTACCAATGTCCTACATTTGAAGAAGTTTTATGCTTAGAGGCTCACAGCTCAGTTATCTTGTATATATCTATTGATCCTGAAAAATCCTAAAAATTAGAAAATGTCCTAAAAAAATGATCATCTTACTAAAAACCTAGCAATAAACACTTTGATGTATCACCAAAAAAATAAAAAAAATTCAAAAAAATTGAAAAAAACAAAGTCTTGAAAAAATTTGTCAAGTGGTGAAAACCTGGAAAGAGTCACTACTTGAGACCCTTGCACCTATGTCTATCAATCTAAATCACTCATTCTGCAACACATTTCCTAGCTTGGAATTGTTCTTTTTCCTCATCTTAGGGGCACAATTGCTTATCCTATTGAGGTATCCTTGTGTATTAGGGTTTCTTTGGAAACTCATAAAATAATTTTTTTCAACACTACCCCGCTTTGGAATTGAGTGTTTCTCAACACCTTTTAGATAGTTTACCTATAGTCTCTTATGTCAGGATATTTCTTACTATCAAAATCAAGTCTTGAAGAAATGGCCAAGTGACTTACACACACAATTAAACATTTAAACGATTACACTATGATGAACTTTATCTACTTTGTGTGTAATCTATGATGATTTCTTTGCTATGTGTTACCTTCCTAATAGTCTTTCAAGGATGTCATGAACTAGAAGACTAGAGGCATGGGGCATGTTTACTTACTCTCTGCTTGTGGGTATACTTTGTTTGTCTAAGGTGTTTTTGAGTGTTCATGCTTGTTCTACTTGACACTTTGACTCACAAATGTATCATCCTTGACTATTTTTTGGAAGACCACATTCAAGGGTTATCCTAGTGCTTATGTCTTGATACAAGTTTAATCTTGCTATATAAAACCTAGGGAATCTAATCATGTAGCCATCTTGACTTACATGTCTTTGATTCCTAGATTAGATTTCCACATTCCTATCTGATATTGATCATATTCATATCCTCATAGTTATACTAGTGATGGTTGTATGATCTCATGATGTCCCTAATAAATGTTGAATGATAAAACCAAAGTCTAAATGTTATGTGTTCCTTGCTGGTAAACCACTTTGCATATTATCTTGCAATTTAGGTTCATGTTCTAGCTTAGTCTTGCATTCTTGCATATAAGGAGAGCTCTCTCTTCATCTTATTATATACATATCAACTAACTTCTTTCATATCTTTCTTTTCTTTCTTCATGATCATGTCTTTTCATCTTCTTGATCTTTCGCTTCACCTCTTTGCTATCCTGTCATCACAAAGGGTTAATCTAAAAATTACATTTGATCTATCCAAGTGTTACATGTTTCAAAAATATAAGTCTATATCATGCACATGAGAGCTAAACATCATAAATGAGAGATTCATGAACACATTAACATGAGTATATCAATATGAGCGTAAAAGCAACACATATATGAGTGAGAAACTGATACATCACATGAAAACTTAAAATGCTAAAACATCCATCAAAGTGAGACAACTACAAAAAATCTATCGATCAAATCAAGTATCTCATATGTATCAATGTGCCACAGTACATATACAAATTTGAGATCCAAAATCTGGATATCTATCTCAAAATACATGGAGTATAATAAAAAATTGTCTAAACAACCTAGGTCTAAGACTGATTCCCACTTTCTACAGCTGGTGGTAGCCCTGATGGTGGAACCTATCTCTTGTCTGGTTCCTACACTACACCCTCTAATTTCCCAACTCTCTCTAAGTACATTGGTGCATGTCAGTCCATAGTGACTACAACAATGTATACCCCATGATAATAGGTTGCCTTGGATGTTTACTACTCCATCTCTCATCGAGCCTCTGTTAAATCATCTATAAGAGATTGCTCATGTCTATTAGCCTTTGCCTATGTATCCACTAGCTGCTAGTCCCTCACAAAAATGGTCACTCAAGCTACCTGTAGCTCTACCTCTAGAGCCCAAATCCTAACATCTTGGTCATTGTCTCCTTTGGCAAGATGCTCTCCCTACACCTCCACTCGCCCCCTCTTTGTCATCTTAGTGGAACCTCCTCCTTTTCCTCCCTTGTGGCCTAGGCCCATGTCTATCTCCTCCCCAATCTAGAACCACTCCCAACCTCCATCCTCTCCCCCCCCCCCCTCTACCTCTGCCTCCACCACTACCATCTCCTCCATGCCCTACTACTATAGGTAGAGCATCTTGTTGTGTAAATCAAGGGAATGGATGCCTCTACTTCTCATACAAATATGTTGGGTTTACCCTTGCATTTGCTACATCTAGATGATAATCCCAAGGTGTTTGAACCAAGGATATTATCTCCCAGATGGCTATCTAATAATCTAGCATGGGTAGCCAACCTCATGCCTTATCTAAATCAACCTAAGCATAAGTTGTCATCTCTATTGAGACTACCTACCACTCTGCAAACTGCTACCATACTTAGCTAATCATGAGTCACTCCACTATCTATGAGTGCCTTTCCACCAGTGGTCAACTATACTACATATAGTCTAGCTCCTAGGAGTGAGATCATCTATGACAATCCCAATACAATTTCCACACGAATATTGTCAGCTCATCAAAAATTCACTAATAATATGTGACATCTCCTCTATGAGTTTGTAGTACAAACTCAATATATCCAAAGATGTAGGGTTGGTTGTGCTCTCATGGCTGAACCTATCATTGGATGATAGCAATGTGCTCCTATGCCCATATCTATTAGCATTGCTCCACATGCCCAAGATTGACCCTCACGGTATACCACCTCATAAAGCTCATGATACATATCCACAAGTATGGCTAGTCCCCATGCCATCCTGTGAGGCTGCACAATCACATCTACCACCATCTTGCCCCATCCTAGTGGGAAGCCCTTTTGGCCCTTGTTGCTAACTAGAGCTTGTGCCACCAATGAACATAAGAAACATGGTAGTGGGTAATCAATGTCATACTCATCAATGAGTCACTCCCAACTCAGATGGTGATCTAAAATGGTGGTGTCACAAAACATCTCTTGCATCACTACCCTCCCCTCTATCGAGGTCTGATCATAGTACACATATAACATATAACCAAATCGTGTATCAACATACCTTACATGGATATCAAAACTTGAAAATGCAAAACAATAACCAAACTTAGAACTCACTGGATCACCATAATAGGTTACTCAAAGGATGTGGTACACATCCTCTAAACTGAAGGTCACCTCTCCAATAGGAAAGTGAAAGGTGTTGCGCTCGCTATGCCATCACTTAGCTAGCAAAGTCAACAACCTGTGGTTCGCCTGTATGTGGGGCATCCATGCGACCCACCTCAACCCCATGCTTGCTATGGCGGCCTTCTCATCATCATCAAGGTACCATAAAACCCACAACCCCACAAATTTGGGGGCTCTAATTTGAAGTCCGGAGACACCATCTGTAACACAGGACATGAAAACATTAGTAAAACTCAGCAAACATGCAAATATTTTTAAAAAAACACCAAAAAAAGACTATGCAATGTTTCTTTCTATATGAAAGTGACACTATATGCTGATCAAATTTCATGTGAGGTTTATCCATATACTTGGGTGATACAATTTTGTCGAATGACATTTTGCACTAGTTCGTATGATATTTGGGTATGGTTCATATGATACACTATATACAAGTTATGCGATACAATTTTTCATGCAAAGTATCGCATGATATTTTTTAAAGTACCTATGTGATAGTTTTTAAAATATTGCACGATATTCTAGATCTAACCCCTGAACATGCAAAAAAGGTTAGAAATGCTCAAAAAAGTAGCAAAAAGTCAAAAACTTATTGGTGCCTCATAGTTGGTTGGCTGGTTGTGCAACCAACTGTGCTCGAAACTATGTTGATGAGTCAGAATGTTTGCCAAAGTCATGATGCTCTCTCTCGACCACTCACAAGCTCTCTAAAATCACAACAGATAAAATGATTTGAAAATGACACTTGGACCCCTTATATAGCCTTCTAACCTACTTTTCACCCATTTTTCAAACTCCTCAAAATTCTGCAAAAATTGCACCCATGGCTCATTTTGACATTTGGGATCCATTTTTGAGATCAAAATCAAACTCTAAGTTCATCTTAATAGTCAAAATCACATTTTAAAATTATATCTTCTTTTATATAGTTAGTTGACCTCTTGAGGTCTAATCTTCAAATCATTTTTGGGGCATCTTTATTTCTTCATGTCTTCATCATTTCTACTCTTCATATCTACTCCAATTCACATTTTCATGTCTAAAATCATTTTTTTCTCAATTTGACCTAATTTTAATGCTTTATCCTTTGTGGTCAACTCTAGTCAAATTGGGGCATTCTATCAGTTTCTTATGGTCACTCTTTGGTCTTAATCATCTATTTGTTTTCATGAACTTTGCTATATCTCAATTTTCTCATATCTAGCTTGTTTCTACATCTCCTTTATCTCATTTTGATTTTGATCCTTGGGGGGGGGGGGGGGTGTAGAAATACTCTATCATTGCTTGCTATAGCTATCTATTTCTTAGGAGCACATGTTTGATCTTTTCATTCTCTCTTGGTCTATTTGCTTTTCTTGATGTTATTCTTCTTCTTGAGTTCTAACATCGTCTCTTTCCTAAGTGTTCAATACTACTGCTATAAGGTTGTACATTCAAGATTTGCTATCTCTTTTTGCATTTCATTCTTCGAAATCAGATATCTCTATCTATTGCTACTTACTTGGCTTCTATTTTCTTTGACATAATATGTTCCTAGATTGATCACACATTAGTCAAAGAGGGGCAAATTTAATCACCTAAAAATGGTCACCTAGACTATTAACCCCCATCTCAGAAATTTGGTTAAATTAATTCATCATTTGCCTAGACCAAATTGCTAAAATCTATAAACTTGATTATAACCTATAGTTTGACTATGCTATCCTAAGTTCATTATTTTATTAAAAGAACATCTCCCCTTTTAATTAAATAAAATACCCCATTCTTCTAATCCACTCAATGTGCACTCATAAAATCCTTTTTCTATTTTACAAATTAAAAGAAAAGGCTTTGTGATTTTTGTCTTATATGGAAAGTCAACTTCTATTTTATTGGTTGACTTGTGTGTGCACATGGATCAAACTTCATTTTCAAACTCCACCCTTGATCTTCCATCATTTTGACCTTGATCTCTATTGTTCGTATGACTTTAAAAGAGAGAGCTCTCCCCTTGTCAAAGGATCCGCATTATTGAGTATTGTTATGCTGTAGGTTTATCATTCAAATCCTTGAATAGCTATTGTGGAGAACTTCTACTTCTCATTTCATTCTCTCGTCCATCACATACTAGCTTAGAATCATATGGCATTTTATTGTAGTTGCATTTAGCTTAGTTCTCTTTTTGAAATAACTTAAATCACATAGCATAAATAGGTTGGTTTTGTAACACATCTCATCTTCTTACTATAGCTGCATTTTGCATTTTCATATAGTCTAATCTACATTTTGTATTGAATCCTTGAGAAACTCCTTGTGGACATTTTCATTCTTGCATCTCATCTTTGGAACCTCCTATTGCATGGTTTACTAACAAGGAATGCACTTCTAAGAATCAGCTAAGAGCCCATTGCATGTTATCTTGCATTCTTGCACTCCATGGATAAGGAAATCTAAGTTGGCATCCAAGCATTTTGAACTCATGGAATCACTTGGATATAAGGGTTTATAGTGTGATACAAATAGAGTGTACAACTTTCTTGCTTTAGCCAAAGTTTAAGCATCTTCAAAATGCAAAAAAAGGATAATCATTGATCTTCATTTGGTCAATGATCATGAAATATCCTAGTTGTCTCTATATTCATCTCAAAAATTTGGGCCCAGTGATACACATGCCACATCACTACTTTCTCACTTTAGTTAAACATCACACAACTTCATTTTGTGAGAAAGCGATGATTGTTGATCATTTGATGATCTAAAAATTATGAAAAAGCAATACCTTTCTTTATACTATGCATTCTTAACAAATCAGAGTTCACCACCTACAACCTTGTACTAACATCAACCTTTAGCAAGTCATAATGAGGGAATGGTCCTACCATTTCCACATGTCATCACGTCGCATTCTTGCTTTAGTAAAACTTTGTGTAACTTCAAAAAGAGAGAATGCAATAACCATCAATGAAACAAGATCTGACAACTTCTAGAAAATGAAGTTCTTTTTTTATAGTCAGTGTCTACAAAAAATCAAAACATACCATTCAGACAACTACTCTGTAACATTCCTTTTTGTGGCCCACAACTTAGTCCAGCCCCACTATTTCCATGTGGCAGCATATCGCTTTCTTTCTTTGGTTAAAACTTGAGTACTTTCAAAGTGAGAGAAAGAGGTAAGCATGATCTACGATTGAGGAGATGCATGATTTTACATTGCTTGAAAGCCAAAAAGGGGGCCCATAGGAATAGGTGTTAATATGTCACTTTCTCGCTTTAGCTAAACTTCATGCAACTTCAAAAAATGAAAAAGCAATGATCCTTGATCTTCATTTGATCAACACTCATGAATGTAACTCGCCAAGGGTTAAGAACTTTAAGAAAAACAAAGAGCAAGCTAACCACAAGGAAAAATTAAGGTTAAAATAGAGTTATGCGCTAGGGTAGGGCAAAATTTTGTAAAAAAATTCAAAAGACTATGCAAAACTATATAATAGGAAGATTTTCAAAGGGTTTTATGACATTTAAAAATCTTCTCGCGCATATTTGAAAATGTAAATAACGTCAACCAATTTTTACAATGAACCTAGGGCACAAAAGACATTAGGGCAATACAAACAAAGATTTCTTAGGACATAATTAATCAAAAGACATATAAACTCTTATCACAAAAGGATAATTGGATTTTTCACAACAAATTTGAAGGATTTTTAACATGTGAAAAACTAGGCCAACACTTTGAAAGCTTGTACATAACCTATTACACTTGGTAGGACAAGGTGGTTAGATTTCATAATCCAAGATGACATCTCGTTCAAAGGAAGTCAATTGTGCATTACCAAAAATTCTATGAGAGAGAACTCATCAAGGAGAAGCATAGTTGAGGGTTGTTTGGACACTTTGGTCGATAAAAGAACATTTGTTTGGTTTTTGAGAATTATTAGTGGTCATAGTTGCAGCAAGATCTGAAGAAGTTTGTGCAGAGTTGTAGAGTATGTCAAATGGAAAAAAGAGTGAAGTAGAATACTGGGTTGTATCAACCATTACTTGTACTAGAGAAGTCATGGTAGGATGTCAACATGGATTTTCTTCTTGGTTTACCAAGAACTCAACATGGGCATGATTCCATATTTGTAGTTGCTAACAAATTTTTTAAAATGACACATATCATTCCCTGTAAGAAGACTACTGACGATGTTCATGTGGTAGAGATCTTTTTCAAAGAAGTGGTGAGACTACATGGTGTATGAAAGAGTATAGATTCATGTCAAGATACCAAGTTTGTTGGGTATGTATGGCATACATTGTGGAAGAAATTGAAGACAAATTTGAAGTTCAATTCCTCTCATCATCCACAGACTAGTGGACAAACCAAAGTTGCGAATTGAAGTTTGGGGAATTTGCTGAGATGTTTAGTTGGAGACAAATCAAAAGTCTAGCATTTGATTTTATCATAGGCAAAATTTGTATACAATAATTATATCAATAAGAGTAATGGTAAATCACCATTCCAAATTTTATATGGGAATAGTCCAAGAAATGCTTCCAAATTGAGGCAATTGGATAAAGGAGAAATAAGTAGTGCTAAATCGAAAGATTTTGCTAAACATTTGAAGAACATCCATGAGGAGGTGAAGAAGCACATTACAAAAATGAATATGCACTACAAGTCTAAGGAAGATGTGAAAAGGAGGTATAAGGAATTTCAAATTGGAGATGAAGTCATGGGTCACTTGAGAAAGGATTTTTCCAGTGGGTACATATAATAAGCTGAAAATGAAGAAGTTTGAACTATGCAAGATAGTGAAAAGACATGATTCTGGAAATGCCTACAAAGTGGATTTTCCTATTGAACTAAATATTTCAGATATTATAAAATATTATGAAGGAGGTGATGTAGATGAAGTTGTGAAGCATAGTAGAGTATTCCAATAGCTAGTTTGACTACAAAGGAGATTGAGGAGATACTAGATAGTCATGTTGAAAAAAGTACAAGGAACAAAAATTATGAAGAGTACCTTCATCAAGTGGTATCAAAGCCTTTTCCTTCATGTGTGTGTGTGTGTGTGTGTGTGTGTGTGTGTGAGAGAGAGAGAGAGAGAGAGAGAGAGATTAGGGGATATGATGAGGGAGACATGATAGGATCGAGAGAGAGGGTGTATAGGATGGAGAGAGGGATCAGGAAATATGAAGAGGAAGAGGGGATGAGAGAGAGAGAGAGAGAGAGAGAGAGAGAGAGAGTTATGGAGAGAGAGATTAGGGGATAGGATGAGTGAGACATGATAGGATCAAGAGAGTGAGGGGGGGATAGGTTGGAGAGAGGGATTAGGGAATATGAAGAGGAAGAGGGGATAAGATAGAGAGAGAGAAGGGGGGATGAAATAAAGAGAGAGTGGGGGAGAGAGAGAGAGGGAGTTATGGAGAGAGAGAAAGAGAGAAGGGGATTGGATGGATGGAGAGAGAGTGATCCAACGGATACTTCTAGGGAAAATTGAAGTGTCTTCAAATCTCCAAATTTTTGCACCATGAAAAAGATCTCAGCGTCTTGATTCCAATGCAACTTAAATGGACAAAAACGGAGTCCAAATGCAAAAGTTACACTTGGTCAAAGTTTTGGTCAACAGGCAGACTAGAGGGCTAGATAAGAGACAAAATTAGACCATCTCGAAAGTGGTCAACAATGGATTTTAAAATGAAGATCTCGTCACAAGCTTTCTAATGACATTGGTTTCGTCAAAAACGGACTTCATATGTGAAAGTTATGCTTGTTTGAAGTTGGAGGCAAAAGTTTAAAATGGTGACAACATCATGACATCATCATTTGACATGTGGCATTTACATGTCATCGGCAAGTGGATTGAAGACTTGGGCCAGTGGGGGTCGAACTCCCAACCACCCCTTTACCAAAATTAGGCATTACCGTTGGGCCATGCAAAGTATTCATTATGTAATTGTCAAATATTCTTTTTAAATTGTGAATGTTGCCAAAGCTATTTGAAAAGATGCATTGACAGGAGTTGAACCCTAGACTGGCCAGGACATAAAATAATTAATTGCCACTATGCCACACACACGTCTTAAGGCTTATATTGGTTAAAACATATTTATCATGTGACCACCAATCGAGCCACCCTTAAAATAGGGATATATGGTTATTTTGTTAATTGTTTTAACCTCAAATTCATGTAATACCAAAATTATTAAATGGAAAAGAGGTTAATGACAAAGCATGTATTGTTAATAGGCCTATTATTAAGATAATTAGTTTTGGCCTAATTTAGTCAAATTTTAGGTATAAAAAGGGGGGTAGGATGTCATTTTGAAGGCAATCAAAGTTGGAGAATTATTGTAATTCTTGAAGGAGACTTGTAGAGAAATTGGTTTTGGTGAAGTTTTGAAAGAATAGAGAGGTCTTGTAAGGAGATTTTTGAGCCATTCTTGTACGTCAGAGTTTTGTTGTTGCCAAAGTGATCGAAGGAATGGACTTGGTGCATTTGTAATTGATTTTGGAGAATAAACGAATCGGTCTCACTCTATTGGAGCAGACACAGAGACGTAGTCACGTTTGTGGCGAACTCCGTAATCAAACTCTGTTTGCATCTTCTTATCTTCTTCTCTCTCAATTCTGTTCCTCACCTTAAGTTTTGATGCATAATTTCATTTATGTATAAATGTATTAAGACTTTTGTTGAGTTGTGTTTTTATTTTAAGCATTCAATACGACAATTAGTTTAGATCCGTTTTCAGATTAGAGAGATTAGGGGTTAGTGAGAGAGAGGGGGTTAGGGGTTACTTAGAGAGATAGAGCTTAAGGGTAACAAGTTAAAGAGATAGGTTATGAGTTAGTAAGAGAGACATATTAGGAGTTATTTTGTGTGTGTGTGTGTGTGTGTGTGTGTGTGTGTGTGTGTGTGTGTGTGTGTGTGTTTGAGAGATAAAGAATTAAAAATATGTTAGCATTCGTGTTTACCCATTGGTTTCATATTTAGGAAACAATAACTACCTATTTTAGACCATGTTTAATTCAAAGTGGAGTAAAATAGAACTTTGATGTCATAATATTGGTTTATCTACACCATGTTCTAGAGATCTTCAATATCTTTCCAACGCATTTTGAATGGAGTCAATCAGACTTTGTATGTGAAAGGTATGGCCTCCGAAGTAGAGCCTTATTTTACTTCTTCAAAAATCAATCAGGTTTTGAATGTACTTTTTCCTTTTCATAACACAATAAGGTTATTTAAATCCTAGAAACCTGATCAAGTTATTTGAATCCTAACAACCTAGGGAAATGACCCAAAGGCTTGGGAGGCTATTTTTGGGCTTCATTTTTCTTTCTTTAGTTGCTTTTTCATCTTCTCAACTGAACTCTTCTCTTTTCCTTCATCAATTTTTCAAATGGTGAAGTGAGTGTCTCTAAAATAACCACCATAATCTAACATGTCTCTTAGCCTTCTAACCATATAATTTTTTATATTTTTGGACAACATTATCATTGTAAATTTTGACTATTTTTACCAATGTCTTGACACTCATCACAAACATATGTCTACCTTTCTTATAATAACTTTTGATATAGTTAACCAAATTCAAAATAAATTACATATTGTGTTCTACAATTGATTCTATACACTTTTTAAAAAAACTAGTTTTTGATTATTTTGATGCAAGTTATGCTGAACACATGAACGAGTACCAAAATTTCAGCTTTTAGTCAGTTCAATAATTCCATAAAAATTATAACTTATTGAAAAATTACATAAAAATACATAACTTCTAGAGATCAGTCTTACTTATCATCAACCAAATGGATTTTCAAAATACTGAATATAACTATGTCTTTCATGTTGCACACAAAAATAACTATGTTATATTTTCTAAAAAATTGAGGAACTATTTTTCGTGTGTGTGGGGTTTGACCCACCAAATATTGATCATTTTATAAAAAATCTAGTAGTTTAGAAAGTAGATTCATAGTAATATGATTTATATATTTTGCACATTTTTTCATTTTGAGTGGATGACCCCCAAATGTCTTTTCCAAGTTCACGTTTACTGAATTTCAGAAAAAGATGTCCACATATACCCCCTTTTTGTACACCATCTTGGTGCACTTACCCTAAAGTATAACCAAGTGCAAAATTTAAGTTCTTTAAGGCCTCAAAATATCCATCTACTATCCCTTTATCTCTACTAGCCCTAATATATATATTTTTCTACCAGTTTATAAGATGAACCGCCTTCTTGTCCAATTTCTAGTGAGATCTTCAACAATCCTATTAACTGCTGCCAAGTCTTGAATAATTGGTGCTCCTCTCAACCTTTCTCCTATCTCTTTAACTTCTTCAAGAACTCTCATTAATTTATGACATTGTTGATTATTTTTTCTTAACTACTAAGCAACTAAATTCAAATATGAGATCAAGTCTTCTTGTGTATAAAGGAATCCTAAATTCTATTATAACATTAGGAAGACATCATTATGTGACAAAACCATGCTTATACATCACAAAACTTTATAACACACCAATTCATCTATTTTACGAATCCCCAATAGATTCGCCAAAAATCTATTAGTGAACAAATTTGTCTTCTTACACAAACTAGTCAATTAGAATCTATTGTCCTTTCTTTTAAGGCATAATACATTCACAACAATTGGGTAAGCTTTAACAATCCACTTCCATCTCAGTTACATAAGGTACAACTCCCTTGTTAGATATTTAATGGATTTTTAACCTACATAAATGAATGTACTTTTTACTAGAAAGCATGAAGACTAACCTCCTTCTTAGGTAAGAGGTTGTGATGAAAACAATTTTGAAATCACCACAACGAAAAGTAAATCAGCAAAGTTCTCATGGATCACCAATCACGTATGAACTAATAATGATAGTTGAACAACAAATATCAACATCCTTCAAAATACTAAGAAGACATAAGATACATAGAAGAACATTCACCAAGAAATATTCATTGCACAAATCTAAACACAAAGATTCAAATCATTCCCATATCGACTTGTATTATAAGAAATCAAATTTCAAGATAAACTAGTTCAAAGAAAATACCTTATCTCAGTTCAGATGTCACCAAAAAATCAAAATCTAACTATTAAAATTATTATGATGTCTTTTTCCCCTATTCTAACATATAGTCTACTTTAAGTTCCATATCAATAGTTTCAAGCTAGTTGGAGGTCTTCTTGAAAACCTGACCTCTTGGTAGTTAACAAAACAGTTACATTAACTAAACAAATATTTAAAAGATAGATGTCCCCTAGGTTAGAATTGTATCAAGAAAAGTTAAAACTAAGTGGGAGTACCATGTTCCATTCCCTCAAATTGTTCATCCTCACTCAATGCATCACATGTCAACTTCCAACTCTGATATGCACCTACAAGCTCTTACACAATATTATAATTAGGGCTTTTTTAGGCTCAGCAATCTCATCTTCCAAGCATCTTTTTTCCATTTCATTCTTAATATTTTATCAGCATAATTAGGTAAATGATTCATACACATGCATAGCACAGATTCCACTTGAGCACCCTCATGAAATCTTCCACTGTAGGGTTCATTTCATCTTTCATGGCCTTCATGTCCTTTTCAAAGACCTTCACCATTGTTACTAAATCTTGTTCCCATTCTCATATTGTGGTATTCTAGTTGGATTAATGAGCTTCATATCTATGATGATGTTGTTAAACATTTATTTAATTTCTTTCTCAATGGCACATGCCAGTAAAATTCTAGACTTATATATTGAACATCTCCAATTCATGTTCTTTTTCATTATGTACAACATGGCCACATCCACTATGTCTAGGGGATTCTTAGTTGAAAACTTGGAGATGCCATATTCTTCTATCTCTGATACCAGGATAACTATAATGTCCCACTTAGCTTCATTAGTCTCCCAACTTGTTAACTAGGTTTGAACTTCCCCCAATAGTGCTTCTACATCATTAAAGATTGTGTTAGATTCTTGAATGAGTTTTGTTCCATCTTTGATCATGGCATCAATCTAGTTTTCCATCATGGTTTCTATAAACTTGCCCTTTTGAAAATGGTTTAGGATATGTTTATTGTTTGGGGAGTTTAGATCTAATATCTGTGGTACATGTACCAAGGGTAATGTTCCACAACCTCATAGAGAGTCAATGTATTTCACCATAGCATTTGTTATTTGTTTGAGTTCCCTCTTCTCCTTGGCATCTTTGCAATTGTATGAGCACATATTGGGTTGAATTTTCTAACCAATTTTCTTTTTTTTCCCTATTCAACACTCCTTAGTCTACCCTAGTTATCTCAAAATTATTGACATCTAGTTCAGTAGATTCTTCCTTTTTTCTCATAGAGAGAAACCTCGACTATCACCTCCCTTATTTTTTGAATCTATGATAAGCCTTGTTAACCATGTCATGGACTAGTATTGACACTGGAACCAGACTACACTCCTTACCTAGTGAATTCATAAGCTAGTTTGGCATAGCCTTTGGAACTTCTTTCTTCCCCACATCCTTTGCTAGGGTTACTAGTGTGCCTACCACCTGAACAACATTATTCATCAATCCTTGGTCTTTTTGTTCACCTCCAACAAGTATAACAATTCATTCCTTATCTTTATCCATGTCTCACTTGATAAGTTTGTGAGTTGCAATTTTTGCTTCTTTTTGAGATTTGGTTATGGAACTAGTTTTTTGCACCATGGGTTGATTTTCAACTGGTCCATAAAATCACTCCTTCAAACCTATTTTCTTACCTACATGGTTAATGGAAAGAATAACATTAGAAATAGGAGAACATTATGGACATTTATCCTCTCCTTTTTCTTGGTTCAAGGATGTCCTTTCCTTTCTTTTCTGTTTAATTAGGCCTTGGTACATTCAACAACAACTTCAGTTACTTGAACTATATCACCCTCTTCATGTTTAGTCCAATAAATAGAAGGAAAAGTTATTCCTTTAAGATTCATATCAGTTAGTTCAACAATGTTTGAACCATCATCTTGTAATCTATTTATTTTCATTTTCAACTAAAATAAGGTGACTTGAATTATTATGAACATGAAATGATCCTATTTTTTAACTTCACTTTCATTAGTGCAATCCTCCCAATAATCTTCAAGGTGGAGGAATGATATAATCTGGCCTTCTAGTTCTAGTGCATCTTTCGCAAATCATTTGTTATTAAAAACTACATAGGTCATAGCCAATGTTGGTAGCATCCTATATTGTATTACAAGAAAACCTACCAAGTTTAATAGGAAAAATAGTATCCCACTTTTCTTTAGGAAGGAATCTTTTGACCACAACCACCAATTGTGTGCACACTTCAGCCAACACAAAACAAATCATAGAAAATTTGGGAAATCTCACAAGTGGTTCTTAAAAACCTCCCACTCTAATATAAGTGAACCTAGTAAATTGGATGTAAAAGCTTCCATAGGTCTGAACCTACTGTTGAGCCTAAAGGGAATGTTGTTGTCTAGGCACACCAACTAGTTCAAAATAAAGTTTACCCATAAATACATCATGAACCCTTCTATAGATAGGGAGAGTTTGATTTTTTTTTAACAATGAGCAATAGTTGTAAATGGCAAGATTCTTATCCCATGCTTCATGTGGAATATCTATAAGATTTTGTGTGCATGCCAAATAATGAATCAAGTATGAGGACAAAAAGAAATCCTTTTTTATTGCTTGAGTCAAATTCAATTGTTTGTTCAAGGAACTTGCAATCAATTCTCCCCAATCTAAGTATTGTTTCCCTTCAATTATGATATCTATGTAGAAAAACATCCATTCCTCAAAAAGATAGGTATCACAGGAATCTTTAACCCTATACATAAGGACCATCAAATCGTGTATGTGAGGTTTCATATGACCTTTGTTCAAACTTACTGGTAGACTTGAACCACCTTTATAGAGTTTTTGGGTCCAATGTCTCGGTATGACACGGTGATATTTGTTAGGGACTTTATTGAACTTGTCAGAGATCGTGTAGGAGCAAAATCTGCAAAATATTGTTTGGGGATTTTAATGAAAAAACATCATGGTTTCACAGTCTATATAACTAAAATCCCTCCATAATTCTTCCTTATACATCTACTCTTAATATCATGATGGCTTACACATTCTTGTATCAATTCATGGCTTATAGCCATAGGAGGAAAAGATGCATTGATCAACTAGTCGTTATCAAGCATTTCACCAACAAAGGGTTCATCTAAGTGGTCATATAGCTTATCATGTATATCCACTACATCCACACCTCTCAAGTTTGTGTTAGTAATTAATGATCCTTTGTAATGCATAGTGCTAGTATTGCCAAAGAATTGGAGAGATGACCTTATAATTCCTTTGTAAAGAGGCAACAACAACTAACTAGTATTCATGTAAAGAAAAAATTGTAGGAAAGAAAAAATGGAGAAAGTTGCAAAATATTACCTTGAACCTACTAAAACTAGTTAAAAGGAACTTTTTTGAACTCCTTGTACTTCACCTTCACAGTTGCTTCTTGCAAAAGATAATTAACTTACCACCCTAAGAAAGTAGCTTGTAAGTTGACAAAGTAATAAAAACAAATATTACCATACCTCCCCACCTAACACTTCTCTTTGTACCTTCTGGTACTTTGCTAAATCAACATTATACCTAACTTCCAACTATTGAGCACTAGGAGTCGCTACCATTTGCATATGAGATATACTATATACTATTGAACCATTTTGAATCAAGTTCAAAGTGGTTCAAAACATAGACATAACCCAAGGCACAATCCACCAACCCTTTGAGGATGAATTAGAATGACTTAAGGATGGAAAGCAAGTGACATGAAGACATTAAGGACTCAATTTTAATTTGATGATTCCAAACCATTGATTTAGATTAACATGAAAAATAAATACAAGGTGGCTCAAAAGCACCAGAACTAACAATTTAAGTATAACTATGAATTATTGAGATTCTCATACTAGGCTATTATTATCTATGTTTTTAATCTAACAAATTGACAATCTCTCTAGTAGGATATGTGTAATCTATGCAGAAATACTCTCAAAGATCATGACACGAAGACACAATAAAAGGAAAAAAGGTTATATTTTATAGTTTTATATGACATTATAAAATGTTTGCCATGTAATGCCATGTAAAGAGGAAACCTCAAACTATTATGTATTCTTCAAAACCTTGAGGGGATGTTGTCAAGGAATACAAATTTGTAAATAGGGAAATGCCCCTATGTTTTCTTTTCTTGTAATCAAATAAGTGAACATAAACCCCCAGGTATAAATAGAGATTTTTGAATCCTTTCTTTCCTGCCAATTGTTGTTTTGAATAGAAAAAATGTACATATATTTTTCTTAATAAAATAAATATGGCTAATGTCTTTTACTAAAAAAAATGGGAGAATATCCATTCAGGATATTACAAAGAGAAATCAACTTTTGATCAACTTTTGTGAATCCCATATTCAGGTCCTTTATCCACACTAATGCCATCAATGCCAACAACTTTTTTCTTTTTCTTTACTCTTGGTATGTCCATCCTTAAGTTTACAAATATTTTCCTACCAAAGAAACATAGCTCCTCTTTCTATACATACACTATATTAGATGCAATAGAAATCCATTTCATAAAATGAACTTGATCAGTACCAACATCAACCAAGAATTTTTTATATTCTCTCTCACATCCTCTAGGTGAACTTTGCAACAAATAAATACCTAACTAAGATAACTCAATCTAGAAATCTTCACCAACAATATGACCATCATCACAACTGAAAACCATATCCA
Organism: Cupressus sempervirens; assembly: GCA_028749045.1. Classification (NCBI taxonomy): domain Eukaryota; kingdom Viridiplantae; phylum Streptophyta; class Pinopsida; order Cupressales; family Cupressaceae; genus Cupressus; species Cupressus sempervirens. The sequence goes on along the minus strand of JAPHAW010000013.1, from coordinate 160,694 downwards.
CAACATCCTTATATTGATCAACAATTCCATCATCTTCCATATTCTTGCACTTACCACTAACAATAATGTTATTAGCAACATCACCCTTATTCTTCATCCTAACATTAGTAATCTCTTCAGAAAACCCAACAAGGTTATTAGATTCAATCAAGAACATTCATTCCTAACCACAACTAGGTCAATCTCCTTAACTTTAGTAGTCTCATTGTCAACCTTAACAACAATACAATATTTGACTGGCTCATTAGATCCAATCAACTAACCATGACAATCAACCACACCCATATCTATTATTTTATGCTTGGAATCAAAGTATTCATGAGTTTGTCTTCCTTATGAATTCTTTCCTTGTCCTCGAGAATAACCTTGACCTAGATCTTCACTTTCAGATTGTCCTAATAGGTTAAACAACCCTCCCCTTGATTGGTAAATGCCAACTTGATATCGTCAACCTCATCTACTCCACCATTACTGGACTTTTATCTAGTAAACACATTCCAAAAACTTCATTTATTTAACATGCATACCTCCTAATGCATTTTTTATTTTGTTTCTCATTTTAGGTATGAATTCATTTATCAACAACCCTACTCATCTAGCCTTCATCTTGCTCAGTGACATTGATCCTCAATGCAACTATCTCAGATCAAGGATTTCATTAAGAATTTGATTGGCACTCCCTTGGTGATCTATCAAACACATTCATAGCTTGGCTCATCGACTCATACCAAGCTTCAAACTCTCCAATGACTTCCTCTCGATCCATCCTTTGACAAATCTTCTGCAATTGTGGGTAAAATCTACATTCGATCATCCCACAACAAGCCATCTAAGATTTTACAAGATCAAGAGCAACAATATAACATCTTAGCATCTCTAATAAACTCAAATAGGCCTTCCAATGACAAATCATTCCTTAACCACCTTGCACAAGTCATTTCTTGATGTAGCTCAAATCCTCGAATCTACAATGTCAAAATATTAAATTTTCTACTTCGTAAACTTAGGAACTCAAATCTAAAATCACAAGATCACAATTTGTGCTTTGATACCATTTGACAAAGTCAAGCAAGAGAAATCCCTAAAGGAGATGTCAACCCTTGCAAATTGAGTCAACACAATGAAAACAACCAACTCAAGACATCATCAACCCAATGACGATCAAGAAACATGTTTGTTCATGCCTTTACATTATCATAACATCAAGATTACAACCAATTTGACTAGCCACATGCTAGGTTATAGAATTTTGACATTCATATTTGATTACACCATAAATTTAGATACATACTTCCTCACTTCTTCCCTACCATGACTACTACCTAAAGAAGAACTACTACTTTGTTTATATACGAGATCACCAACTCTAAGTCGACTTATGCAATTGCAAACCTCCAAGATAAAGAAAATGTATTCCAATATATAGGTTAGGACCCAAATCCATAAGAACACCCCCCAATAGATATATCATGCCATTTGAATAAATAAGGTCGAGTCCCAATCAGCTTCGCTAATCATGACACACCATTGCAAGCCAATTCATGCCAACCTGATTGTTAGAACAGGAAGAAGAATATAGGACCGAAACTTTATCAGGAAATATTAGATCAAGTTGGGAAGCTAGACATAGGATCTCTGTGATGTCTAGAAGACACCATAAGGATTGTATAAGACAAGGAGGCAACTCAAGTGATCCTTACTTAGAACACTAAAACTACCCAATTGGAATATAACGATAGAAAAAATGAAGGAAATATTTTTAAGTGATGAAAGATTGCCAAGAATTTAATATGCTCCTACGTCACAACATCCCTCACATCCAATGGAGAACATACTCTATGCTCAAAGTATTATGCCTTGCAATCTCTTAACCCAAACCTTGTGAAACTATAGAAGACATATACACTAGCTTCTCTTAGTAGATGGGACCCTATCTCAAGTATTAAAGCCAAAAACATTTACTCTAGCCTTGTTGATAACAATAAAATTTGTATTCATCTTGGTGTATATAGGAACCGTGGACTTGAAAAATTTTATTAACAAATTGTACTTTGCAATATCTAGTCCAGACCTATTGAGCCCAAAAAAGATGATTTGTGTGGAGCATGTTGCTCCTCAAACTACCTCTTTATACTCCTAGTGGACTCAATCTTTTCCCAATCTGAACAATAGTTGAAATGGTTATGCATATTTTCTTTAATTTCTTATTTGCTAGAGAGATATAGAGTCTATTTGTCTTAAACATTGCGTACAATATTAATCCTTGGGAAATTATAATTGACAAAATTTAGTGCTTAAGGAAAGATAGTATTTCTTTTAGTCTATTTTATTAGGTGAAATCATTTGGCTTATTTGGAGATACATGGATAATGAATTGTTTAATGGACAAACCAACATGCTTATTAAGTCTCATGAGATTCACCATACATAATGGCATTTCTTGGTATGTTATTATGACCTTCAGGTTATCAAGGTAAAAGTTTTAAAAAAAAAGCTTAGAGTCAAGCAAGTGATTTGTGTGCATCAATGACATCTTGCATGGACACACATGGACCAAAAGGACAACCAAAAGAATGGTCTTTGAGATTGGATTAAAGAGCTTTATCACTGATATTGAAGCTCAAAGACAAAGAAAGACAAACTCAAGTGGAACCTCCTATTATTCTTGAACCAACGGTCCCATTGGTTGCAACAATCCTTGAAGGTGCAACAACTCCCAATCCCATAGTTGTAGATGAGCCAATACTTAGATGGTTAAATGATCCCCTACCATGTACAACTTGGATTAAAGAAGTTTAGTTGGAGTCTTTTTTGTTGCTACTGTTTATCATATAATGCATAGAACATGGTCAATAATATTGAATATGGTGGTATCCCTCTACTTAATTTATTTTGTATTAAATAGATATTGGTTAGTAATGATTACATTTGTATTATGACATTGAGGTGACTTTAAGATGATGTACATTTGATGTATTTTGATCTCCCTATATCTAATTCAAAAAAACCTCCACCTAAAGGGAGTGAGGATTATATCTCTTGTCGGTATTAAATCATGTTACTTCATGCCTTCTATAAAATCAATGCCAAAGATCTAGCTAATAGAGTGAAACTTGTGGTGCAAGGTGATGAGAACCATTTGTCCCATTTTACACCATATTTCCTCCTATTTCACACACTATCATACCCATTTCTATATTCCATTTTCATATAGAATATTGTATTATTACATTCCTTTCTTGCATTTGATTAAATAATAATAAGTGATATTTTGTTTAGTTTTGGAATAAAAATATGAAAAATTATAAATTAATTGTCTTTATTGATAAAATGTTATTTGAAGTCTTGTAAACGACATCTTGCAGCATCTTGATGGATGGAGAAAACTTAATAATTCTTATCAACTTTTGAACTTCCTGTCGTTTATTAGATAGAACCTATTAACTACCAAACAAACTTCTTGTCGCTTGTCAGACAGAACCCAAACCTCTTGTCATCTACCACACTTCCTACCACCCGTCGGACAAGACCTAGACTTCCTGTAGCCAGCCATATTTTATACATTTTGTGTCACCCACAGGTTTATTTTCCAACAAATGAATTTGTGCCATAATATTAGCTTTCATGAGATATTTTAACTATTTTGTTGTAACTAAATTAATATGTTGTTTATGATTCAATGGAAGCGACTTCACATAAAAAACAATATCCTATTTCGTTGTAACTATGAGCTAAATAAACTCTTAAATTTTAGGGAAGTTATTTCCAACAAATAGAAAAGTCAAATGTGAACCACAAAATAATAAGGAAGTGGCATGAAAACATGAAAGAACTTGTAGCCATATTTTAATATAAATATGAGCTACGTGAGAGGAAAAAGGAAAGAAAAATATATGTACTCTAAAAATAAATTATCCATTTGCATGATTGTTCCTAAGGCTTTCATTTAATCTAACGTGCAAACCTGGAGGAAGGGCCCCCTCCTTGAGAAGCTCGGCAATGGGTTTTTTAATGTATTTTATTTTAGTTTGATTATATTTTGTTAAGATATATTTAATAATTGTGTTATTTTAATTACTCTGTTTTCATTAGCTCTAATTATTTTAGTAGTTGTGTTATTTTAATTAGTTTAATTTTGTTTAATTAAGATAGTTGTAATTTATTTTAACACGTATGATTTTAATTACTTTGATGTTATTTAATTAAGATTGTTCAAATTTATTCTATTGGTTGTGAGATTTAAATTCTATTAGTATTATTTTTATTAAATATCAACGCTTTGAGCTTGGTTTGGAAAAGTTGATTAATGTTTGATTTTAGTATTACTAATTTGGTGAGATTTTTTATTTTAATAAATCTTTTGTTTTGCTTGATGGGTTTGTAGTGCCAACTACTAGAAGTGACAATTCCTTCTCTAGAATTATTTTCTTCATTGTAGGTTTCCTTCTGCATGTTCTAGCTACCCTCATCATCACTTGGCATGCTATCATCATCCCTTGAGTAGACAACTACTATACCTTTCATCAATTTATGACCTCAAAATGACATTTAAATGCAAGATGAATTGGCTCATAATCTTATTAATTGCCCTTAATATTTGAACCACAATTTGTCCCTACACAAAGGATTGTGTGGGCTAAACAAATTGGTTTCAATGTTGGAAGATACATCCTTGATAATCTGATTTTGGCTTGCAAGACTTGTGAATGAGCTTATCAAACCAATTAGAATGCTATTCAAATAAAACTTGATTTTGATAAGGCTTATGATAAGATTTTGTGGAGTTTTTCCCCTAACACACTCCGACGACTAGAGTTTGGCCCTAACATTTGAGATCATCTTTGAATGTCATTTCAAGATGCCAGTTTACATATTATTGTTAATAAAATGATAAATGATCCCTTTCCTTTACAAAGATTCATTTGTCAAGGATGTCCTTTAGCTCCTTATCTATGTGTGCTAATAGTTAATTCCTTTGGTTACATGTTGCAAGTTGCTAACAAGATGAAGCACATTCAAGAATATCCATCCCTAAAAACATCATTATTGTTATCTCCCATAATGTATCACAACCTTTGATTTTGTCAAATATTTGAATAATACATTTCTAATATGACGGATATTTTAGAATTATATTGTGTTGTTTTTTTATGTAAAGCTTGTTCATGATAAAATTGAAAACCTGATGATTCACGTTGGGCCTACTCCTCATTGCATACCACAAAAATAGAAGAAAATAAAGCATGGCCAGATCACGAGATATCTTGGTACATCCTTTGGTCTTAGAGTTTCTCTTTTTGATATGTGGTGTATCTTAATTGAGTCAAATCTAAACTTTTTAAGTTGGGAAATAAATTCCTATCTTTAGTCAGAAGAATCCATATTGCTAACCAAAAATCTTTGGTCGCTTATACTATTCATCCTATTGGATGACTTCCAACAAATGATATAAGGATTTTACTAAAAAGAAATCATCAATTTTTATGGAAAATGGGATGGAAACATGTGATTTATAGCCACATTGTGAACTCGTTACATTCTACCTAAGTATAAAGGAGGTTTGAGGTTATTAGATTCGAAAACCCATGTCATATTCTTAGTAGTTGAAAGGATTATCAAAGTTATCAAAAAGGAAGAACTTCAAAAAATTCTTCTTCTAATTAGAAGTAACCTTGCCTCTGTTAAAAGAAAGTGGCAAGTTGTAGGTTTGTTATATAAAATACTTCATGCTTATTCCTTCTCTATAAAGACCTTACATTCCCTCCAATCTATTTAGTAGGCTTGGCAAATATTTTCAATCTTTTAACATGGAGTGTGCTTCTCTTCAACACAATTTCAACTTCTTCACTCCATCCATTTGGTGCAACAAACACATTTTGTCTAACGGTCAACATCTGACCTTACACTCTCCAAGTCCAATCATATTTTCTTTACAAAAAAGGCATTAAAAAGGTTGGAGATCTTTGAGATTTTAACATGCTAAATTGGTTTCTATGACATCTTGTTAAGTCACAATTTTTTTAGAACAAACATAAACCATTATAATCTTTATGTTATCACTAGAGCTATTGGAATTATCTATGAAACTTTCTATTCCTATTTAATGAAGTTTTTTCAAAGTTTGCTTATGGTTATTGGTTTCTCCTTTCATGTGTTTCCCCTTGAAAAGGATATACCTCCATCTTCTTGTTTACTGCATGGACAAATAGATTAATGCACACAGATAATGAACAAGAACAATAGTGCTCCTTTTATTATTCGCATATGCCAAGAGATTACCTAATGCTTATGATGATTTACAATGATCTCTGATGGGGTATATATACTTCCCGCTGAACCTTCCCAAAGGGGTCTATCGGCTACATGACAATGCTAATCTACCCGTCAGCTACACAATATCTACCGACGACACTTCTTGCAATTCCACCCATGAAATCTTGTTTGGATATCAAATAGAACTACAAATCCAATGAAATTTCATAGGCAAAATTGTAATGTCCCTATTTTAGCAGCTCTCATTTTTATGATCGGTTAGCCTACCATTGGCCCTTCTAAGCTACAAAAAATGGTTCGAGGTTCCTATATGGTAGAGGTCGTATTATTTCTCTCAAAGTCCAATTTGTATTCAGGTTTGGCCTTCATTGGACTCTCTTTGACTTACTATTTCAGGAATTAGGGTTTCTATTTATATTAGATCATATGGTTAGGCCTTAGTTGTAGTGTTGATGGCATATGTAGATAGATAGGTGGAGCATTAAAGGATTTATGATTATGTTCATTCAGGTATTATAATCAATGGGGTCATGACCCTCCATTAAAAACAACTTAAAAATACATTTATATTTTTTGAGTGCCCAATATAAATCTTTTATTAAAAACCTAGAAGTGAATTTAAATGCTATGAAGGAGATTGAGGTAAAAGGACTTTCAAGAAAAATGCTTATTCATTCTAAAAGTTATTTGACTTGTACTTTTTCTATGACAGTTAAAGTGTAGAAATACACAAGTGTTTCAGTTCATTTTCTGCAGGGAGGAACAAAACTCTACATTGTTTCTACAAATTTAAGATTGTGAGAGACCAACCAAATTAATGTCATAGTGTGAGCTTCATTCAGGAGTCCATTTAGAGGGGTTTGAAGCAGTTTGACTGCAAATTTACAATGTTATGAAAGATATTCAAGGGGCTATTGCTACACTTTACCAGTTCATGTGTCGCAACCAATTTATTGAAATCTGGGCTTGCTTGAGAAGAAATTGCAAGTATATTGAAGGGCTTTCAAGAAGATTTAAAGGGCTTCCATTGCAAATCTGAAGATTCTCATTGATAGTAATAGCTCCTACTATATTGGGGATTGATGAGCAGCATTTATTGCTTTTGGAAGGCCATTTCATATTCTTGGGGCTAGACATGTTTTCCCTGCAACAAACGTTGGCATTTAGTTTGCATCTACAATGTGGCTAGGCATCCAATGTAATGAGGGTGTGCTGCTGTAATTTATATCAAACTTTCTAGTACTGCTGCCAACGCACTTTCAAACCAGCTTCTTGCTAGTTTGCACACCAGGCATGAAATTGATTGTATTTCAAGTGCATAAATATCGTTGTAATTGCAAACCTTTGTAAAACTGATTTGAGAATGAAAGAATAAAGATTTACTACTGCTACTCTTGAATTGTAATAATCAGCATTATCTTTGCTGCACATGAATTTCTATTTACTTGGAAAAGTCTGCAAAAAAAATCTACTACATCAAGCATACTTAATAGACCCAAAAATTATTTAGATATAAGGCAGAAACTTGGTTTGGTTAGACTCACCCATTGTGGGTTCTTACAGAAACCTCCTCCTTACATCTGGAAATGAAGAATTAATGTTGAAGCCCAATTAATTACTTGGAAGATATTACAATGCAAGCTGCAAACTGAAGGCAGGTTGAGGTGTATTATAATTCAACCCAATAATTTTCCTTCCAGCCAGAAATAGAAAGAAATGAGACATTATATCAGTTTGCTAAGAAACTGTGGAACTCTTTTCCATTTCTTGCAAGCCATAATTGATCATAATTTTAATTGGGAAGAAGCATTACTTGGTATTGGGCATTGCAATAATGTTATTGCTGATAGGGTTCAACAGACTATCTTATTGGATTTATGGAAAGACCATTAATAAAGCAATTTTTAATAACCACAGAGATCAGGAATTTGTAGTTCTAAAACTTGCATATTTTATTATCTTCTCTCTTCTCTCAACTGAAAGCAGATCACAGAGAAAGCTAAAAGATTGATCATCAAATTCAGCGCATCAAATGTCAAGCAGATTAGCTGTGCAGAAATAAGACGACTTGTGTAGGTTTGTGATCTTAAGCTTCTCTTACTTGTGTAGGTTGTGATCTTAAGCTTCTCTTCCAAAAATGACTCTTATTTTCTGATCATTTTCTCATGTGTCCAGTTATTTTGATTGTTTTTTAATGTTCATTTACTCATGCATCTGGATATTTTGCCTATTGCATTTATGAGTCTGCTACTCTATGGAAAGAATTTGTGATGTTTAAAGTTTTTGACTGTTCTGCAATATGTTTGAAGTCACAGTTTGCTGCTCTAAGAAAGTTGTAAACTTTTTGAGTGTCTTTTTAAAATTATTTGTGCATTATTAAATTAAAAAAAGTGGAGGTGAGTTATTCTCACATTGAAAGCTTCAGTGTCCAAAAATAATTTTTACACTAAGGACAACATATTTGAAGCAATCATGGAAAACATTTTTTTTTAAAAAAGAGCTTACCACCTAGGACAAGTAGAGAAGACGAAACCAAGAATGAACTCAAAAGGGAAGAATTTGTGCTTCCATTCCACGGAATCTTAGTGACCAAGTTACACGTCTTGGCAAGGTAAAAATACATTATATTTAGGAACTTTCCAATGAGAGAAGAAACACAAGAACTTAAATACCTGACTCCTAGAATCACTAATTTATTTCTTCCATTTAACAAATTCAAGGAACAATGATTTCTAAGCATGACACGCAACTTTCTTCATTGCTCATTATAACATTCTTCATTTTATGATAGTTTTGAAATTTCAAAATACAGTGTTCTACTAAAAACTGGAAGTTTTAAGTTTGAATAACTCTTTGATGTTAGTGTTCCATCATAAGCTTTGTATGTTAATACTGCCATTCATCAGCTTTTCCAATGTACAGTTCATTTAAATGCCAGACACAATGACATCTGCAATATTATAGAATGCAAGTTACAGGATTTTATTGTTCACAAGTTCCATCATGTTGGGACAGTCATGAGAAAGATAAGGAAAAGAACAAGACAGAAATTCAACAAAATACAAGCATCTGCATGTAGCATGATACTATTAAACCATCCTAAAAGAAGATAAAACTATACATAACACTTTGCATTTTTACAAAGGGATTCAAATGACATCTGCAATATTATAGAATGCAAATTACAGGATTTTATTGTTCACAACATGCATCATGTTGGGACAGTCATGAGAAAGATAAGGAAAAGAAAATGACACAAATTCAACAAAATATAAGCATCTGCATGTAGCATGATACTATTCAACCATCCTAAAAGAAGATAAAACTAGACATAACACTTTGCATTTTTACAAAAGGATTCAAATGACATCTGCAATATTATAGAATGCAAATTACAGGCTTTTATTGTTCACAACATACATCGTGTTGGGACAGTCATGAGAAAGATAAGGAAAAGAACATGACGAAAATTCAACAAAATACAAGCATCTGCATGCAGAGCATGATACTATTAAACCATCCTAAAAGAAGATAAAACTATACACAACACTTTGCAGTTTTACAAAGGGATTCAAGAGTCAAAAACAGCCAAAAGGGCTTGTGAAAACCTATCACACTAGTTTAAAGTCAGATCTCTTATGTAAATTACTGCAAATATGCAACTCCAATATTGCAAAATAGAAAGAATACTGATAGTCCAAAGAAAACATCGGATTCCCAATCTAATGTTTTAATGCTTGAACCGAGGAATCTGCACCAACCCGGCAATAAGAATGGTGATGTATAAGTATTAAATATTGCTTACAGTATCTTTAAGCAAAATTGAGGCAATACATGAAACCAAATTCTCTCTCCCAATTTATCTATGAAGACATTGAAATCAAAAGCCATATCGTTTCTCTATGCATGCTAATTAAAGAAACACTATAACACAAAGGACAAAGTGACCTCTTTTATTTTTTTTCAGTGCCAAGCATTAGAGAAAACTGAACTAGTGTATAAAAAAATCTGAATATGTAAACATTAACTGTTCCCTTAGATGCCTTAAAATAAAAATGAGGATTGCATGAAAGCAAATTTGTTTTAGCAATTAACGTAGGAGGATATTGAAATTAACAAGAGAGTTAAATAAAAAAAAACAATATTTCCAGTGTTTATGAAATTAGAGTGGTATGGCAATACTAATTAAAACATGGTTCATTGGTGATCAAATAGTTGGAACCCAAATAATTGTCATCAGCAACATAGATTTATACCTACTATGAAAAGGATATGGTCATATCACTAAGTGTCATATCTGTCACCAAGAGACCTAGAAAAGCACCATAGTCCTATTTACACTACACTTCTCATACCTCACTTTCCACAAATGGCCTAAAATACCGATAACAAAGAAGGGAATAGGTTTCCATGCCAAAGACGCAAAAAGGAGAACAATGATAGAATCAATAGGAGAAAAGAATAGAAATATGAATTTCAAAATGCAGGATGAAAGAATACAAAACACAAAGCAAGAAAAGATCAAAAGAACAGAATAAGGATAAATAAAAAAAGACATTTATCACAAAGAAGAGGAATATGAAGAAGAGATGAAAGATAAAGCAAGGATCTAATAAAAATAATGAAGAAAGATATTAAAAAAAGGTGCAGAAAAGAATGTGAAGAAGATAACAGGGAAGAATCTTTTGATGATCATAATGATGAATTTGAAGAAGCTTGTGAAGGGAGATTGTGCCTTTTATCTACTCAAAATTTAAATAAGCAAGTTGAAGACATGGTTGAATAATCTAAGGACAGCAGAAAAAGAAGCCAAGAAGGTGGTTACATATAAACATCACCATCAGAGCCACAATAATTGAGGAGGCATAGTGGAAAGCATATAAAGAACAATGACTAGGAGGTATACTTGGAATAAAAGAAATGAACACTATGGATATGCTTGTTATCAGAAACAATGATGATTAACCTACATTGAATCAATGAAGCAATCACTACAGCCTATACAGATGAAGAGTGTCATTATAGGGCAACCATAATTCAAAATTTGTGATTCACTAGTGGCAAATGATGTACTAAGTGGCTTTGCATGCAAAAAAATTAAAAATATTGTGTTTCCAAAGGAGTTCAAACAAGTCAATTTCGGTAGAAAAGTGATGGGGAAATCACATAAATAATTTTGTTTGTCATATTAAATTTTATTTAGTATTCTACTATTCTATTAAATTCAATATTCATTGTTCAATGTTCAAGTATTTAGTAATGTGATTTTGTTATTTTACTTCTTATGCATCTTTTCATAACAAGCATTTCAAGTAGTATATGTATAGTATATAGAGTATATAGCACCATCCCTCTTGTAATGTCCCCATTTTTGCCAGCATCGGAGTTTTAGGGATTAGCCTATTATTGTGATCCTCGTAGGCTAATTTTTGTGCATCGAGGGTCTTCTGAGGTAGTGACTTGGCTTGGGAGGGTATTGTTTTCTTCACAATTTAGTAAGCTACAGGTAGGTTTTCATTCAGCTCATATTGCATTTCATTTGGGCTTAGATTTGTGTACTTACTATTTGTAGTAAGTTGGGTGTTGATTGAAATGGACCCTTTCTATTTTTATAAAGTGCATTTGGTCACATGGAGAAATAATAGGTGTGACTCTTATTTCAGAAGACATTTAAATGATAAGTATTTTAGGAGTTATTATATTTTTAGTGGCCAAATTATTATTAAATTATTAAATGACTTATTATAGAGTTATAATTTAACTTTATAATTTCACTTAATTTGAGGGTTGGGTCATCATTGGAAGGGGCCATTTATTACATGCCCAAGCCAAATATTAAATATTTAAAGTGATGTTGTGTGGGAAAATTTCAAGAGCTGAGTTCATTTGGGAAACTTTGTGTTTTTGAAGTTGAGTTCTTTTGAAAACTTTTATTGACAAAGCATTATAAATATGATCTCATTTCATTGGAAAGAGCACGCTTGAATATTTATTTTCTTTTGTTGCCTTTGTTTCTTTTTTGAGGTTCTGAATTTTGATGCCCTTTCTAAAGTATAATGGTCTGAATTATAAGTTGTTCCACTGGATCTACAGCTGAAGTATTGTAGATTCAAATCTGGGATTTTGTTATGAGTTGCATAGGCAATTGTGTTGAGGTATACAATTGGCCATATCTCCTACTGTATTTTTCTGTGGCTAGGGAGAAGTCTACTGCTGTAGGTTGTATTCTAGAATGGAGGAATTCATTTGATTCCTTACATCATCAACTCATACTGAAGTCTGATTTACATATTGTTGTGGTGCCATTTTTTTCGTCTGGAGGTACATTTTGACATTGGGGCATTTACAAGGCTGGACGACATCCTTTGGGAGTTAGAGATTACCCTGCAAGGAGCTGCAATTTTCATTAAGGGCCTGAAGTACATTCCATTCAGGTCTGCAATCATTTTCCAGGCCTGTGTGTGACATCTGGAAGGCTGCATTTTGGATTTGAAGGCTGGCATTCTCAGCGATTGGAGTTTAGGATCAGATCGGGGCCATGTTTCAAGCATGATGCTTGTGTAAATTCCAGCAGGAGCGGCCAGGGAATTAAAAGAACCATGGGCTGTTATTGCATTCTAGAGTTGGGACATCTTGGCAAAGAGAGACTATACATTTGGGAGTTTCTGATATAATCTGAAGATTGCAATTATCACCACCAAATCAAACAGGTTACTTGTATGCAAAAGTTTGAATGTTAGAATAAATATATTTCAGTCGTTCCCATCCCTTTGTGAGTTGTAGAAATTGAAATGGTTATTATTTCTTTGTGAGCATTGGTAGAGTTTATATTGGCATTTGTTATTAAAATCCAGACATTTGCAAATTTTAAAAACAACACAATCCGAATATAACTAACAAGTGTTTGACAAGAATGTTAAATAATTGATTAGTTAAGAAAAACAGAGTTTGTCTAAGCTATAACTAAATCGGGTTCTTACAATGGTATCAAAGTGGTTTCTTGCCAGCCCACAGGAAATGGGCTTAGTTATTACTTTGATTGGTGCTTACTTCAGAGATTGTCAAATTGATTTTGTGATTCGGTTTTTAACGTTATGGATGGTGGCAAGAGGTTTGGTATTCATTATACCAACAAAGGGCGTACTTCTCCACCTAGAGATGGAGAATATGAGATACGGGGTATTGTGAAACAGTTGGATGTGCTAGTTAATGAGTTGAATAAAAATCACAAAAGGACCACCCAACTGATTTTGAGTCCAATATTTTGAGTAGTGCATGATATCACTTTTTCAAAGAATGAAATGTGATGATACAGTGGTGGCCACAGATGTGTGGGACATTTCTTATGAGACATTGCAAGAGTTGGGCACAATTGAGGTGGAATGTGATGAGAATTAATGTCAGGTTGAGTCAGATGATACAGTTCTTGGCATGAATTTCCAAGATCATGTATTTGATGGCGACGCAGTGACAGTGGAGGTAGGAGCATGCGAGAATACCATCATATCAGCAACCACTTCTATGTCGGTTGAGCCATCTACCAAGGAGTTTAGCGGTATGCAATTGCATGTTCTAGATGTGTGCTCTAATGATAGTACACATGTTATTAATGATAAGGTGAGTGATATAGAGACAAAATTATGTTATACTATTGTTCAACACAGTGTTGATGTTCACTTTGTGGACAATCCTATGTTCGACATGGATGCAACATTGTTTTATGAAAATCCCTTTTTGAGATTGATGTTGATCACTCACCTAAGTGGAGTTAGGCTCAGTTTTCCCCATTTGCCGACAAAATTTAGTTTCCTATAGCCACAATTGGTGATGTTCCTATAGTCGTAGATTTAGATGAGGATGTAGTTGCATCCACAGCAGTTACAGGTATTGTTGGGATGAGTGTATTTGTTGACATTAGCAAAGAACCCCTTGTTACACCAAGTTCACCTATAGCTACATCTTTCGTGGGGGTTGATGATCAGGATTCCAATCCAATATATACTAGTGGGCGGATACAGGGAAGAAGAGGATGCATAGATCTTCTATGGAGTTGCCTTTTGGTGACATTATGACTTCTACATCATCAACACAAGTTATGGGTGTTATGTTGAAGGACATGTGGTTGGTCCTAATGATGTTGGTTTGCAGTTGGTTCAGTGTTGACCGGAATGTTATGCACTTCTTCATTTGGGATCCAAGTGGAGGTTAGAGTTCATTGTGTTGCCAGATTGTTTGAGGACAAGAAATCTCGGGGAGGGAGGACTGTGATGTCCCCATTTTTGCCAGCATCGAAATTTCAGGGATTAGGTATTATTGTGATCCTCGTAGGCTCATTATCGTGGATAGAGGGTCTTCTGAGGTAGTGGCTTGACTTGGGATGGTCTTGTCTTCTCCACAATTCAGTAAGCTACAAGTTGGTTTTCATTTGGCTCAAATTGGACTTCATTTGGGCTTACGATGTAGCCCCAGGGGCATGGGTGTCCTGTGGGCTAAAACATCATCCCCTATCCGATAAAGATTACTCCGCAAGAACCGAAGGGAAAAAAAAAGCAAGAGTTGACGAAAAAACATACCACGGAGGAGTGAGAAGGAAAGGGAAAAAGATGTGGGGGAGTGAGAAAAATACATCGCAAGAGATGACAGGAAAAAATATGCCGTGGGAAATGAAGCGAAGAATATGCCACAGAAGCTGAAACAAGACGTGCCACAGAGGAGGAAATAAGGGAAATTAGTATCATAAGTACATGGAGAAGGAGAACCATCGATCGACTCCAGATTACCGCGGGGAAGCATGATAAGCTAGCAGACAAATACAACAAGAGCCACAGACAAAGGAGCATGAGTGGACCATGCAGGATGGCAAATGACCACGGATGCATAGCAAACACCGCCGGAGAAGGCGATCTGTGGAAGGAAACAAAGGCATCGAGAGGATAGAACACATACATGTGCTCTATGTAACCGCTTTAGTTGCATAAAGACAAGACAAGAAACCATTAACCAATTGGAGTATGCAGTCTATAGGGAAAAGGCAACAGTGGAAGGAGAATAGTTCCAAGATGGACAAGAATGCGAGAGTATTGGCCTCAACAATCCAGGTTGTAGGGCTAGGAGCATCCAATAGCAAGATGAAGAAGGTGTTGGTTCCCAAAACCGCAG
This sequence comes from Cupressus sempervirens, assembly GCA_028749045.1. NCBI lineage: Eukaryota > Viridiplantae > Streptophyta > Pinopsida > Cupressales > Cupressaceae > Cupressus > Cupressus sempervirens. The sequence goes on along the minus strand of JAPHAW010000013.1, from coordinate 145,262 downwards.
ATTGGAATCCTACGAGTCTTGCCAACTTGATGCTGGGATATCCAACCGGATATGGCCAACTTGACGAGATTAATTGATCCGATCCAAATCCACTGTGCTTCTGGCTTTGCAAAACCAAGGCGGGTGTACCTAATCTTGGACAAAACACTTAGATCCAAGACACTTATAACAAATTGATTAGAATGTGAATGTATTGAAAGTTTTCCTAATGACAAGAATTATAGAAAAACTTTAAACTTGAAAATTATGAATTAATAAATAAATGTGATAATGTTTTAAATAAAGAATCAACACAACAAATGAATATATCAATTCCTCAATGGAAAGAAATAAAACTATTGTCAGCATATGGATTATGAATCAAGAGTAATATAAAGACTGGTGCTTAATTAAATGAGCAATTAGAGTCAATATTATTAGTTGACATGTACAACTTTATAAAGTTCAATGTATTTAAACTATAAACAATTTTAACAATTCACACGCGACAAATCAATTATATAAACACAATTTTAAACTAGTCTAGGATGTACTTTGACTCTTTTGATATGGAGACAAACTAGACATAAATACGGAAACAATTAAATATTTCACAATATCTATATTTATCAAGTTTAAAATGCAATAATGACCCAGTCCACTTATCCAAATTTTAAAATGTTAATAGAAAATAAATAAAAATATTTATAAAGGACACAACTTAATAATAATTTAAAACTCCAATGCAAATAAATAAAATAGATATACTTACGAAATAAAAATTGCACCAGAGACACTCCTTACGGATGATCCATCCAATGCATTTCAATTCCAAAATCGCATATGAATATATTCAATAATCCACAATCCACGGGCTTAGTTCAAAATTTTTTATCTTCGCCTATAAAAGAATAAATATATCAAGAGTGCAGAATAGTATGAATAGGTAGGGTTTTTTGAAATTGTATATGAATATCCCTCGTATTGTATATTTTTCCTTCATATTTATACATTATGAAAAGGTGCGTAAGAAATGATTGCATCCATTCATGGCACCTAACTTCAACTAATTACTAATGTAAATGTATTATGAATTTATAATGTCTTAATATAACTTCCTATCGATGATAAAGCACATGAAACGATTGCTTAGGCAATGAATCATCCATGCAATATTAATTCTCACATCTACACCTCGGTGACAATCTTCCCCATCTTAAATCACATAGACCATCAAATGCTCAATATCGATTCACTCATAATCCCGCAAATGGAAATCCACGCTTCAAGTCTCCACTTGATCACCTGCAATAAACACAATGGAGCAGTTACTATCGAACCAAAATGAAAGACTTGGCCTGTGTTTAAATCTTGGCGTTGAACCCCTGATGTAAGATATATGATCATTGCATATGAAGGTTTCAAGCACGGATTGTGATTTTGGAAGCCCTTCGACGGAGCAGACAATTCCATATGCATATTCTTCAAATGTTCAAAATCGTCTGTAGCTTCAACCAGATGAAGAATGAACTTATGTACATGATATTTGGGCAGCATGATAAAAATGTCTAAAGTTTTTCATCAACACATTATTATCTTTCTTTCTTGACCTTGGGTATTGGCTCCTGTATGTGCTCATGTTCTAATTAATGCATGTATATCCCTATGAAAGTGCAGAGTGTACATCTGATGGCATTTGGAAATTTTAAGTTTGGTTCAAATTTGATAATTGACGGCTCTTCATAGGTGGAGTTTTTGATGGATTCTTGGACTTGAGAATTGAATTGTATGATATCCTTATAGTCTCATCTCAACAGCTTTAGAATTCTTGCCTAAACTAGAAGTGGTTCATGCACATAATCAAAACCTAGATGTTTTCCATTCAGACTGAAATTATTAATAGCACCATAATTATCGATATCTACAATCACTGGGGTAGATAGGATACGGGAATTAATTTAACGAAATCTTCTTCCTTTTGGTGTGGAGTCTTAGTCTAAATAAGACAAACGACACTGTTCAAACATAGCAAGTGACTATCATTTTCATAAGATTCATACTCTAGCTTTGATTTATGAATTTTCTCCCACCTATCTTCTTATAGATGTAATCATGTTTGGAATATATTGCGAATGATGGTTGTAATTTGTTCCATCGATAGCAATCATTAGTCATGATTTTGTGAGGTGATCTTACTACATTCTTTCAGCACCAAAACAAGTATATCAACCTCCGGTCAATACTAGGTAATCTAGAGCCAATGACATTGAAGGAGATTTACCAGTGATATATAAAGGCAGTTTGGAGGCTTTCCATTATAGACTTGATGACTTGTATTAGAAATGAACAAGGATCTCTTATCCCCTCTCTCCTTTAGAATAAGCAAGGTGTATGTAGCAAAATAGATTCCTCAATACTGTTGATGATTTCCAGAATATTGAAGCAGATTGTAGTATATTTTCATTTCTGGTATATATAGTGAGACATCCATCAAAATGACTTTCTCAGGCATCCTCTGGTTTTCTAGACTGTTAGTTCTATCTTTGTGAACATGTTCTTGATTTGATCCTTATTATATATGTAATGATATCAATATGGCTTCAGTGGTGATACAATTATTGTTTCTCACGTGGTCATATAATCCTATAACATCAATCTAATGCTTTTTAGCGACTATATCCTTTTGACTTCAGTACTTGACCAAGGAGCTCTCCATCTTTACATAACTCCATCAGCATGTAAACATAATCATCATCATCTTCAAATGCATTGCTGAGATGGACTGCATTCACATGCTCATTCTCAACTCGGAATATTTTAACTTTTCTCTTAAGTCTTTAACATCAGTAGGGAACAAGAATATATATCTTCATACTTTTAATCATGGACGTTGATATTCATAAAATATGCTCAAATGGATGCCTAAAATTTTGAATTTTAGGGCTCCATCAGTGGCCCTTGCTGAGGACACATCCCTTGTGGGCATAATGAGATTCCAGCTATCTTTGGAGGAGCAGACCGAGCACCCATGCTTAGCATGGTGCAAGGTAAAATTGGGTGGCCCCAGGCCCCACAAAAAGTAATCATCAATTCTTGCCTCTATCGAACACCTAGTTTTGATTGTGTAACACTTTGGACCTGCTGAATATGATATTATATTGTTCCTTAATAGAATCTGATCCATTAACAAGTGTTAGAAAACAATCATTACATAAAATGTGCATTTCATTCGTCACTTGTCTAGACTTAAATCTTACCATTACTTTATCAACAAGGTCACTTGAAAAGAAATAAATTTCAGTGTCATTTAATCCTAACATCTGATCTCTTGCTTTATTGATTTGATCAGCACACAGAGAAATAAAATCTTTAAATAAAATCATAATGAAAACTTAAAAACATTTCACTTAGCATATTCTCAATAAATATGACCATAGAGTTGTCAGGGATACTTACCTCGGTATGCTGCTCATGTTTCATACTTGTATCAAATGCATCCTCCTTATAAGCAATACTTGGTAACTCTATTTCATCAATGCAATCTTTCACGTCTGATTTTTGTTTAGCTTTTGAGAAATCCACATGTACGCTGTGTTGCTTATTATACATAAAATCCCTTGAATCACACTCTTGATTACACTCTTGATTAGTTTTACAAGCATCCAGATTAGTTTTTTCTGCACAACTTGCTTGATCTCCATACACTAGATGTTGTTCCTCACAACAAAGAAGCTTTGAAGACTCCTCACATTCAGAAACTATTTCTCCTCTTTTATCGAAAATTTGATCAGATATGACAGTTGGAGAATTTTCAGAAATCACTCTCGTATGATTGTACTTGCTGATCATAAGATGAACTGATACATATTTCATCCTCTAGTTGCACATCATGAGTTTTATTCACTTCAAAACTATCATCAGGCATGCTATCTTCATCATGAAGCTGATGGACTTGATTGCAAAGAAAATTCTTTTCAAGAAATGAATTTAAGAACATAGAGACCTTGAGAATATCTTTATGAGAACTTTCATCTGAAACCTCTTCATATTCATATGTTTTACTTTTCTCTATTTCAACTTCACAAAATATTATGTCTGAATTCTCTATAGCCATAAGTGTTAATTTTGTGTCACTAATGATGGTTCCTATGCTTGATAGTTCATCTCTAATATTGACAACTCTTAGGAAATAAGAATTTATCGATTCTCCTTTCTTTATCTGAATGTGATTTAGTTGCCTTTTTAATGCAAGAACCCTAGTTGCATTGTTTACTTCATATGCATTTCATAATGCATTCATCATATCAAAGGCAATTTGATGTTTTGTAAGCATAGGTACAATATCGTTTTTAACTCCATCCAAGATGATTTGAATAGCTTTTCTATTTCTTTTGCTCCATATAGATTTGTGAGGTTCAACTGGGGCTTGTTTGGATGCTCCATCAACAAATTGTTTAACATTGTTCTCTTCAAGAATCATCAATATTTTGAATTTCCAGGCTTCAAAGTGTTCTTTCCCATAGAACCTATCTGGTTGTGTATGCCATTGAAGATAGGAGAAAACTATTGAATATATATGAAGTCTGATAATTGAATTTTGCAGAGCCCTAGATCTGATAACTTGGCTTTGATACCATGTAATGTTCTGCAAATTCTTTGAACTTTGGATCAGACTTTTAATTTAGTCTTGAATTGTTGAGAATGATATCTTAATATTCTGAATGTTTTGGAATGTTGAGGAAGTTGACACCTTTGTTTAATGCAGATCCAATACTCTATAATCGATCTTGATTGAAGTAGAGTAACTTTGATTTACAATTCACTGGATGAAGATGCTTTAAGGAGTAGACTTAATTTTGTTTATGTGTCCTTCAAAACTGCATCACCATCCATCTAAATATCTAAACCAAGAGACTTCACCCTCAAAGGGCATGTCCCTATCCTTGGTCGGCTTTCATAACCTTTCTCATAATCAGCAACTTCAAGACTTAGTTTAACATTAGTCACTAACACACACATTGTGTTAGGTTGGTATTAATGCAAACAAATCTGGAAAAGTCGCCGCCTCATAAAGGAAAGAATGAGAATATATAGAGCCATTCGTAGACATCTAGATTTAGAAGAATAAGTGCGATCTGCACTTATAGACCTAGAGATTATCATGTTAAATTCTTAACAGATGCCCCAACTTGTGGCAACAGAGGAGAAAGTTGAACAATAGTGTTGGTCTCTTATTTTTGCCCATTGCTACTTCCATTTACACTCACAAAATTCATAACTAACTTCATGAACCTTAAAATTCGCACTTTCAACAATTTTATGTAGTCTTTTGTTGTAACACTTAAATGCTTTACTTTTAGAAGAATAGCCAAGGAAAATACCTTCATCTAATCTAAAATCAAACTTACCCAAATTATTGTCATCTCTTCTAATAGAATAAGGGCTACCAAATTTTTTTAAAGTATTTAATAGTTTTTGGCTTACCTTTCCATAGAACATAATGTGTCTTGTCATACATCACTCTTAATGAACTCCTATTTTGAATGCATACAGCTGTATGGACAACTTATCTCCAAAATGTGTTTACCTTCCCATAGCACATAATGTGTCTTGTTATACCTTGCTCTTAATAAAATTCTGTTTTGGATGTATACAATTATAGGGACAACTTCTCTCCAAAATGTATCCCTAGCTTTTCCTTCATTCATAAATCAACAAGCCATTTCTTGAACTGTTCTATTTTTCCTTTTCACAACACCATTTTGTTGTGGTGTTCTAGGGGTTGAAACTTGTCTTTTTATTCCATGTTGCCAACAAAACCTCACAAACTCATTAGAAGTAAATTCACCCCAATTATCTGAATGTGAACACCTGATCGTTGAGTCCATTTCATTTTCAACCAAGGGTTTAAAAACCTTAACTTATCTAGAGCTTCAGATTCTTCTTTGAGAAAAGCAACCCAAGTGATACATGCAAAATCATTCTATTAACAACATCAAATACCTCTTACCTTGTAGACTAGCTGTTCTAGTTGGCCCACATAGATCCATATGTACTAGCTCAAGAGGCTTAGACCTGGAATGTTCCTTTGGTTTGAAGGATGTTCTTGTTTGCTTCTCCATTTCACAATTTTGCATGTGATGTTTGCTGGTTTTTCTAACAGTGGAATATCTCAAATAACTTCCTTCTTGCTGATCTTAACAAGATTTTCAAAGATAATGTGCCCAAGCTTTTTATGCCAAATCCATGCTTCATCCACTTGAGTAGAACAAGTTTCATTGTTCGTACCATCAAGAATATAAAGATTATTTGTTGCCTTTATGGCATTAGCAATGTGTTCTCCTATTGATGCGAGTTTTGTATCACTTACATAGCATATTAGTAATTGGATATCCAATACGGAGTATCAAACATACAATTCCTCTCTTGAAAAGTTATTGCTCACGGGATATGAGAATAACTCCAATGTTCCTTACACTTGTGGATACTCACTCAGTTTATCAATTTGATTTGCTGGTAATCACATAGGCAGCCTTACGCTATTCATTCGAGAATGACTTGGACTTTGGTGGAATGATGGAGATGATGATGGGTTTGTGAAGTATGCGGGTGGTGGATAATGTTGATGGTGGTGATGATGGAGGATGTGTCTGCCAATGATGATGTTGGTGGGAAAGTGGTGGTGGTGGAAGGTGAATGGATGTGCACTGATATTTAACTTACTTCTCTAACTTCTCTTTCCAAACTTCGACTACCCAACTACTCACTACTCTACTCCTACTCCTACGAAGGGAAGGTTAGCAAATGGACGGGGATCAAACCTAATGAGAGCTGACCAATGGCCTCACTTCCACAGGTGCAATGATTCAAAGGAATAATAAACTAGTTTGCCACACAAAACTTCCCAATCAGCCGCTAGGATGCTAGTGGTCTAGTATTGATCCCTATCAAACATCTACCAATGCTACCATACAACTATCCATCTATTTTACTCTTGCTTAAACAACTTGAAATGAAATTTGCTTCGACTACTTGAAAAGAAATCTAACTATGTGAAAGTAGAAAACATGCAATAACACCCAATGTTCTTAATCAACATGCAAATCGCAACAATGAAGAAGAGAGCAATTTTGGTATTATCTTCGCAACAATTTCTCCAACACTTTACAAATGAGAGCAAATGGCCTTATATAGGGGCTAGAAATACAACGGACAGTGGAGATCAAAACAAGATCAACGATCCAAATTGGATCCTAAAAACTCTAATTAGGGTTGCCACCCCATCGGCCAATGAGAAGACGCCACCTCATCAATGGACCAATGAAAAAACTGCAAAAAGTGGCAACCAATGAGAAGGCACCAAAATGGTGGCCAATCAGAAATAAACACTTGTCCTATTCTAGAAGAAAAAGAAATTTGCCACTTGGGCTTACATCAAATGATTGTCTAATATAACTCTCCCCTTTTCTTTCATTTTCTTAGCTAAGGCAATGAACTTAGCTAGCCTTTCATTAACTTCTTCCATAGGGGGACAAGGTGTGTGCTTTGCCTTTAATTCTGCTAACTTCACCACGCTGCTTGTAGTATCCTTTCATGGTCCTTCTCATATTCCTTCGCAAATCCAATAAAAGCATTGAGAGAGGAAAGGGTGCCCAAATGCCTCTTCTTGATTGCAACCTTTCCTAACTCACCCAACCTTAATCCAAAATCTGTCTCGTTGACATCCTCTTCTCTGATATCCTCAAAATCAAGTGCCACCCCAACGTCGCTCATCATGGATGAAATAGAAGTGTCGATGCTTGGGCTGTGATGTGTAACTACCTTTTGTATATCCTTTTATGGTACCACCATTGGTATTGGTTATTCGCCTCATTTTTGAGAATAAGGGTGTTTTGGACATCATATCCTCTGTCTTTCTTAGTGTTTGTCCGCTTGGGATTCTTACTTTCACTAACATCCTCCATACTTGTCGCCCTATTACAGGATGGTAGAGTGGTGGACCAGAAGGCAAGTAAAACCAAGGGAAGCAATCCTTAGACTAGAACGAAAGAAGGATGTCAGCTTAAGGACCCCTTGCAACTCTAAATGATAAAAATTACCTTTACCAATAGCCAAGGGGGATTGTCCTTTAGTATGTCCTTCATTCGTATCATGTCCACTGCACCGATATTGGTGTCAGTTATTCGCTTCATTTTCGAGAAGGGTGTTTTGGGCATCATATCCTCTGTCTTTCTTAGTGTTTGTCCACCAGGGATTCTTACTTGCACTAACATCCTCCATACTCGTCACCCTATTACGGGATGGTAGAGTGGTGGACCAGAAGGCAAGCAGAACCAAAGGAAGCAATGCTTAGATTAGAACGAAAGAAGGATGTCAGCTTAAGGAGCCCTTGCAACTCTAAATGATGAAAATTCACCTTAACCAATAATTGTACAGCGACTTTTCGGAATTAGGACTATACCTCAAGAACTTCAAATCCACTTGCAAATCAGAAATTTATCATGTAATTCACCTCCAAATAAAATTACCCAACCTAGGGCAAAAATCGCAGCCCCTCTTGAAAATCAGAATCTTATCCTCCACAAATTTTGGCTCCCTCAAATTTCGGCTCCCACAAAATTCGCCAAGCAAGAAGAGTGCAGATCTGCTCTTGCAAAATCGCCAACACCTTGAGAAGGAGAAGTGACAAGTGAGGAGGAAATGGGAGAGAGGCCTCCTCTTATACCCAACTTTCTTACTCCCTCCAAGCTGGCCGACTTGGACCCTGGGAGAAAGAAAAACAATAATTAATGCAAAATTATGGCCCACAATTAAATACTTAGCTAAAATTTAATTTTTCCAAAATGAAAATTGCTTTTTTAAAAATTGCCAATTAGTTCCAAATTGCAAAAAGAAATTAAATAATGCCTTGGGGGTGTTAAATATTTCCATTTAATGAAGATTTCGTAATTAATACGTCATTAAAATTGGATTTTGGCTAACCAAAAGCCATTTTTCAATATTAAATTACCAATTTCATCAAAGGCAAAAAGTTTTCAAGGCAATTTAAATCTATTAAATCCAATCTTTTGCAATTTTAATTCAAATCGATTTTGCTAAGCAATTTTAGCATTTTAACACAAATAGAATTATTTCTCTAGAGCCTAAAAATCGATTTTGCAATTTACCCTCATTTCTACAAAATTAAAATTTTCATCAAAGCAAAATTTGAGATTTTCCAAAACTTAAGTTTAACAAAAAAATTTCTTTTTGAAAGATTATTCAAATTTACACAATTATATCCAAATTTTCAAAAAAAAATGTCTAAGTACAAAATTTACAATTTTATCCTGCCAAGTGTTGCTCTTTAAAATTTGATTGGCCTAAGGATAGAATTGGTTGCTCTGGAAAATCAAGCGGAACCGGGGTGAAAATAAGCCAAGTCCCTCCCACTGGCCTGAAGGTGTCCAAGGCTCAAAATTTTCAAAACTCAAAAAAAGACTTATGGACAACTTCAAAACTATTGCCGAGGCGATCAAAAAGGGGGTCCCCAAAAAATTTTGGGGCGATGGTGTGAAAACCTCAGAATATCTCCTTTACTAATAGTGCAACAATTTGAATTTAAAAAAATATCATATCCTTGATCACAAAGCTGACTTACACTGTTACGTTTCAGACCTCTGACATATAGCACATTCTGAACTTTGGTTTCACCATTATTCAACATAAGAGTACCTCTACCAACAACTCCAGCTGATGAACTACCTCCAAATCTGACTTTTTTTCACCATTCACTTTCTTAAGTGTATGAAATTTACTCAAGTCACTAATCATATGTCTAGAACCACCACTACCAACATACCAAATATCTTTTCCATTTCATGCAAGAAGATATCTTTTCCATTTCATGCAAGAAGAGCAGTTTGCAGAACTAAAGGTTTAAGAGATACCTCTAATATTTTCTTCTCCAAACTTCAACAACTCTTGGCTTGTTCTGAGTTTCAGCATAGTTAGACAGTCATGCAAAGTTACTTTTACAAAATTTTGCTGCATGGCCAAATTTTTTGCATCTATAACAAATAGCCTTGTAGTTTTCAAAAGATCCAGTGGTGCTCCTATTAGGGAAACTGAACTTTTTTCTAGCAAAAAATCTGCAACTAGTCGCTCTGTGACCAAAGTAATTGCAAGCAAAACAATATCCATAAAATAAGTTTTATTAGATCTGTTTGAGTGATCTTACTTGGAGGTAGGGGCTGCTCTCCAATTGTATTTTCTCTATCATTCCTTGTGACATAGAACATTGACCGGCTTCAAGTCCAATTCCTCTTTTGTCTGATGGTTTCTGTTGAGAAGCAAAAAGACTATCCAAGGACATGCTGCTCTTTTGATATGTTACTTATTGAGGATTTACCAATGTTACTAAGTGAAACACCTTCATCTTCTAACTTAACAAATCTTCTTTCATCTTAATTTGATTCTCCAAATCCTCTTGAATCTTCTTGGCTTCCTCATTTTGAATTTTTTAATCAATGAGGACTTCCTCAACTTCACAAAAGGCCATAGTAGTCTTTATTTTTCTTGACTTTCAACTTGTAGCAGTTCAATGAGATTCTGAATTTTCTTCCTAAGTTTCTTGATTTCAGCTAAAGCTGCCACCAATTCTACTTCTAAATGTATATCATCATGTTCTTGATTATTTAAATCTCCATCATCTTGGTTATCACCTTGAGTATCCTCCTCAGTCACACAAAAAATGTCACTTTCAAGATTTTTAGCATATATTATAAGTAATTGTTCCCAAATCTCTTTAGCTGTACCATAATGTAAATATCTCTCAAGCTCAGAATCAGCTAAACAACTTAGAATTACACTCATTGCCTTTGTATTACTGTCAAAGGCTATCTTCTCATTGGCAACATCTAAAGACTTCGTAGAAGACACATAATCAGCTCTAATACACTTCCAAATATCAAAGCCAAGATATTTTACATAAGTCAACATCCTATAACTCTAAACAGTAAAGTTAATATCATCAAACATAGGAACTCCACATTTTGCATGCTCTTAAAAAGAATCGCTGTCATCTTTTGAATAAAGGCTTTTCTTAAACTTATCAGATTTCCTATTTCCTTCTACAAATTTCCTAGACTTTCTAAGCTTTTGAGCTTATTTAAAAAATGTTGTCATATTCTCTCATAAGGACATTTTAAAGAAAAGTGACTTTCCCTCCCACAGGCAAGACATTTTAAGGCTAGTTTACATTTACTTTTGCCAAGTCATTTCTTCAGCTTCCTTACAAGATAAGCTATTTCATCATTTGAATCCTCTTCTGAACTTTCAATTGGTTTTTGCTCTCTCTTTTCCACTTTTAGTAGCCTTAAATGCAGTTTTCTTTTTGACAACCCTTCAACATTTGTCTGCATTTCAAATGCAGTCAAGATACCGTGCAGCTTATCCACAGTAAGTGTATCGAAATCTATTGAAGTCTGACATTAATTCAACAGAAAAGACATTGGCATTAAATTTCAAAGGAAGAGTGCGTAGAATCTTATGAACGATGATCTTTTCATCAATTGTCTCACCAAGTCCTTTCAAAGCATGCACAACTTCATCAACTCTTACGAAATAGGCAGCAACACTCTCATCTTCTTTCATACAAATGCCTTCAAAAATCGTCGTATGTGTTTCAACTTTTGCCTTCCTAACTTTACCATCACTATGATAAGCATTGAATAGTTTGTCCCACACTTCTTCGGCTGAATCACAGTGCATTGATTTGACAAATTAAGATTAACAAAGACCACATAAAATTGCATTCATGGATTTGGATTATTTTAATGCCCTTTTTCACAGCAGCATCAGTATGGGGTAATGCTAGAACAATATAACCATTGACCACACTCATATAAACATCACAACCAAGACACATAATGTAGGTTTTCATATGAACACTCCAAAAGGCATAGTTTGTTCAATCAAAAAGAAGAGCATGGGTTGTGGCCAGACCTTCTAAGGCACTCATGGTGACACACAATAGACCTACTCTCAGGCTTTTAAGCTTTTTAAGAGAGAACCTGCTCTAATACCAATTGAAAAAAGAAAATACTTAGAGGGGTGCGGGTGAATTGGTATTTTAAATTTTAACAATAGTTAGAACAGATTCACAAAAGTAAAATTGAGACAACTCCCAAGAATTATTACGTGGAAACCCTTTGGGGTAAAAACCATGGTTCACTAGTAAACAAAAAGAGCTACAACCCACTCCAAACAGAGCTACAACTCTTATCTTAGCAATCATACAAGTTTAGGCTTCAACGTTTGCCACTTAAACAATAGATGATACACCAGTCATATGGCTACAACCATTTGCTATTAATAAGAAAGAATTTCAACAAAAAGAAACAGTTTGTCATTGGCCCAGCAGTCCTTCAAAACTTTAGAAATGATTCCTCCAAAACAACATTCTCATTCATTAAGAATGAAGGGGAACTTGATCAACAATCTTGACTAAAAGGAAACGCCACTACTCCACATCTAATCAACAACCTTCCTTATATGTATATGTATATATAAAGTCTTCAGCTTCTTTTAATACAAAGAACTTCAACTTCTGCACACAATGTTTGAATCTCTATATATTACTTATAAAAAACAGGTCTGTATATTTTACTACTCTTTTAGCACCTTTTTTATTATTGTCCACACCACAGTATGCACATACTTTCCTCTTTTTTACCCAACAAAACTTAAAAAATGTCTCCCTAGTGGTTATCTAGCATTGTTTCCCAGCAGTCATTGCACACAGTTGTTGCACCCCTAAATCATTTGCTCTGCTCAAAATTGAAAAACAAAGCACATCTATTTCCCATATACCTAAATGCACCAAAAAGATGTTTTTAATTCATCACTAAATATTCATTTTGTAACACTCGCTTATTATTTTTGTGACAGTTGATTATCTTGGTGTCAGGCCTTTGTGAATGATTAGAAAACGGTAGAGTTTTTCAAATCCCAGACATTTATGGATTCCACAAATATTTATAATATGTAACAACAGATGTGGTGCATATATGGAAGCATCATAAAACTGAGACATATGAACCCTTTGCCAGCTCACTGAGAACTGCCAAAAACGATTCCAACACATACAGTTATTTTCATTGAATGGTTACTTTAAAAAATTTAAAAGGAATGCTCAAAAGAAACGTTGTTGCACACAGTCACAAAGTTATGCCAGTGTCATTTGGCCAAGAACTGCTCCAACTCATAGTTCCAAGAATCATGGCAATTCACGCGATTCATGCGATTCGGTGATTCAATTCAAGCCAAACGATTTTTTGTGAATCGGTGAGTTAAACCAGCGATAGAGGGTTTATGAAATAAGTTACACACTAAATTTCAAGGGTTTCTTTTATTTGCCAATTTGTGGCCGATTCCATTCCGATTCATGGCCGATTCACGATTTGATTCAGTCTTGCCGATTCCGATTCTTGTTACTTTGCTCCAACTAAACAAGTTTCACTTTAATGCACAGCTGGAAATGCACAGTTGATAATTACAAATGCCATTTTTGCTGACCATTATTCAGTTTGCAGATAGCACCAGATTCTTAGATGCCCATGACCATCTGTCACTTCCAAAGATTCCTATCATTACAATCTCAGTCACAGTCATTCACCTAAAACTGAGAAACACTTAAAGAATTGACATTTTAAGTTATCATTTAAAATCCAAACAAATAACATTAACTGCCATTGTCACTTCATGAGACATGGCAGATGACAATGTCAAGCTCGAATCATACATAAAGGCATGGCAGATCGAAGTTCTGAATTACTGAGAAAACCATATACACAATTTGAAGATGTCTACGACACACACATGGATGGCAACCAACTAAACTGGAATATTTGTGCAACATGACAAAAGAACCATCAATAACAACGGTGACATCAAGGAAAAATGCCAACAAGTACAAGTTCAGCTTGCTGGGCTCAACTTTGTATGCTATTGTGAAGAAACTTTATGGAAATCAATGGATAGTTTTCAATCAGCTTTCATACTAATACCCTACTGACCATTACGAATCAGATAAGGTAGAGATTTATATAGTCATCCCACTTCTGTAGACATCATAGGAGGTTGGAGTGGTATCTAAGCTAGTTGTAGGAACCCTATTGGTTCTACCTATTGGAAACTCAATTCTAGATGTTTGACATTCCGTCAAATAGTTATGCAATATATGTCCTGATTTTGTCAATGTATATGCATTAATTTATTTGTATTTGAATCATAGTTTCGAGAATCGCCCGAAAATTGCCTGAATCACCGGTTTGGCGATTTGGTTCAGACTAGGCAATTTTTTTTGGACCGTGCATTGTCTCATCTGATTTTTTGGCATGAATGATTCATGCCAAAAATCGCTTGAATCAGTCCTAAAAATTGGCCACGGCATGCAATAAAGTTGGCTTCATTTTTTTTAAAAACACACATTTTTTTTCCTTCTTTTTGGCCTTTCCTCTTTGTTTTAACCCTAAAGGGCCTTCTGATTGTTAAGCATAAGTAGAAGAGAGGAAAAGTGAGAGAGAAGAAAAACCACAAGTTTCCAACCAATAAGAAGGAAGAGCACCAAAGAGATCAAAAGTCCATCTCGGGAGGCCATAAATTGCATTGTGAGCATTAAGGAGTCAATATTTACACTCCTCAACTCATTTGCAAGAGTTAAGTGCTAATTTTTTTTTTTGCATGTTAATGTATTATGCATATTTTGTTAAAAAAAATTAGTTTTCATTTGCAAATCTTGAATGTTTTTTAGTTTTACTAAATTGCAAACTAGGGTTTGTTGTTTTGTAGCTTTTGTTTATTAGTTTCAAACTTTGATATTTTACATGAATTTTCTAATTGCAGCAGCCCTTTGCTTTCATTTTCCACAATGGGTGAAAAAGATGAATGTTGTAAATATACCGAAGAGTTTCTAGGAAGAAACAAATTTCAAATGAAATGTATGTTTTGTAAAGAAATAAATTCTGGAGGTATTTATAGATTCAAATACCACATTGCTGCTATACCTGGCAATGATATTACAATTTGCACTCAACAAACTATTGAAGGCAAAACGCACTTGTTTAGTGGCATTAGAAAAATATGAACAAAAGAAATTGAATAAGAAAATGCAGCTTGAAGGGTTAAGGGCTATTGGCTCCCATGCTCCAGTAGCCGCATCTGCATCTGCATCAGCTTCCACATCTGTAGGTTGTGTTGGAGAGGGTTCTTCCAAGCCTCCTTTTCGTCCTAGTTCTAGTGCTCATGCGAGTGCTAGTGCTAGTCGGTCTTATACTGAGACTAAGTCCAACTCCAACCTATTGTAGTCTAGAGTGCGGAAACACAGAATGGATAGTTACATTGTGCCCTGCACTACTCCTGGCTCACAACCCACACTTGAGGGCATGGGTTTGAACAAAGAGATTCATGATGCTGCCAGAAAAGAGATTTGCAAATTTTGGTACTTTTGCAACATTCCATTTGTTGCAGCCAGGTAATTGGTTCTTTTTTCTTTGTTTTCTTTAAGGTTAAACTTAAAAGTAATACTTTAATTATATCTACTTGTTTTATGATTCATTGATTAATCATAGATTCGCTTTACAAGCTTACATAATGATTTGACATTTAAATTTCTAATCATTATCTATTTGTGATAGGGCTCCTTATTGGCAAAACATGATAGATGCAGTTGCTATTTGTGGTTCGGGGTTTAAAGCCCCAACTGAGGCTGAGTTGAGTGGGTATCGCTTGGATGATATAGTAGAGGATATGAGGGTTGAGCCTAAGGCGAACCGAAAAGAGTGGATCGAAAAGGGTTGCACCATCATGATTGATGGTTGGACAGATAGGAGGAATAGAAAACTCCTCAATTTTCTTGTATCCTGTGGAGATGATTGATCATTCTACTTTCCTACATACATAATTGTGAATCGTGATTGAATATATTATATTTCAAATTTTAATTTGTTGATTGCTAATTTGTTGATGATCCATTATATTTCGTTGTTTTGTAGGATATACCATGTTTCTCAAATCCATTGATGCTTCCACTCATATAAAAAATGCCACATACTTATGTGAGGTTATTGAGGAAATCATAGTAGAGGTGGGAGAACAACATGTGGTGCAGGTGGTGACAGATAATGTAACAAGTTATGTTGTTACAAGTAAACTTTTAACTTTTCAAGTTTTGAAAATAAATTTATTTGAATTTTGAACTTTTTCTAATTCTAAGTTTCCTAAGTTCTAACATGTTTGAATTTCTAATTAACTTAAAATTGTTGTTGGTACACTTTTGATGGAGAGGCACCCCTCCATATTTTGGTCCCCTTGTGCGGCACACTACATTGACTTCATGTTGGAGGAAATTGGCAAGCTTGAGTGGGTCAAGTCATGTATCAAAAGGAAAAAAAATATATGCAAGTTTATTTATAATCATTCATTTGTCCTTAGCACAATGAGGAAGTACACAAGAGGCAAGGAGTTAGCTCAGCCAGGCATCATGAGGTTTGCCTCGAATTTCATCACACTGTAGTCCTTGTTGACATCAAGGGACGATTTGAGGAGCATGTTTGTTGGGTGGAGCAAATTTCATCTTCCTATGCTACGACCATTGTAGGGGTAGATGTGGTGAATTCAATATTTGATGATGATGGATTTTGGAAACCTGCTAAAGAAATCCTTAAGGTAATCTTATTGCAATTTAACATTTAGTATTTTACAGTTTACTATTTAGTATTTAATATTTAATATTTAATTGTTCAATGATTTAGTTTTACTTTAAGTTATATTATTTTATATGTAAGTTTTGACTCAAATTTTCGTTTTACTTTATATGCAGGTCACTGAGCCCCTTGTACCTCTCCTACGAATTGCTAATGGGGAGAAGCCCTCTATGGGCTACATATATGAGGGCATGGATAGGGCCAAGGAGATCATTAGAGCCCAGTATGTAGGAGTGCAGAAGAAGTATGCCCCTATTTGCGATATCATTGATAGGAGATGGAAGAATTAGCTCCATCGACCCATCCATGTAGCAGCATACTTTTTGAATTTGGCATTTTGTTTCTGTCCTGACTTCAAGGCGGATGAGGAAGTTCTCACCAGCTTATATACAGTGATCCAAAGGTTGAGTACTAATGAGGATAGCAAAGCTGCAATCATTGAGCTCGACAAGTTCAATAATAAAGAAGGGCCACTTTTCTCTAGCAGGATGGCCATAGATGCTCGGACAACAATACAGCCAGGTAAAAATTAAATAATATATTCATGAATCTAAAGTTTATGACTTATAAGTTGTGTATTTTAAATTTTAATTGTTGATTATGCAATTTTAGAGTTGTAAATGATACTAATTGTTTTTGTTTTCCCTTATTTCAGATAGATGGTGATAAATCTTTGAGCCCACAACCCCAAAACTTCAAAAAATTGCCATCCATATTTTGAGTTAGCCAAGCAACGCTTTTGGATGTGAGCATAGTTGGTCCATGTTTGAGTACATCCACTCGAAGAGAAGAAATAGGTTGACTATGCAGAGGCCGAATGATCTTATCTTTGTTCATTACAACCTTCGTCTTAGGATCAGACAAATTTTGGGTGTTGACTCTTCTCCGATCATTCTAGAGGAGATTGATTCAGAATCAGAGTGGCTCACAGAGGTTCTGGATCCAGTCTTCACTGAGGAAGACCATGAGTGGGTTGACCAGGTGGATATAGACGTTGAGGCTATGGCCGTGGCACAGGAGGCAACTAGAGAACGTTCAAGCACTGGTAGACGCACACGCGCACGCGCAGACACAGGTCATAGCGATGTTGTTCGTAAGCCCATCTCAAATGCAGGGGATATGGTTCAGCGGTCCTCTAGGACCTACCTTAGACATCTTTCTAGTAGGTAGACTGGATACTCAGAGGCTGAGGTTGAGGTTGTGACTGAGCTTGAGGATGATGATGAGACTTTAGCTGGAGCCTTGTTTTATCATTTTGTTTATAGATATTGATACTGATAGACATACATTTCATGGATCTTCATCTTAGATTCTTACATACATTTATGATTTGATATCTTATGGATCTTCATCTTACATACATTCTATGATTTGAATCAGTATGATCATATGATTTCTATTTACTTCAGTGTAATGTCCCATTTTTCTAGGACATTATATTTCAGTGTTGCCAGCTCACTTTGCCTAGGTTTCGGGGCCAAAAGGTTCTTTATGGGGTTTAGTTCGAGATTTGGCCTAGAGATTTCTAGTTTCGGACCCATCAGAGTAGTTATGGCAGGTTGTCTAGATGCTTATTATTTTTAGTAAGTAAACAGAGCTCAGTATTCGTGATATCTCAGTGTTGGGTTGGAAGTGTCTCGCTGAGAGCTTTCCAACGAGCTATTGCATGTGCTTATCTGAGTTCGTTTGGTCAGTTATTTTAATGCCTAACGATTATATGGTTTACTGGCTAAGTGACTTTAAAATTTCATTTAACTTGTCACTTTATTTTAAAAGTACTATGTTCATTTAAGTGACTAAAGGACAAAAAAGGTGCTTTATCCCACATTGCTTAAAGATGCGTGCATCATATTGGGAAAAGTGATAAAAGTACAACCGACTCTACAGAGGAGGATATGAAGATTGAATATTTAAAACAAATATTAATCTGGGAGCTAGAAATAGTTGCTAGTCATCTCTTCGAGGTCGCAAACCCTTGAAGAATCTTTGAAGGTTGGACACAAACCTAGCCTTCTTACAGGTTTATTTATAATTCCAATCTGACTGTTATTTCTATGTATAAAATTGAATTACTTGGATTGTTGCATGTTATTGTATTGCTGTTATATAATACAATAACATATTTTGGCAGATTGTTGTGTTAACTCCTGATTTATATATGTACTTTTTTTATTATTGGAGAAATAAAACAAGTTTTCTAAGTTTCTTTGTATGCAAATCTGTGGGTTACAAGTCGTTTAAGATTCTGAAATTTGTATCAAATATTGGTTTCCTGTTCGAATTTAAATCTGCACTTTTTATCACGGTTTTTTTGGTAAAATATCCTGAAAGGGATATTACAGTGGTATCAGGGCCAAAGGTCTTGCCAGCCTGTGAGGTTCAATAATAGTCTGGCGAGATTCCTATTTGAAGAATTCAAAAATTGTGAATAATGCTTTAAGTTGGAGCCAAGCTATTGATTTCAGGAACTTAGCATTGGGGTAGATACATATTTTGTGCTTTGCACATATCTAGTTCAAGAGCAGCGCCACCGCATTGATATCAAGGTATACCCATCAAAAATATTCTCATTTGGACTTATTGCATGGACGGGCAATGATGTTCTAAATAGAAGGTTGAGACTCCTGGCAAAACAAAAAGGCTACAAATTTGACGATACTGGCCTTTATCCAGTCACACAATCTACAGGGGAAAAGGTTACAGAAAAGGGAAGACGTGAGATTCTGGGAAGTACAAGACAAATTTAGAAAAGACAAACTCATTCCAGGAGAAGGTTAGCGGCAGTAGTGTCATCATATGTACGTAGGAGTTGGAGAATTGCAAAAACACTAGTTTAATAACAGCAGCTCGGATGTTGGTAACACGCCAACGATTAGTGTTATTTTTTGATAGCCGCGGTTACTTCAGAGTTCGCGGGAATCAGTTTGGTGTTATATTTGAGAGCCCTATACATTTTTCATAGTCGGTATTTGCCAAGATATTAGCAACAACATGTGGCGGATTCTCCAGGCGTTTATTTGAAGGACGTGAGGGAGTCCCTGTGGTGCCACAGGTAGGTTTTAGAGAGGAAAGAAAACGCAACTGGCCAGTTACGAAGACAAGCTAGGTGGTCACAGGTCAGTTTATAACAGGATACTCTCATGCGAAGGCAGTATAACCGCATGGATATAGGGCATAGATGTGAGCCATAACGTAGAAGAACCCGAGGTTACTCTACCCACGTCAGTGAACAGTCTTCGACTAGGTTGTTGCAATTTTTGTGACGTTGAACAAGGAGCAAGTCCATGTCCTGGACTCTGCACGATATTCTCCTTGAATGTGGGTTGTGTTTGGATAAGAAGGCAATATTCTACGGAAGTATTATAGTTATAGCGGAAGTGGTCTTCCAAGCTAACACCGCGGGTAAGCACAGACTAGTTGGGTTGGACGGGTTGGACCTGTCTTTCTATCCAAACGCACGAGAGAACACGACCTGTAGCTGTGGGTTGGAAACACTTCCTCGTCACGACCTCTCCTCAGTCCAAACACACGGGAAGGATTAATGTTAGTGCAGTTGGCTTTCATCTGAGGTGGATTCTTTTCAAAGTATTGCTGATGATTTATCGTGTTAAAACTTAGTGTTCAATTTCCAGCAGTAGTACATATTAATTCTTTCACTGAAGTGTTATGACTGCATGACAAGTGTCTGTTAAAATATCTCAATATTAGCACTGAATTTTATGGTCAGTTTTAGTTAAGAATTCTACAGGGGTAATAGAGCATAACCAAGTTGTTTGACAACTCATTGACAATATAACCTGGAGTATGGAATTGAACCCATTGGGCAGGAAGTGCAAAGAATATTACAGTGGGTAGTCAACTAAGAGATATACTCAGAGACTCAAACGGGTGGCAGACAATCTTCAACTGGACTCTCATTATCTGCCAATCAATCAAGAGGAATCTACCAAGTCTGACAGTTTTCCTATTGAAACCTTTTTCAATAAGTCTTCCACAGTTGAAGCCATTCAAGACATTTGGGCATTTTTTTTTTCTATTTGAAGTGCCTCATGGTGCAGCTGGAGGAGTCATAGAAAACTCAGTAACCACTTATTTAAAGATTAGGTTTCCTGACAAGCGTTTGACAAAATTACCTTAAGCAAAAAATTAGTGTATTTCATTATAAACAGCAGAGAATTATTACAGAGGTTGACAAGGCTTCTTCATTCAGCCAGAACAGCGGTAGAAGGACGTAACAGGTTCACTGTAGGTTGATCATGGATGTTGTTCATTTCTGTGTTGGGCTGTAGTTAACATCAGCTAGACAAAATTGCAAATGGGGGAAAATATATGGCTACAAAAAGGTCAAGGAAGACATTGTTAAGTCGCAGCAGCAGTTAGGACAAAATTTCCAATCCAACATGAGGACTGAAATAATGCACATATATGATGAATACAACAAATTCCCTCCACAGATTCGGAAAGAATTGTCTTTCATGGACTATGTTGACTTTCAACTAGAGCTACAAAACAAGACAGATATGATAAGAAACAAATACTATGAATTGGCCCGATATCTCCTTGCAGAGGACAGGTACAGAAATTTACATAAGGAAGCCATTGATCAACTTGATAATAGTACTAAAAGGAAAGAGGAAAAAGAGGTCCCTATAGTATCTAGAAGCCTCTATGATGAATTCCTAGCAGTTAGTGACCATCATACAGCTGACCTTATGGAGGGCAAAAATCAGACCTTAGAAAACAAATCAAAAAATTCATTTGATGACAATGAATCCCAAGATCATGATGTGGATGGACACGCAACCACCTTGGAAGTGGAAGAGTGTGACCATCATATAGCTAACCTTATGGAGGGCAAAAATCAGACCTTAGAAAACAAATCAAAAAATTCATTTGATGACAATGAATCCCAAGATCATGATGTGGATGGACACGCAACCACCTTGGAAGTGGAAGAGTGTGAAGATATTGTTATATCAGCATCTTCTACCCCGTCAGTTGAGCCATCCTATGAGGTGCATAGCAACAAAACCCTAGATATTGAGGAGTGCCTAGATGATAGCATACACGATGTTGCTTATCATATGGTGAGTGACATTGATTCAGCCTCATATCACAGTGCGGATGACAAATTGAAAGATTTGTGTAGAATTGTTTCATCACAAGGGGATCATCATTTAGCAAGCCAATTGAAGGTTAATGATAGGATGGTTGCCACAACTGTTAAGCATTTTGATGTTGCTCATCAAATGTTGGCCACCTATGGTTGGAGTACTCCTTTAACAGATGAGCATGGTGATAGTGTTTTTCTCCCTTGTAGAGATACATGCACTCCGAGAAGCGATTGAAATGATGAAACAAAATTACCTACAACTACTTGCAGATAGAGATTTTCTTCTCGAGTGGGATTGCATTTGTTATGTTGCATTGCAAGGAAATGAGGAGAAGGTTGATAAGCTCACTCAAGAATGGACTCTTTGCAGAGTGCCCAGTTGGCACTTTAAGAGTCACAATTACAGATTGAGAAGCTTACAGAGGAGTTGAGTTTGGCACAATCTCCACCAACTGCAGATACAATACAATTACATACAGAGTCGGTTGATAAGAATTGTATATCCATGGGTTGTAGTAGGGATGTGGTTACATCTATCACAAATATTTCAGCTGGGATGAGTACCTTGGTGGAGAACAGTAGAGAACCACTAGTTGTATCGAGTTCTCCTAAGGTTAGTGTCGTGACAGTTGATATAGGACAATCTACTAGTAGCTCATGTCACAATGGTAGATTCTCCTAAGAGTTGTGTGGTAGTACACGACGCTACTCTGTCATCCACATAGGGCATTTGTAGAGTGTCATCTGGTTGGGAGTATAGCTCTCATGTTGATTTGTTTCCATCTCTTGGAAGCAAATCTATCACTTCATTCCATGCAGCTGATTTTGGATGCCGGCTTGTTGATTTTTAGAGGGATCAGCTGCTCGATTCAAGTGTTTTTAGTGATGAGCCATTGACAGAGGTTGGAGCATTTTACCGCGAATACACAGTGAGGAGTGCTTATCATTTTTCTTTTGACCCCTGCACAAAGGACTTGATGATGCATCGGTGTGGGTTGGTTCCAGAATTATATCATCCTTTGTGGGATGGGTATTCACCATCTTCGGAAGGTGGGATTAGCGGATGCAAGCATCCAATTCAGCTATTTGTGGGGGATTACTTGTAGGGAAAGCTATCGATTATACATTATGCTGATATGTATCCAACATGGTTTGCTACTTCTATGTCACAAAGTTCTCTTATGGGTACATGGTTACAGGACGACTATGGTGTTAGTTGGCATGATGGTTTGGTTAGTTATCACATCCATGGGAGTTTAGCGGGAGCTGTAGAGAGATGTGTTATAGACACTACCAGGTATTTTTACCTCTATATGGCGAATGGATGTGGGGTTCGATTGTCTTGGGATCCAGGTGGCGATAGGTTTGACACGATGTATTGGTTGATCGGGGATCCAGGTGTTAACAATATCTTACATCTAGTGGATTATGTTGTGACTATGATCTGTGTGTTTCAGCCTTCTCACACATCAGAGTTCTAGAGATTAGGATTACTCTGTTTCCATGAGGGTGATATAGTGGAGTCAGATAATATTGCCAGAGTGGTACAGTGGTACAGTGGTGCAAATATTACAAGAGTTGGTCAATGGTATCTTAGACAGCGCACAAGTTCTTGCTTGGGATCCAAGTGGAGCATCCATATGTATTGCTTTTTATCGGGGAGCTTGTTGGAGAGTTGGGTTGCTATCATCTTCGGGTGGATATTGGTATATTATTGAGCTCCCATCTTCACTCAATAGTAGAGATTCACAAGGTCGCTCATGGAGGGAGGCTTTCATCCTGACTGAGGGTATTGGCACATAGGGCAGCAGCACATGGCAGTTGGTGTCCATTTATGATGAGACTTGGAATCCTAGCATTTAGTTATTTGGTACATTGATTTCTATTGTACTATTTCACCATTCTGAGTTTGGAGAGATGCATGCCGGGGTATATCGATTGAAGAGTAGACCCCCATTCTCGAGGCAAGTATGGAATCCTGGCATTTGATTTCAGCTGATATGAGCGGATTGCTTGAGGGCAAGCAATCTTTGAGAAGGGAGGCTTTGTAATGTCCCCTTTTTCTAGGACATTATATTTTAGTGTTGTCGGCTCACTTCGCCTAGGTTTCGGGGTGAGAAGGTTCTTTATGGGGTTTAGTTCGAGATTTGGCCTAGACATTTCCAATTTCAGACCCATTAGAGCAGTTATGGCAGGTTGTCTAGATGCTTACTATTTTTAGTGAGTAAATAGAGCTCAGTATCCGTGATATCTCAGTGTTGGATTGGAAGCGTCTCGCCAAGAGCTTTCCAACGAGCTATTGCATGTGCTTATTTGAGTTCATTTGGTCAATTACTTTAGTGCCTAACGATTATATGGTTTACTGGCTAAGTGACTTTAAAAATTCCTTTAACTTGTCACTTTATTTAAAAAGCACTATGTTTATTTAAGTGACTAAAGGACAAAAAAGGTGCTTTATCCCACATTGCTTAAAGATGCGTGCATCACATTGGAAAAAGTGATAAAGGTACAACTGACTCTACATGGGAGGATATGAAGATTGAATATTTAAAACAAATATTAATCTAGGCGCTGGAAATAGTTGTTGGTCATCTCTTCGAGTACGCAAACCCTTGAAGGATCTTTGAAGGTTGGACGCAAACCTAGCCTTCTTACAGGTTTATTTATAATTCCAATCTGACTGCTATTTCTGTGTATAAGATTAGATTACTTGGATTGTTGCATGTTATTGTATTGCTGTTATATAATATAGTAACATATTTTGGCGGATTGTTGTGTTAACTCCTGATTTATATATGTACTTTTCTAATTATTGGAGAAAAAAAAAAAGTTTTTTAAGTTTCTTTATATGCAAATCTGTCGGTTACAAGTCGTTTAAGGTTCTAAAATTTATATCACATATTGGTTTCCTGTTTGGATTTAAATCTGCACTTCTATCACAGTTTTTTGGTAAAATATCCTGAAAGGGATATTTCATTCAGCTAGCCTAAAATTTACATTTTACATGTAACATAGTTACGTATGTGATGGATTTATCATTTATGTTCCACGTTTATTCATGCTAAGTTTTAACTTTCTATTTGATGGTGTTATAGCGTGTTTAAGTTATATTCAATAAAGGGTACATGAAATAAGTTTTAAATTGTTGAAGTCTAAATTTAAAAGGTTTTTTTAAATTTGCCGATTCATAGCTGATTCATGGGCGATTCATGGCTGATTCATGATTCGATTCAACCTTGCCGATTCCGATCCGATTTTGATTCTCGTTACTTTGATTTGAATAGTTCTTGGTAGTTTTGCAAATCTAAGACATAAATAGGTGCACAAATCCTAAAAAGGTTAATAACTATTTATTAGGCATTCACATTTCATGATCTTTCAATGAAACATTTTCAATAACAAATTCATTTACGTCATCCTTTGTTAAAATTAATTAAGGGAACCTAGAAATGTATCTGCATTCAATGTTGACCAAGTAGATAACATAGGATATTGTAGTAGCATGAATGTTGGTTTCTTTGACTTTAAGGCCTGAAGAATAATATTGCTGGCCCCAAGAGGCAAAACGTGCCTGGTCCCTTTTAAACACAAACCCTAAACTACTAATGTTGCCACTGGATATGATCTTACAACTCTCTATTCAAAACCCAATAGTCAAAATAATTAAAGCTGATTGCAGCAAAAACATTATACTCCTGCCGCCTTTGAAAATAATCAGACTCCTGCGGCCTTTGAAAATAGTTGATTAAATTGCTATCAGTGAAGGTTACACATGACCACCTTATGCAGCCATTGATTGCACAATTCACCTAGCATTTAACAAGTTCGAAGTGCCACAATTTCCTGCAAGAATTATCAATTCTCAAAGACAAATTCAGATCACCCTCACCCATTACCTTCAGCCAAGAAAATGAAATTCACCAATGCAAAGAGATAAATCGACTTTCTTCATGAAAGTCATTATATCTACTCCAACTCTATCAAACCAAAGGCTTCAAGTATACAGCCAACATTACTTACATGCACTCTGGCAACATAAAGCAACCATATTTCAAATATTTGAAATAATATAAATAATAGCTTCCCCAATTAATGTTGGCACCAAAAACATAAGCTCATTAATTAACATTAATGACTTGGTTATAAAATATAGTTTTAAAACCATAATATTAATTTAGACTTAACTAATAATCGCAAAATCATTAATATAATTAAAAGCACCAAATTACCAAATCAACTCCACAACTTGACAGAATCTGTACTAGAATGTCCTGCCAAAAATAGTATTTGACCATGAATAGACTTACCATGATTAGTAAGTACTCCATTTTATGTGAATGGTGAAGACAGAAGTAGGATCCCAAAATAACATTGTGAAAGTGACATGCCACCACCTTTGAGACTAATCAACTCATAACTAACTAATAAAAAGTTAAGTCCTAAACAAGAATCTCTACAGATGAACCCTACTAAAGTGGAAATACAATCTATGGCTTGCCCACTGAGACCCTTGAACCCTCTCATTACCCTACGAAGGTCACTAATATGCTAATCCTAATTGCAACCCAAGGTGAGCTAAAATGAGGACATTATAGTCTGCCCTTCCAAAATTGCTTGTCCTCAAGAAATCACAACAAAAATGAAACTCGACCACACTAGAAGACCAAAAATAAGTTAAGTACCGTCCCACATTGGAACACACACTACTTAAGTACCAAAATAACCAAAATTGCACATAAATGAACAATAATCCATTTGTCCAATCTCTACGCACTAAAACCCTACATATGAAACAAAACATGTACATGACGATCAAAAGTACACTACCTGTAAACCACACCATGTACACTCCCATACTCCCTAAAAACCCCAGACCAAAATCTTGATGCATGCATAGCATCCCACAACCCTGAAGAGTGTCTACCCAAATATAACTAGATGTCAAATCCTAAAATGAAGCCTACCAAGAGAAATAACACCAAACTTTAGCCTTGTTGATTGGATCCCAACATCACCATGTTGCTAATGGTGAAGCAACCCAATGGGATCCATACAACCTATAGTGCTAACCCTACCACCACTTGGATCCCAATATAAATGAAACTCATATCCATCCATCATAAGGAGGTAAGGGTATTTAAAAGCATTAATGACACTAAATCTCATACTATGCTTTGTATGTCCTCCTTGATGTGTTACCACAACAAGTAGCCCCCCCTAACTTGCAGCTACTAAATCCATCAATTGAAGATGGCATATACCCATCCCATAGAGGGTGGTAAAATCCTAGAAGTAGTCCACATCAATGCATCACCAAGTCCACTACATGCACATCAAACGAAAAATGATGAGCACTATATACTATGTAGTTATGGTAAAAGGCTCTTATCTCTGTCAAAGGCTCATCACCAATGACACGAGAATCAGAAGATGGCTCCAATTGCTCACCCTAGAGAACTGATTAGGAAGGGTCTCTAGTAACCCTCTCTACAAAGACAACCAAGAAATCTCTCCGAGGAAGCATTGTAGTCAAAGTTTCTACATTTGCTCCCACTAAACAATGAATGCAATGAGAACCTTAGATGAGAGTAGCCTCGGTGACTCCAAATGTCCCTTCTTGAAATTCCAAACTCTTAAGCAGATACTCAATAAATGTATCTATGCAATAGAAACAACATGAGGTAGAATAAACCTATTCCCTTTCAACTCTTAGCTGATCACTTTGATTTTGTGACACAACCAGTTGTCTATCAGTATTAGCTGTACAAGATTAAGAGACCAATTTGATTCTAGGAGAGGGAGACAACTCAACATGAAAGCCATACTCCCAACCTAATGTCACTATTCAAGTCCCTCTATGCAAATAATAGAGTAGTAATATCTACTAACACAAAACTCTATGGTGAATTGACCACTGCCACACAAGAGTTATCAATAATGTGTCACACATCATCTGATAAAGTGCTAACCAAGGGAAAACCTAACATAACAAGTGAATCTTTGCAACTCTCAACCAAAGTACTCATCTTGATTAAGTCTACTACACCTAAATCTATGATGGATGTAGCAATTCCTCACTACAACCCCTAGACATCAAATCATCACCAACTGCCAATGTGGAAAATTGAATTGTACTTGAAGCTAGTGAAGATTGTACTCGGCTCAAATCCACAGTAACCTCATGTAATTGTGTCTATGAGACATAAAGAGCCGACTGGGTGCTCTCCAATAATGTTGTAGTCACCTCAAGCTCACGAGTGAGCTCATCTACCCCCTTTTCCTTTCGCATCAATGCATCGTAACAAGTGCAACCCCACTCAAGAAGATAGTCTATGTTAGCTGCTGCAAGTAATTATGTATCATTATCTTGATAGCTTCTCAGAGTGAATGGATCTCTACAAGGGAAAGGTCACTATAACCATACTCATCCAACATAGAATTGCTCCAACCAAATAGGCTAACATCTAACGAGTAACATCAAAATGCTCAATGGTTGTGGCAATTTGACTGTCATTCACCTTCAATTGCCCAGCCAAATGATGTCTTTCAAAATCATGACTACCCTACAAGCTCTTTGAACCACAATCCACACTGGGACATTAAGCTATATCAACATTGCTCAACTCATGACAAGTAGCATCATGTGTGATATCATCTTTGCACACATCAACAACCGAGGTACTATTGCTAATCACAAAAAAAAGATGGCTCATCTAATAAAAAGGAAGTTGCTGCTACAACAATCTCCCGGCACACTCCCACTTCTCATATAACTTCACGGCCATCCCAAAAATGATCTTGGGCCTTATTATCAACAAATGAATTTTCTTATTCATTTTCTAAGGTCTGATATGAAAAATCAGACTCATTATAGCATGAGTCTTCATTATAAATTGCATAATTAGTACCCAAATCTCGAGTACCAACATCATCCACACGTGAACTCTAGGTTATTTCAAGTCGATACAAACACAATTGTCCTCTATCATGAAAATCAGAATTGTTATAGCTCATATTTTCCAAGCAATCTTCATTTTTGACACTCCCATCTTTTGTGTCAACACTCAAAGTAACATGCACAACATCCTCCTCACTTGCTTCGACATCAACACCATCATAATGCTCAAGAAGGTAATACATAAAGAATTCTAACTACTTTTATAAATTAAGAAGGCAAAACAAGCTACAATCAAAGCTCCTAGTCTATGTATTACCACAATTACTTCTAGTCAAAGATTTGAATCCGATTGTTTCTTAACTCTTTTATGCTCAATTATTTAGATCAAACAACAATAGGATGAGTCAAAGAAGACAAGTCCAAATCACAATCAAATCTTCTAATTTGCACTAATCACAATTGCACTCAATCAAAGTTCAGCTCCAATTGTTTCTTTGTATTCACTTTTCATCCAACTATACAATCAAAGTTATCCTTGCACAATTTCTTTAGAGCTTTCTTGCATACGATAAAAGATGATTTTTACAATGACAAAACACTCCTTTATATAGGCAAAGGAGTTGAGAGAAAAGTGGAGGAAAATGTGGGAGCAACACAACCAACTTTGACTCGGTCTAACTAGGACATAGAAACTATTACAATACATGTCATTAGGATATATGCAATCAAATTACATGTAATTGCATAATTTCATGCAATTCATTCTCTCCAATCTACAAATATGAAGACTAAAGAAAGAAAAAAAGAGAGAAAGATGAAACAATCTTAGGGATTGTTCTGAAGGGCCTTGTACTTAGCTATACAATCACATGCTGTAGGAAGATCTGAGATTTCCATCGTCTTTGATATGGCTTCAATTTTGACTATTTCAGCATAAGCTGATTTCACAACCTTGTAATTTGGTGAAAGAAAATCCCATATGCATTTTGCTACCAGTTTGTATGTAGCAAATTTGTTCATCATGTGCGACTCAAATTCTTTAGAATCAAGATCAAGATTTACTCTGACTGTATAATCTGAAGTCATCTACTCCTCTGTGACCTGGTTGTCATGTTTAGTAAGGAAATTACATCCCATTTGCTCCATATTACACATGATCTCTATTTCAATCAATTGGCAATCTTCTAAAGCTGCCTGCAACTTTATTAGAATTTTTCTCACTGTCTGTTCTTTGTGACCCACGAGTCCTTGACATCTATAAAGCATTTCAGAAGATAGAATGATTTTGCATGCAACTATGTCATCCAGAGCAGCATTCCCTATTTGATTCCAATCATCCAGGATTTCTTTCAAGTTATCAGCTTCTTGATTCAAAGAAGCAATCAAGTAATGTATCATCTCTTAATGCCTCAGATACATTCAAGAACTTTGACTGCATCCTTGATAGCCTGAACTCTTTCAGAGACAACCTCTCTAAACCAAGTTTTTGCTGCTTTAATTATTTGTTTTTCTTGAGGTGTTTGAGATGATATCTGCATGTTGTGAAGACTATTGGCGAATGAACTCATTGAGACAAGCAAATTCTTAAGCTGATTCTTCTGCTCCCAAACCTCATGGTTGTTTTTAAACACATTGGAAAGTGCATCTTGAGCATCCTGTAGACAACTCAACCGTGATTGTTTACCAAGTTCAATTTTAGTAAGCTTGTAATCTGAATGATTAAGTTCTTCAACTGGTTTATCTACCAAAGGTTCAACAATCTTTGCATATTTAGTCTTTTCAAAATCTACCACAATCCTTGAAACAATCTTGTCCTGCAAAGATTTAGACTTGTTTTTCTTGATAGGAAGATTGTCTGGAGGTATGAAAACCTTTATTCTTTTCATAGTGATTTCACCTAACCATGCAAGCAAACTGAAACCTTCATCTGATGAAACGAGGACAATGGCCACTATAAACATTGATCCTAATTGTATTTCCATTGTGACAATGCATGCTTCAGTATGCATGGCTGAATTCGTAGGTGTCTGATGAGAAGATTATGTAATGAACAAATCAAAACTAGCCATTAAAGTACCATGTTGGAAAACTTGACCCTTTGTGAGAGTTGGGAAATCTTCAAACACATTTCAAATTTTCATACTGCTCAGCTATGAGAATAAGAGGAACCACTCATGCCATAGGAATTGCTAACATATTCACCACTGAAATAGAAATGGTAAATGTAACAACTGTGAAGAATGAATCCATATCATTCTCTATATCATCCAAAAAAGATGTTTCTTGAATGGATGGACCTTACGTATTTGTCAGCCGTGAAGGAAAAATGATCACAATCTCTCCTTCTTCCTCTTCATCTTCCTCATTGGACTCTTCTTCAAATTCCTCCTCAAATTCTTGAGCCTACAGGTGCTTGAGAAGATTCTTGAACTGATTTTGATCCCTTTTCACCTTTAAGCTTGAGCTTGAGAGATTTAGCTAGAATTGAGCAAGATGCACCATCTTCGCTTGAAATCTCCACTCGAGTTGTCTTTCCAATTGGTCCAAAACTATCACAATCTATCCCGCACTTAGGATATACTCTCTTGAGGTGATTGATTTTCAGCCACTTGTTAGTATTAGCCAAGATGGATTGAAATAAATCAAAGGTAGAAGCACTTTCTTTCTGTTACCATTGCATGGGAAAAGGACACTACTTATCAAAACCAGCCCAATGATGGTTTGGATCAAGAATGTTGCCATCATCTTCAACATGAAAATTGGGTGGGATCTCAATCATGTTAAGATCAATGATTTGTTACAATGTGAGCCTACAATAATCAATCTTCATGATATCAATCTTTGTGCCCAAATCGATCCATATATCCTCTATACCATGAACATGAGTGAATGCTCTTTTAAATTTTTGAGTGCATAACTCTATAATCAAAGTCATACCTAGCTTTGACCTTCTTCAATGTGATATTGTGACAGTGCATGCTTTAGTATGCATGGCTGAATTCATAGGTGTCTGATGAGAAGATTATGTCATGAACAAATCAAAACTAGCCATTAAAGTACCAAGTTGGGAAACTTGACCCTTCGTGAGAGCTGGGATATCTTCAAACACATTTCCCAAATTTTCATACTGCTCAGCTATGAGAATAAAAGGAGCCACCAGAGCGATAGGGATTGCTGACATGTTCACCTTTGAAATGGGAATAGATGTAACAACTGTAGAGAATGAATCCACATAATTCTCTGTATCATCCAAAAACGGTGTTTCCTAAATGGATGGACCTTGAGTATTTGTCGGCTGCAAAGGAGAAACGATCATAATCTCTCCTTCCTCTTCATCTTCCTCATCAGACTCTTCTTCAGATTCTTGAGCCTACAGGTGCTTGAGAAGATTCTTGAACTGATTTTGATCCCTTTCCACCTTTAAGCTTAAACTTGAGAGATTTAGCTATAACTGAGCAAGATGCACCATCCTTGCTTGAAATCTCTACTCGAGTTGTCTCTCCAATTGATCCAAAACTATCACCCAACTTCTTGTTGATGCTTAACATAACGATCATGCTAGTCAAACAATCTTTCCAAAGATAATAAACCATGAGGAATTTTGTTACCTTTAAGCTGAATGAATTCTTTGCCTGTGATAGGATCTTTGCCAAAGACATTCTCTCGAGGAGGTGAACTACAACCTTCAAAATATAGCTCATCAAAGTTTCATTTTGTCTCCAAGAAATTCATAATCTAGTGATCATCATTGAAAATACAGTTGTCTAGAACACTTGGGCAAATAAATAGTTGAATAGAATATTTGTCTTGTTCAAAACTCTCATGAGGAATTAAGAGTGTTGCCGAAATAGCAAGAGAATCAGCTTTGATGTTAAATTGTCTTGGAACCATAGAAATGTTGAAAGCACCAAATCCATCAACATAATCCCAAACCAAGTTCCTGTAATTCTTAAGCCTCTCATTCTTTATTTGATATTCATTTCAAACTTGACATACCACCAGCTCAACATCACCTCGAGCATGCAAGTTACAAATTCCTTTAATTTGTTCAACATTAATACCAAGTATCAATGCTTCATATTTTGCAGTATTGTTGGTGTTGCTTGTGTTGAGTATTCTGGTACGTCTGCACCTCCATGCGCTGTCTTGCCAACTCCATCAGAATGATTTTATTGGTAGCATATCTTGGCAGAGTATATGGTTCTCCTTTGAAATAGCCAACTCTCAAATAAGTGAAAGTTGCAAACTGCAAAAAGATAGCACCAAATTGATTTACCCTAATCCAAGCTTCATCTGATACTCTCTTCATTACCAGTTGTTTATTAAACCGACACCTGAAATGTCCAAAAAATGCATCTTGGACTCTCCTATAGTGGTAATTGCTCTGTGTCAATGTGATTTGATCGTAATAGCTCCAAATTGGAACTTGAAGCCAATCCCCTTTAGTTGAAATTCTTGAGAAGGATCCCATAGATGCAACAATGTAGACCAGGTATGAATTCATGTAAGATGGCACTAAAGTTCCCACATTGAGAAACTACTCGCATAATGTTGTACTGAGAAGCTCTCCCCAAATGACGGGTTCATCATTATCAAAGATTTGAAACATGAACTTGTATATCCATGCTTCAAAGTCACTAGACTCTTTGAGAATACATACCCTACTAAGGAGAGTAATCAAATCTTTACATTCTGGCTTGAAATTAGATTAGTGAATTGTTTTGGGCCGTCTTAAAAAGCTATTTCTTCTAACATCTAACCAATATGCATTCATGTACCTTTGGTAATCGGATTTCTTCTCATTCCATAACTCCAAAGACGTTTCTTTTGACAAATCTATACACTCTATTCTTTGAGTAACTTGGAAAATTTGTTCAATAACCTTGGGATCCAGGTTGATGATGATGTTACCATCTTCATCCTTGATTGTTCTGGACTTGAGACTGAAATGTCGAGCACATCCTAAGATGAACTCTGGTTCTATGGCAGCCATAGGAAAAGTAGACACCAAATGGATGTTACATCTTTTGATGCGTCTCATCTCTCTATTGAACGAGTTTCAACCCTTTGAAGGAAATCAGCCATGTCAATGTGTCCGATCTCTGTGTCAAAAACTTTATTCAAAGGTGATGAAACCTGAGATGCAATTACATGGGTTAACTCCTTGTCGTACTAATACTTCATCTTTCCTTTGGATTTTGTAGATGTGGGCATGCCTTGTGCTGTAACATGAAAATTCCAAAGGGTGAATACATCATCGAAAGATATGGACTTTGTTGGGTGAATATTTTGCAACCGACAGTTTTGGATAAAATCCAATCGCAAAATAGGTAGACCAACCACAGCATATGAGACAAAGTCTCTCTTTATCTTAAAGCGAAGGCTCCCCCTTCTCACCGTTCCTTGGATCAACTCAAGGTAAGCAAGAAGTTAAGAGATTTGAAAGGGTATTACCAATATTCTTTCCTCTTAGCTTTCAGAAAATAATCCACTTACTTGTGGAGTCACTAATGGACAAGATGAAACCTCTACTCTTCTATCTAAAGTTGTAAACGGTGATACCAATAAACCAACAATAATTCAAAGGCTAGTTGAAAGCGTACCAGTTTGGCTCTAAGTCCGGTCTTAATCTATGTTATAAGAATGACCTTTACTATTGGGGCACAAAGACTTCCAGAAGTAAAGAATTCTAACATTTTTTGTGAACTAAAAAAGACATACAAGCTACAGTAAAAGCTTCTAGTGTATAACCACTCCAATCAAAGCTCTGGCTCCAATTGCTTCCTAACTCTTTATATTCAATTATCAAGAATGCTAAAACACAAGTCAAAGATAACAAATGCAAATTACAATCAATGCTTCCAACTTGCACAAGTCATAATTGCACTCAAACAAAGTTTAGCTTCAATTGTTTCTTTTTATTCACATTCATTTCAAAGTAGTACTACACAATCAAAGTTATGCTTGCACAATTTCTCCAGAACTCTCTTGCATAGAATTAAGGAAGATTTTTACAATGAGGGGGCACTTCTTTATATAGGCAAAGGAGTTGAGAAAAATGAGGAAAAAGTGAGAGCAACTCAACCAACTTTGACCTTTTCAAAAAACTAAGAGAAATTATTGGATTACATGTCATAAAGACATGCAAATTAAATTACATGTAATTACACAATTTCATGCAATACATCCTCTCCAATCTATAAACATGAAAAACTCTTGAAGAAAATGTTGAAGTTGTTGATTCTTAATGAATCAATCCTATAGATTGTCAGCAAAGACCTTGTACTTGATGATGCAATCCCAAATGATCACAGGATCAGGAGTTCTTGTATTTTGTGCCACTATATTCACCTTGATAATCATGGTGTTGCATCTTTTGATAGCCTCTAACTCTCTTTGATGAATTGCCTGTTGTCATTTAAAAACTTGATGTGACCAAGCTATTTCTCATTCAAGTTGTCATGAATTCTCCTTAGTAGATTGGCACATTCTGGAATCTCTTACACTTCGAAAATCTTCTTGATGGTGTCCAAATGTAAACTCGGAACACCTTTCCATTAGCACCTTTAACTTTCTTTCTTTTTTGAAGCAAAATGCTTGGCACATTCCTACACAAACTCGATTCTCAAACAACCATTGGGAATTCGGAGACCAAATGAATTACTACTTCTTGAGGATCAAAGCATATATTCTCAACAGGATGTCTTTGTTCTTTGAAGAAGTTCCAACATATCTTGAACAGTGCCACAACATGAAGATGAAAACATCTTCCAATGAGATTAGATCCATGAAAACCTTTGGATTTGAGTTACAATGACGAATCCATGAGGGATGAGTGTTCAAAGTATGGATTAGATACTTATGAAACACATACGATGACTGGAAATGAACTGGAAAGCATACGTATTTGCGTGCAAAGGGCCAAAATCGGACTTAGAAGAGTGAATTGCATGTGGGAAAAGATTGTCTTTTGTGGGTATGGCCAAGAATGCAAGTTGGGGTGGGGTGCAAATGGCGACTTTGGTGTTTAAAGAGTGACCTACCAAAGTCAGATTCTTGAAATGCAATTACATGTGAAGTGATTTACATGTAATCATGACTTGACGTAATCATGTAATTAGGTTCGAAGGATGGAATTACATGTAGGTGGATATGGAGGTAGTTACATGTAAATGTGGATGGAGAATGAGATTACATGTAATTGCTCTTGGAGAGTGAGATTACCCGTAAATATGAATGGAGGATGGCATTACATGTAATTGCTCTTGGAATGTAATTGCATGTGAAAGGAATGGATGTGCAATTCCATCATGTGAAAGGAATGGATGTGTAATTGCTCTTTTCATAATTTGTTTCATATTTCTCAAATGAACTTTTAACAATTCCTTCAATATATTTTATGATCTCTTATGAGTGTTTAAGATTCCTTTATGTACTTTCTTGCGAAAAAAGGGTGTCTTTTCATTACTGTTATTATTATTTATTAATATTAAATTTAATAATATTATTGCTATATATGATTAGATATACACTTCAATATATCTTGATTATGAATTGAAAAATAATATTTTATTATTTTACATCATAATAATTAATTAAATGCATATCATATTATAATATGATCTAATATTATAATCATATATAACATTATTGTTATTTATTAGTTATCCATTTATATTTTAATTATATAAAACTTATTTTGGTAGGGATATCACAGTCCCTCCCTCTCAAATTTGCTTGTCCTCAAGCAAAGATTATGCATACATAACCTTTCTCAAAGATTCAACATACAAAACATATATTTGGATGCAATAACAACTAAAGGATTTATGAAGTATACATATTAATGCATGAAAACACAAAGTAGACACATGAATGCATGAAAACATGAAGCAAACACATGAATGCATGAAAACACAAAGTAGACATGATGCAGACACATGCATTCTTCATTAATGCCTTGCTAGAGTCAAGAAGATGATTTTGCTTCTTCAATATAATCCTGCAACCACAAGTTGTCATTAGTACATACATGTATGTATAACTTTCAAGAAAATGTGAAATATGATAAATTACTCCATGTCAACCTCAAAAGATGGAATGTGCAATGGATTCCCTCAAACTGTACAGGTCCAAATCCGCATCGCAATAGATTACGGATTACTGACCCCTACCCTATCTTGGGACAAAGATCCAATTGCTTGGACTTAAACAAGCCCCTCCTCGGTAACATCACTTCCTTATCTTATTGTCCACATAGGAAGTAACATTAATTCGTATATATCTATAATGTCCCCACTTCTGGCTTTAGGAATGAATGTTGGGACCTGCAACAAAATGCTAGTGTAATATATAAAATGTATACCAAAACCTAAAACCTGTTAGAAATATTGAACTTATAAAATATCAATCTAAAAACCAACCCTTACTAAACCCTCTTAATCCCTTGAAAGGGGCTCTTCTTGAATCACCTAACCCTCTAATGAGAATACTTCTCGATTAGACAATCGTCATATGAAGAGCGCCCTTTCTAAGCCCTCTTTGGGATCTCTGATTACACTCTTTGCAACACTACTTGGTAGAGATCCCACCATGTTTGACCACTACAATATATATATCATCTCTAGGGATTCTCACTAAATCCCTCTCTAGATTCTGGTTTGGAATCTTGACATTCATACTGAATATCCTCTAGTCTCTAAGTCCTCTTTTTAGAGTACTTGATGTGAATATCCCATACCCATCTTGACAGGCCTTTATGAGAACTATAGTTCTCATCTCTATTAATCAAAGAGTTTGATAATCTGAAATAGATAAACCTTACCTCTGTAGTCTATAACCACGTACTTCTCATAATATGTGTATTTGTTATTATTATCCTCTACAATATCCTACTGTTAATATCTCTGCAATTATTTATATTCTTGTATTGTGCAGATTTGTTTGTTCAGTTTTATGGGCTATCTAGCTCCTTGTCATTGTTTGTTACTCTCCAACAGTTGTTACTTTACTCCCTTCTACACTAGTATTCGAAATAGACTATTAAACGATCTTATTCTTATGTGGTTGGCTTACTGAGTAAGCATTTGACTCCTTACTGGTATGGTTGGATGATTGTTGATCACCCTTTAGTGACATTGTTTCTATCTTCCTTAGTTTCCTTGTTATTACTTTGACCCAATATTTGATGGTTCTGAATTTTTAATTTGTCCTCCTCTGAATTGTAACATCCTCCAATTGTGTGGGCAGCACAAACCGTCCTATGATCTCCTTGCGCTCATTATCACTTTGCCTTGGTTGTTAATAATATCCTCCTATGCTTCCCTGTCATCGTCCTTTTTTCGTTGTTAGTTTCTTCAATTGACACCCTTATCTTGTTCAATCTGAACTCCATATATCGAACACTACCTTTTATATTATTCAATATCTAATGGCGCTTCTTGATCTGTTTGCTTCTATTCTGGATCATTTAACAATGATGGTTATAATTGTTTGTACTCTGTTTGTTGTTGTGATTATTGTAAGTGTTTGTCTGTAGTTTGATTCTATCTTTTTTCCCATGTTCGATCTCATCCACTCTCTTTATAGATCATCCACACCAGCCTGCTATTCTTTGATACATATGTTTATATGGAGGTGTTTATTTGTTCTCTGTTCTGCTGCTCAAAGATGACTATCCACACAAACTATGTTGAATGCTTCCTGCAGTTTAACTCTATTGTGATGAGTTTGGTCTTCTTTTCCATCCCTCTCCTCCCCTTGATTGGTCGGAACAATGTAGATTTTATATTGCCCGCAACTCAAGAGACATGAATATTCATCTCGATAGTTGTTTAATTTATTTAGTTCATTAATTGTTAATTATAATCTATTTGGTTGTTATTTAAAGTGTGTATAAAATAATATTTGATTACTACTTTAATTTTAATTAGGGATCAACTATTACTATTGATCCCCTTTTTATGAATCATTTGATTAAATCATATTATTGATTTACTCATAATCATTTCGTTATTCTATTAAAAATATTCTTTTAATTAATTATTTAGTTTGTCTAAAATATACTTATCAAACACAAGATATCACAATATCTGGTCATATTATTATTTAAAGTCAGTGAAGGACGGAGTACATGTTATCCAAGTTGCCTAGATGCCAAATGTGCAAATGGATTCCCTCAAAGTTTACAGGTCCAAGCCAATGTCCCAAAGGATCATAGTTCACTGACCCCAACCCTATTTTGGGACCAGAGATCCAATTGCTTGGACTTAGACAAGCACCTCCTTGGTAACATCATTGCTTTCTCTTATTAACCATAAAGGAAGCAACATTAATTCTTGTATTTCTGGTCATATTATTATTTCAACTCAATGAAGAATGGAGTATGTGTTATCCAAGTTGCCTAGAGACCAAATTTGCAACGGATTCCCTCAAAGTTTATAGGTCCAAGTTTGTATCTCGAAAGATTATAGATCGCTGACCCCTACCTTATCTTGGGACAAAGATCCAATTGCTTGGATTTAAACAAAGCCCCTCCTTGGTAACATCATACACTTTCTTCAGATAATGATAATGTTGGAGATTGCCTTTAGGTTTAAAACAAAGACTTTAGGTGTAATCAAGTTGCTTAGAGATCAATCACCTCAAAGTTTACAAGTCCAAGTCCGTTTTACAAAGATTTATGAAATGTTGATCCCTACCCTCTATTGGGATACACCCTATTGGTTGGAATTTACTCAAACCTCTCCTTGATTACATCTTAGATTTCTCTCTTTAAATACTTGATAATAGTGATATCAAGAATAATTATTTATTCAAACTAATGATAATAAAATTCTATTTGATAATTCTAGTCAATATTTACATTATAAATTCATTCTATTTTATATTCCTAAATATAACATTAGAAATTCATTCCATAATAATACTAACAATTTATATTATTAAATAATCCTAAACATTAACATGCTTTTCTAAAAATATTGCGATTTAAATTGATATTCAATCAAGTAAAACATACTTACTTTCTATACTTCATGGGTAGTCGTTGCCGATCCTTACTAATACAGTTACTTTTTCTCTTTTAAATTGTTTGTTCACTTTATCATTCTATTCTCCTTTATTTCTCCCACATTGGTAGCGGTGGGTCCACCTTATCTGTTCTTAAAGTCATTTGCTTGCATGATGCATGGTTTTCACTCCCCTTAACTGTGAATCATATTACTAATTTATTCTGACCTCTCCTAAACTCATATTATATTCTTATTTCTTCTTCGTAGGCCTTTCCATGTGGGTAGCCAGAGTAGACTGGTTGGCCACCCTCGATCACTTTTTACAAGACCAAGCTCTTATTACATTTTGTGTTAAGGGGATCGAATCAATATGTTTTTATTTATCTTTGTTTAGTTTTATATCCCCTTACGTGGGTGTCAAATTATAAATTAATTGAAATGTTATTTGTTCGCCACCTTTAATGCCAAATGTAATTATGTTGATTCCAATTGCTCTGAATGTGATTTATTAGGATGTTTCCTATTTAATCTGATCATTCTCCTCTCATTCGCTGATTGATGCACTGACTGGTTGCTCATTTGAAAAATTTCCCAAACTATTCTTAACTTTCCTCCATTCTCTCCAATGATAATTCTTCACTATTCTATTAATATTGTTGTCATTCCATTAAGAAATCTCCATGTAATTTCCCCTATTCGTACTTATTACTATTTGATAGCTTCTTGAATCCTATTGACCTTCTAAGGCTTGGCGGCTTATATTTTATTTGCTTATTCAAACTTGTATTTCGATGTTTTTTATTTGTCCTCCTTAATGCTCGGTGGTTTAAAGTGTTTGTTCACATATTAATATCCGTTCGAAACAATGCCTCCTTCAAACGGTTATTCATTCTCCTTTAATTCCTTGGTAATTTGATATTTAATTATTTCATTCGATATTCAATGTTTCTAAGGCATTTATGTCAGTTGTTTTAGAGTGCTTCGAATACTTCAAATGCTTGCTGCTCTAACAATTTGCATATGCTTGATTTATTGTCCTTCAATGGATTGAAGCTTATGTTTTTTCCCACATTAAATAGTTCTCATGAGAATTATTTTTAGGCATATTATTAGGTATTCCTATTTACAGTAATAACAATTTGTTGCAGGTAATGGTATGGTAAAAGATATGTTGCGATGAGTCTTGGTTGCCAAGTGTATTGAAATATCCAATTCTCTTATTTAGTTTTGGTGCTTCTACAATGATAGTAATATGCCTTCTCTTCTCTTCTTAATAAGGAAATTAAAATAGGCTTCATCTCCAATTCCCATTGTTCAAAATGTATCTTTGACAGAGATACTTTTATCCATTATCTCCAAATCCTATCACAAAGTCGATTAAGAATTTTTACATGGAGTGATTATATCTATTGTAACTACTTGGGTAATTTCCACATAAGGGCCGATAAGCCTTCCTCCTTTATGTATTGTACATGTTCTCTCATTTTGACAACTGAAACTCTTCCACTGGTATGTTTTTAAGGACAAGTAGATGAGTAAGCTTTTTAAAGTTTTCAACCTTTAGGTTAATTTCAAAAAGGATCGTTGATCTTTTGTATGAATTCTTCACATTTCATCACAAATTCTTGTAGTCTTAATAGTGATATCACAGGTTCGCAGAATCGAAGCTCTGATACCATTTGTAATGTCCCCAATCTGCTCTTTTCATAATTTGTTTCATATTTCTCAATTGAACTTTTAACAATACCTTCAATATATTTTCTGATATCTCTGATGAGTGTTTAAGATTCCTTTATATGCTTTGTTTTTTTTTTTTTTTATAGGTAAACGGCCGAAGCCTCCTTTATATACTTTGTTACGATAAAAGGGTGTCTTTTCATTAATTTTACTATTATTTATTAATATTATTATTATTATTATGTTATTATATATTAATATTAAATTTAATAATATTATTGTTATATATGATTAAATATACACATCAATATATCTTGATTCGGAATTTAAAAATAATATTTTATTATTTTATATAATAATAATTAATTAAATGCATATCATATTATAATATGATTTTAATATTATAATCATATTTAACATTATTGTTATTTATTAATTATCCATTTATATCTTAATTATATAAACCTTATTTTAGTGGGGATATCACAGGATGCAATATGCTTTGACATAAATTGGTGGGATACAGAAAGATGTGATGCACTTGCATGGAAAGGTGAAAAATGAAATGGTGTGATATGCTCTTGCATTCTTGGAGAAGAATGATTAACCTTTCCGAAAAAAGGAAATCAACAAAAAGAAAACATCAAGGAAAACTATGAACAAAACATAGACATACCTTTGATTTCAAACATGACAAAATATCAAGTTGCTCTCCTATATGCAATTTCGAAATTGGAATTTGGGGAAATTTCAAATACTCAAAATGGAAGTTTTCATCTTATTTAAAAGGAATTTGCACTTTACATGGTATACATTTGGACAAATCTGCATTGACAAGCCATAATATACATGGAAATAGCAAGATAAGCATGAATTGATGAACAAAGTTCAAAATGTCCACTTACTTGGAGATCAAAGAGCCAAACGTTGAGGATAGATAGGTTTCAAGAAAAATTCTCCTCCAAATTCAAATCCACAAGCAACTAACTTGACTCTTTGAACCTTGTAAATGATGAATAAAAAATAAGCATTGAATGGACGTTTTGAATATGGAATATCCAAAAACGTGGTTAAAAATCACTTGAGTGCAAAATGTTGTTGCAAAAAACTTCAAGAAAAACCCATTTTTATCAAATAAATTGTCTCAAAGGGTCATTACATGAATCATTTTTTCTCTTAGAATGCAAAATGTGACTTCCAATAACCATAGGGTGCCTCCAAACTTGAAAACAACCATCAATTAATCAGAAATGCAAGCTGGAAATGCCCAAATCTGGGTGTTTTATACCAAAATGTGCCATTGAAATGCAATCAGAAACATCTTTGCAAGGAGATTCAACATTTTAAGCATGGAAAGGCATGGAAATGCCTAAATGCCCCTTGTAAAATGGATTTCATGTCATGGAATGGACAAATCTGGAGTTTCTATCCAAAAACGTGGTCCCTTGGGGCAAAAACATGGACATTTTTCCTCTAAGAGGCAAAAATGAGGGCTCAAATGGCAAATGCATGGATTGGGAATCCACACACATTTTTGGAGAAGCATTACATATTTTAAATAAGATGTCTTATTGGTCTTTTATGTAAACTGCATTCTTGGGAGGCTTTTACATATTTTAAATAACATGTAAGAGACAAAACGCATTCTCCAAGCCTCATTACATGTTTTCGAACTTGCTTTTTGGAGTTTAGATTGAAAACACAATCTTAGAGTACCTTTACATATTTTTAAACTCATCAAACTGATGTAAGTAGTGCAAAAACGCACTCTCCAAGGCTCTTTGCATATTTTCAAACTTGCATGTAAAGTCAATCCTTCATAAATGCACTCTCAGGAAGGCATTACATATTTTGAAAATATGCAATATGTAATATGTTTTTGACAATTTTAACTTTCGAAAGCCAAAATGTGCACTCAAGATGTAATTACATGTAAAGAAAGTTTTTAATGCAAAATGGACTCTAGGAAGTCCATTACATGCATTTTTAGTGCAAAACGCATTCTTGGATGTCCATTACATGTAAATGGGTTAAAAGACATGTATATGCACAACTAGTGATAAATTAAGCACATGTCTAATTGATTTTTGAGGAAATATCACTTAATTGGGTCAAAAATAACATTTAGACTACATAATGAATATATTATGTCCAAATATCATTCAAAATGTAATATTAACTTAGATGTTTTGAATTAAAACATAAAGTAACTCAAAAAAATAAATCAAAATATATAGTTAATAAAGTCACTTAAGTGAAAAATTTAAAAAACATCTCAACATGAAAATATAACATAAAGTGCTCTATAGTCACTTAAGTGATAAACTAACTTAAAAACATAACATAAAGTCAATTTATGTTATATTTATCAAAAAGTGAATATCAACATTAAAATATAACATGATATTTTACAATATGCAATTGCGTCTTGAGGTAACACTTTTTGGGCACCTAAATTGTCATATCTTTTGG
This sequence comes from Cupressus sempervirens, assembly GCA_028749045.1. Classification (NCBI taxonomy): domain Eukaryota; kingdom Viridiplantae; phylum Streptophyta; class Pinopsida; order Cupressales; family Cupressaceae; genus Cupressus; species Cupressus sempervirens. Next base: position 101,366 of record JAPHAW010000013.1, on the reverse strand, counting down.
CTGCCAAGCTCGATTATGCCCTAAGATATACCGAATCGAAGGGAAAACCAAAAGCGAGGATTTGAGCAAAATTAATAGACCAAAAGAAAACAAACACACTCAAAACGTGAAAGAGGATGTTTGAAGGCTTCAAAAATCAAGCATAGGCTTATCAAATAGAAAAACGAATAAGACTTGAAGAAAGCCTTCAGTTAAAGAGTTCATTATATGAATTGAAGTCAATTGATTGATCAATACTAACCAATTAAATAACGAACTAATCTTAAAGAAATGCGAAACTAACATGAAAAAGTTTCGTACTGTTACCTAACAATGTTATGGTCATACTAAAGCTTCTCACAATGTGTTGCACCACAAGAAACACTCTCTCAACTCCTTCCACAAACATTGTGCAAAGAATCATCCAAATATGCATGAAAAGAAACCAAAACTTTAACCGACTCCATAGAATACAATTCCTACTACAATTATGTTTGGATCCCTAAAGACAACGAACTATATTCTACAATATTCTTGTTTTGGTAAAAGAGGTTTGCCATGAATGATCAAAATGAAGGCATCCAAAGGCAATAGACTTTGAGCACTATGCTCCAAATAGAGCTCTCACCAAAATTTGGTTGTTGAAGTTGTGTGCAGTGATGCAAAAACTATGAAGATGAATGAGCAAGTAGGATACACAAGAGCTACCCTACTAACCATTCCCAAATCACCCTCGTTGTACATCTCTAGAAAAAAACATTGTCAATAATGGCACCAACACCTTGGGCCCATATAAATTCCCATGTTAGTTCCTTCGCATTTCGGTTTCATATGCTCCAAATGTTTTCCAATTATTCCAACTAGCTCCATTTGCAGTTGAAGAGTTCAAGAAGTTGGGTCTGCGCTAACATCACTCTAGAAAAGAACTTGCTCTCCAGTATTTAATTTTCCTTCAGATTTGAATAATCCAAGTAAGCAATGATTCAAACTACTTCAAAAATCGTTTGAGCTTCCCTTGCAAGCTCGTAACTATACCCTCTTTCAATTACCAGTTACAAGACCAACAAGAAAAACTATAACAAAAAGAGAGAATAACAGAAGCAACCCAAAAGATATAAATACTGCAACCTCTTTAACATCAATCCTGGACAAGAGAAATAATGCCATCCATAGCCAAATGTAGAAATCTAAGAAGCTTGTTGAAGACAAGTACAAGTATGAAAATCTTTATGAAGCTAGACTTCATTGCTCCCTTAATTATTGTTATCCAACCAAGCACTAATACCATGTTGAAGTTTTACCCCAGAAATAAGGATAAACAACAATAATGAAAACAAAACTGATACAAGAGACACAAGAAATTATCTTGAGAAAACCCTTCCACTTGGAGGGAGAAAACCTAGCCACACAACAAAAATATCACTTTTATTGATAAAGAAATATTCAACTACAATGCTTTTCGCTTGATGCCGATACACACATACACCAAGTAATCAAACAAATATATAGAGTTTGATAGACTCTTCACATCACAACCAAAGGTCTCTTCAATTTCCCAAAACAAGTCTTCATATTTCCAAATGCATGCCTATATGCATGACGCATGACACATCTCTATATTTAATATTATCTCAATTATTATCACAAATGCCTTCTTCAGCCAAAGATGACCATAACAATTATAACGATCATATTTCTATAAATCAGAGATAAAGATCTCTATCACAGCTACAATCTACAAAAAAGCTCTCCTCTTTTATTCAAAAGAAAAAACTAATGATTAGTTTGTGATCTCGTGGTATAGGGGGAAAAAAAAATATAAAACACCATCAATATGGCATCATGATGCATATGAGGCTATGGAGTACCAAGCTTGTGGCACACAACTAATGTTTAGATAGAATCCAGTACAAAAGTTTTATGATGGATAGAATGAGTAAATTGTGAGATAAAATATATTTGGTTATTACTCTCTCTGCCAAATGTATAAAGGGTTTCTCTCTCCCTATCACTTTCTTGAATGTTATATCTATGTGCAATCCATCATTAAAGGTGATTGTAGATCATGGATTGTGAATAAGTGATAAACATAGACTATGATAGCAATTTTAAATCTCATTGTGGGAGATATCTTGGAATGATTTGTTATCAATTGTTTTATTAGTACAATCCTACCTTAAACGTATTTATGTATCTTTCTATTATATTGATAATTCTGGGTCACTAGCTTGCAAGCCATACATCTCTTGTGCCATTTTTCTTATTGTTTGGCAGTATTATCTATATTGAATATTTGTTTCTTAACATTTTACAATTTCTACTAAGTGGAAAGTCACCAATAGAGCTCTGCCCACTCAATATAAAGAACAAGATGAAATAAGTCCTACTAATGTAGGGAACGTACCCCAACGTAAACTTATAAGGCTGGAGAAAAACAATTGAAAAAATATAAAAACACCGAAGTTACAACAAAGATAGTGGCAAAAGAATCTACAATTTCCAAATAGGAAGGCCTATGGATACTTCATTGCTCAATATTGAGAGAGATCTCTCCATCAGTACAGTGATGAATGTTGGAAGACTCTGCATTGTGTGTGGATATCATGATAGAATTTACGTCTTCATTTGTTATATGCAAGGTATATGCTTGTGGATAAGTGTGATATACCATGTGTAGAAGAAAAACCAATATATGTTTTGCAAATTTTTAATATACAAGGATTTATAAATAACAGTATGCAAGACAATTGCAATATGATTGTCATTTAATTTAAGCATGAGTATTAGCAAACCTCTATTCCATGAGGTCCAATTCGATTACGAGAAATAAAATTGAGAATTATTGAGGAGAATTCATCAGGGACATCTTCCTGCATTAACAAATTTAGAAAGGAAGCTATAAGATTAGATTATTGAATAGTTTGAAAGATTTTTAAGAAAAAAAAGTGTTCATTAACACTACCATCATGTATTGAAGAAAGAAACCTGGATGGCATGGCCTGTGTGACGAACTACTATCATCTGAAATTTTCCTTGCATTTGGCCAATTGTTAAGGATCTACAAGTGATTTTGGAAGGTATTAAATAGTAAATTGCAAATCATTAACAAAAATAAACAGGCATAAAAGAAACTAAACCTATGAAATAGATCTTCTACATTAATTAGGCAAACAATCATACATACAATAAAAAACTAGGAGTCCTTAAATATCAAAAAAAGTGATCTAGCAGCCTTCTAGCAAATTTTGGAAACACATATCCAAGATTTCAGAAAATCAAAAGCATAGGCAAGCTACTAGTTGTCCTATAAGCATCTCCAACAAAATGTAAAATGTATCGATCATGAACATAGTCCCTAGCATTTATACAACTGCTGTCTAAACCAGCATTAGTAGTGAAAGAATTGTTATAAGTAATGCACTTCTATAAATAGGTTACGAAGGACATCCCCCAAAGAGTTTGAAAATATTAACATTAGTATAACAGTAACATAGAGAAGGTGGCACATGACATAGAAAGGTCACCCCTAAGAAATGTTGTGATTGACATCCAAGGCACATTAATGAGGTTGCTATCATTAATATCAAAGCAATCTGCTGACAGAAATGTTGTGTAACGTCCACTTTACAACATGGCAATGAGAGTTGATGGATTCAGCATATCAATTGGTCCTTGAAGGTTAATACTAGGGTTTAGAGGACCTTGTTGTGGAGTTAGTAGGCTCTCCAATGGCTAGTGGTGAGTTTTGGCTACATTTTGGGAAACTTACTATTTATAGTAAGTTAACAAATGGTTCCAATGCATTAGGGGAGTTCAATGATGCTATCAATTTTAATTTTGGCTTCTAGTTTGGACTCCAAGAATCTTGGAGGGGCATCTATTTTTAGTAAGTCACCCCATCAAATTCATTCATCATCTTTCTTCATCAGGACCACTCATGTACTGCCAGATTTAGAATCTGCTGCTTCTTCAGTCACATTCATAACATGGGTGAATGATGATTATTATATAAATAAATACGCTAAGGTTGTCATTTTTACTGGTATTGTATATTGGTCGCCTTAGTGTCATAGCTCATAGGAATCGGGCTGAAAAGTTTTAAATCTTGGGCACGACCTTGTGTGTTAGAATATCATGAAAGTGATAAAAATGTTGTTTTTGGAGGCAAAGAGAGTTCATAAAATATAATAATTCAAATATTTGCCTAAGTATAAAGCAAAGGGCATTCAAGTGAAAACAGTATTCATGAAGACTCTTGGCATTGAGCGAACAAGAAGCCTTTGCATTAAAATGTTATAAATATAATGCCTTGCAAGGATCGAGTCATTTCATGATTGTATTTGTTTTTGATACAAATGAAGCTCCAAGGGTCTGTGGCATGAGTCTAGAGGAATTTTGAATTTACCTCAACTTGTTTGCACTTTGAGCTGGGTTTGAATACTAGTGGATTGTGTCCATTTGCTGAGGGTTTGATTTGCAGTTTATTTGAGGCTTTGGACAGTGTTGTTGTAAATACCCCAACAGGGTATAACTTCAACAAATACCAAATTCTTTACTAATTCAGTTGTTCGACATTTCGTCAAACACTTTGCAAGCAAGCTCTTATACCCCTATAATATCCTATGCAATTCTGATTTTTATTTCCTGATTGCTAACTTAAGAATTTTGTCAAACACTTTGCACACAAGGGATATATATATATATATATATATATATATATATATTGCAGATTTAAAGTCTAATTCCTTTCTAAATGCCAATCTTAATTGATACGCTTGCAAAACTCCAAACAACCAACAACAAATGTTTTTGTATTTTTTTGAAACATAGAGCATTGACTATAAATGAGAAAATATGCATCTACATCAATAAGACATTAGGGCAACAATTCTAATGTAAAACTCTGATATAAATCAGATTACAAATGATCTCTAAATTCTTCACATGCCCTAAAATATTCAAATCTATCGTCCATGCATTACAAATGAAATAGATAGGAACCTGGAAAACTGCTCAAGGGAATCTAGAATTTTAGTGTAGCAACAATTACACTGTAGCGAATTACTATAGAGATGACACTATAGCAAGTTACTGTAGCAGAGTCACTGTAGTAGTGTCATTGCAGTAGCGGTACTATAGCAAAGTTATTGTAGCAAAGTCCCTATAGCAATATCCAAATTATTCCTTACTCCACAAATCTGGCCCTAGGCCACAAATTTGGCACAATGAAAAGATTGATTTGTCTTCTCTAACACCGGCGACCCTTCGGAAGATATTTCACCACCTCAGTTATGCAAATCAATGAGAGTGTTCATTCCCAACAACCAATGAAGCAACTGCAGAAACCCTTGGCTCCACAAGTTATCTAAAAGAGTAAAAGCAACACATTTGATGATCAACAATGAGGCTACACTCCCTATTTATTCTTTTCCTCCAATAGATGGACCTCCTTCTAGAAGAAATAAAATAATATTTAATTCCTCCTTCTAGAAGATTCTTTTAATTTATTTAATTAACTTTAGTCATTTTTAATTAAATTAATTAAATATAAAGTCACTTTTTAATTTTAATTTATTTAATGACTTTATAAGAAATTAATTTAATCAATTTCTCCTTACTCCTTCACTTAGCCTTTGGAGAATGTAAAGGCTAAGAATGCCATTAAGAGGCTAAAAAGATGGGGACATATGTATACCATTCAAGTAGTTATCTAGTCTGGGTTTTGAATCTGAAAGTGAAGGGTTTGTAGAGGAATTATCATTGCTACTGCTGCAACTAAGCGAAGGGAATAATTACTGAACTATTCACACCAACATTGCCACAAGTAGGCGTGTATAGTCGCTGCGAACAATTCTATCGAAGCAGCATTGGAGTTACAGCTAGTGAGATTGGAATTTATGGGATTGGCGTGAGGTTTCCAAGAAAGCATCTCATTTTTTGGTGGCAGCGTATATTTTCTTAAGGTTGCATTTGGAGTTGTTGGACATTGGCGTATGGATGGATAGCTGCAACTTATCCCCAGCATCAAACTGCATCTAGCTTCCTCAATAATTAGTCTTTGCTTATATGTTCATGCTTTGTAATAATTGCAAATCTAGATAATTGTAATTGAGATCATTGTGTTGGCGTCTCACATTAGTTTCAATTTGTGTTATTTTTATGAGCATTTCTATATATCTGAAAAAAAAAAAAAATACATACATGTCCAAAAACAAAAGATTTGCAGATTTCAAAACTCAAAACACAACAAAACAAATTCAGAGTGAACCACCAAGGTTCATTACAGTAGTATTAGAGTGTTTCTTGCTATCCTATGGGGTAGGGGAAAAAAATAGTATTTGGTCCTCATGTCGTTATTTGAGTGACCAACACTCTTGCAGTTATATTAGTTGTGGACAAATACTAGAAATATGGTAAATATAGAAACCAATTGAATAGAAGAGTTAATCTCAAGAAACTAACAATAACCTGATGGGAAGTATGTAAAAGCTTAGACATCATAGGAGGATTGATGAATTACTTTTGAACCCACAGCTATAGACAATTGTGCAAAGTACATGATTTCCACTTTTAAAAAATCTTCCTCGTAAACAAAACAAGAAGAAAAATAGGACGGTATAAATGTAGCTTCAGCAGCTAGCAACCATCAGGAGGTGGAGCCTTTCTCAGTGGGGCAGCTACTAATCCTCCTCATACACATGATGTTCGAAGGTCTTCTCCAGAGCATGTAGTTTTGGCAGGCTTTCCTAAGGACAGTTGCAGCGAGTCCCTGCATTTATATGAGATGAGCTAGTGACCTTGAAAGTGATGATGATATGATAGCTACCATTGATAGCAACCTTACATCAGTTGGTAGTAACGAAAAATGTTAGTCATACAAAGACTGATTTTTATGACAGCACTCATATTTTTGAGACTCTTGATGTCATTGATGATAGGGTAGCTGGAGAGAACGAAGGCATGGAGCTAACCGGTGATGACACTCATGATTTGAGTGTTACGGAGTAACCGGGTGGTGTAGATTTATGCCCTAGTGTTTTTTATTCACATGATGACACTGAGTCATGTATGCAGCAGCAGGCAATAGTGGAGGAGCCTTAGTTCAGCAATGTTGATACTAGTGAAGTGGGGACCTCCAATGTTTCATGCGTTAATGATTCATGTTGCAGCAAGTCTGGTCTATCATATCAGATGTTTGGTGATGACTCAGAGTGGTTATTGGATGATGATAGGTCCCTGGATCATGACTTGCAAGGACTTATAGATGAGGGGGAAGTAGAGACATCCAAGGAGTTTAATACAACAATGCTTTCACTTCTTCAAAGGAGTTATGAGATGAGGTACCCAGTAGCACTACCTCATTGATGGACATGTATGAGGTTGTTAACGTACATGATGTTAGTGATCATGTGGTGAGCACTAAGGATATAGTTTCGTATCATAGTGCAGTTAGTGAGTCAAAGAGCTTACGTAGGAAGCAAGGTATGCAAAGACATCATATGACAAAACAGCTAGAGGTGAGCAATAGTGATATCTTTTCAGCTCTTGAGCATTATGATGCTATCCAAAAGATGTTAGCTATATATGGTTGGAGTGCTCTTATGTGAGATGAGCACGATGGTAGTTGCTTTTCCCTAGCATACATTCATACACTTCGAGAGGCTATTAGGATCTTGAAGCATAATTATTTTCAATTGGTAGCAGACAGGGATTACTTTCTTGAGTGGGGTAGCACTTTTTATGAGGCACTATTAGGGAAAGACGATGAGGTGGTTGAGCTCACCCATGAGCTTAAGGCGACTTCTAGGGTGTTGGAGAGAACCCAATTAGCTCTCCAAGAGTCACAGTTGTAGTTGAGAGAGGAAACCATGGAGTTTGAGCATGTACAATCTATGTCAGCCCCTAATCCAATTCAGCAACACGTAGTGGTGGTTGGTGGTCAATTGACTTCCACAAATAGGGATGATGGATGTGATGAGGATGCAATTACATCCATCCTTGATATGAGTGCAATAGTTATAGATGATATGATTGCATCAACAAACCCCAGAGAACTTCTTGTTGTTCCAGGTCCCCAAGTAGTTAGCATACTGACAGATGATGCAGAACAAGTTATTGAGAGCATTGATGGGATAGTAGGGGACTCTTCAAAGAGTTGTGTGCCAATTCTTGCCACTACTCCCACTTCTTCATAGGACTTGGGAAAGGTATCATCTGATTTGCACACGAGCTCTGATGGGGATTTATTTCCTTCTATTGGAAGCAAATCTATTACTTCATCTCATACAACTAATCATAATAGACAGTTGGCAATACCACAAGTTGAGAGGGGTTAGCTATGGGTTGCAGGGGAGCAAGTTGATGCTTCTTCATATAATTTCTACTGCACAAAGTCATTTATTGAGTATCTACTTGAGAGTTTGGAATTGCAAGAGGAACCATACAAAGCTTTTGAGGGTACTCTCATCTAGGGTTCTCACAGTATTTGACATTTGGTGAGAAAGATTGTACAAACCTTGGCTACAATGCTTCCCCATAGAGATTTTGTGGTTGGGTTTGCTAAGAGGGTTACCCAAGATCATGCCCAACTAGTTGTTTGAAGTTATAGATTGGAGTCACCTCTTAATTCCTGTTTTGGTACTAATGAGCCTCTGACAAAGATTGGAACATTTTACTGCAATTACATAGTGAGTAGTGTTTATCCTCTCTTTTGACTCACAAGCAGAGCACTTCATTTCGTCTCAGTGTGTTTGCTCCAATTTCTCACCATCCTTTATGGGATGGGTTTACTCCATTGACAGTTGATGGGGTTAGTTAATGGAAGTTTGCAGGGGGTTACTTATAGGGTTAGCATATCCATGATGGTTTTGCAAAGGATGGATATATGGGTTATGGTACAGATTCTTTTCTAAGTACTAGTTCCTATTACACACATAGACTTCATACACATGGAAAATTGGTTGGCTGTGCAGGGAGTTTCGATCTAGCATATGATATCGGATATCCATTTCTCCTTGTTATAGATAGATGTGATTTCCACCCCCACTGGGATCTAAGTGGTGATAGGATTAGTAGTGTAGAATGGATGAGTTACCGTTGTTGCTATGGTGACAATATATTCAAGATAGCTTTGTGGATAGTGTTATCATCACAGGGGGTTTGCAAGTGACTCTAGGGGCATTATACATATTTATCCTTAAGATCTAGGTGGATCATTGTGTTTCTTTGATTCTTTTGATTGCTTGAGGAAAAGCAATCTTACGGAGGGAGGATTATAATGTCCCCTTTTTACCATAACCATGAGAGTTGATGGATTCGACATACCATTGGATCCTTGTAGGTTGATATTGGAGTCTAAAAGACCTTTTTGTGGAGTTATTAGGCTCTCCTGTGGCCAATGGCGAGTTTTGGCTCTATTTTGAGGTACTTAGGATTGATTGTATGCCAACAGATGGTTCCAATGAGAACAGACAAGTTAGAGGAGTTCAATAATGCTCTTAGTTTTTTTTTTTGGCGTCTGGTTTGGACTCCAAGAATCCAAAAGTGAGTGTCTACTTTTAGTAAGTCACCTCATTAGATTCATTCATCATCTTTCTTCATCAGGATCACTCAAGTGCTATTAGATTTCGATTTTGATGCTTCGTTAGTCATTTTGCAAGATGGGTGAATAATGATTATTATTTAATTAAATACGGTACGGTTGCTATTTTTGCTAGTTTTGTATATTGCTCACCTTAGTGTCATAGCTCATTGGAACCAGGTTGAAAATTTTTAAATCTTGGGCAGACCTTGTGTGTCAGAATATCATGATATTGATGAAAAGGTCATTTTTGGAGCCAAAGGGAGTTAATAAATTATATTATTCAAACATGTGCCTAAGTATAAAGTGAAGGGTATTTTAATGAAAAGTGTATTCGTGAAGACTCTTGGAATTTAGTGTGAAGAAGAAGATGAAGGATTTGTCTTCATATGCAAATTTAAAAATACAAACAGCCTTGGAGAGTGCGTTTTTGCACTACTTACATCATTTTGACAAGTTTTAAAATTTGTAAAGGCACCCCAAGAGTGTATTTTACATATAAACTCCAAAAAGCAATTTTCAAAATATGTAATGGGGCTTGGTGAATGCATTTTGCCTCTTAAATGTTAAAATATGCAAACTCTCCAAGAGAGTGCATTTTGCATAGGAAGACCAAATACATGCATTTTAAAAACATGTAATCTCTCCTAGAGAATGCATTTGGGAATTCCATGACCTACATTTCCATTTGGAGTCCACGTTTTTCCTCCAAGGTCAAAAATGTTCATGTTCTTCACCTCCAAGGGCACATTTTTTGTGATAATACCCAGATTTGTCAATGTTATGGCTTGGAATCTCTCTAACTAGGGTCAGTTTATCTCCTTGGGCATTCCAATGCATTTGGCATTCAAATCCATGCCAAAAATGTTGCATTTCATGATATTTAGGAGCCACGTTTAGCAAAAAAATCCAGATTGGAAGGTTTTAAATCACAGTTTTTGCTCAAGAAGGGATTTTTTTCGGGTTTTAAACCATATCATTGCCATTGGAGATCACATTTTTGCATGGGATGCAAAAACGATTCATGTAATGACTCTTTGAGACCACATTTTTGACAAAAACGGGTTCTACTTGGAGTTTTTGGTAAGAACGATTTGTGCATTGGAGTTTAAAGACCACGTTTTGGGCATATCCATGCCAAAACGTCCATTTAATGCTCATCAATATCAATTACTTGCAAGATTGAAAGAGTCAAGAGGTTGTTTGTGGATTCGAAATTGGAGGAGAAACTTTCTTCCAAAACTATCAATCTTCCTAGTTTAGCTCTTTGATCTCCAAGTAGACATTTTCAATTTTGCTCATCAATTCATGCTTATCATGCTATTTTGTTGCATATTATGGCTTTTTATTGCACATTTGTCCAAATATATGCCATGTAAAGTGCGAATTCTCTTCAAATAAGATGATCATTTTCAAGTGTTTGGAGTTTCCCCAAATTCCAATTTCGAATTTGCATAGGAAAGTACCTTGGTATTTGCCATATTTGAGTCAAAAACCAAATGTATGTTTTTGGTTTTATGCTTGGTTTTTTTTTGTTGCTTATTGCTATTTTGTATTTCGAAAGGCTTAAGGTTCTTTCCCAAGAATCCATAATCGTTCTTCACCATTCCACTTTCCAACTTTACATGCAAGTGCATCACACTTTTTCACTAACACATCCCAAAGCACATTGCTTCCATTCCTTTCATATGCAATCACATATTGAGAGTAATTACATGTAATTCCATCCTCCATTCACATTTACATGTAATCTCACTTTTCTTACTTCATATGCATTTACATGTAATCTCATCCTACAAACCTAATTACACGATTACATCAACTCATTATTACATGTAAATCAATTTACACGTAATTGAATCTAGAGAATCTGACTTTGGTAGAAGGTCACTCTTTAAACACCAAAGTCGCCATTCGCACACATCCATATCCATCCCAACTTGTATTCTTGGCCATATCAACAAAAACCCATCTTTTCCCACATGCAATCCACCCTTGAGAGTTCAATTTTGACCCTTTTCTCCCACATACATATGCTTTCCGATTCATTTCCAACCATCATATATGTTCCATAAGTGTCTAATCCATACTTCAAACACTCATCCCCCATGGATTCGTCATTGTAACTCAAATCCCAAAGTTTTCATGGATCCAATCTCATTGGAAGATGTTTTCATCTTTATGTTGTGGCGCACTCTTCATGATATGGTAGAACTTCTTCAAACAACAGAGACATCTCATCGAGAAGATAAGCTTTGATCCTCAAGAAGCAGTAATTCATTTGGTCTCCATTTTCTCAATGGATGCCCGAGAACTTGGGTTTGTGTGGAAATGCACTTTCCTTCAAAAAAGAAAAAAGAAAAAAATAAGTTGTAGATGCTAGTGGGAAATGTTGTTCCAAGTTTACATTCGAACACCATCGAAAAGGTTTTCAAAGAGTTAGAGATTCCAATGTTAGAGACTCCAGAATGTACCAATCTTTAAAGGAGAATTCACGACAACTCGAACGAGAAAAAGTTTGATCACATCAAGTTTTCAAATGACAACGGGAAATTCATCAAAGAGATTCTAAGGCTATCAAAAGACGCAACACCATCATTATTAAGGTGAATGTAGTGGCACAAAATATAGGAACTCCCAATCCTGTGATCATCTGGGATTGCATCATCAAGTACATGGCCTTTGCTAACAATCTACAAAATTGATTCATTCAGAATCAAAAACCTCAACATTTTCTTCAAGTGTTCGTCATTTTTCTAGTTGGAGAGGATGTATTGCATGAAATTGTGTAATTACATGTAATACGATTTGCATGTACTTATGACATGTAATCTAATAATTTCTCTCGTTTAATTAGAAAATGTCAAAGTTGGTTGAGTAGCTCTCACTTTTTCTCAACTCCTTTGTCTATATAAAGAAGTGTCCTCTCGTTGTAAAAAACGTCTTTTGTTGTATGCAAGAAAGCTCTGCCAAACTTGTGCAAACATAACTTTGATTGTGTAGTACAAATTTGGGAGAAAAGTGAATAAAAGAAGCAATTGGATTCAAAGCTTTGACTAGAAGCAATTGTGATAGAGCAAATTAGAATCTTTGACTGTAATTTGTGTCTATTGTCATTGATTCATGTTATTATTGTGTGTTCAATAATAGAGCATAGTGAGTTAAGAAGCAATTGGAACCGAAGCTTTGACTGGGAGCGATTGTGGTGATATATAGACTAGAAGCTTTGATTGTAGATTATATTACCATCTCAAATTTACCAAAAATAGTTAAAATTCCCTACTTTTGAAAGTCTTTGCGCTCCAATTTTAGAGGTTATTCCTATAGAATAGATTAAAACAAGACCTAGAGCCAAACCGGTATGCTTTCAATCAGCGTTTGAGTTTGTGTTGGTTTATCAGTATCATTGTTTCCAGCTATTGGACAGATGTGTAGATAGAGATTTCATCTTGCTCCTCACTCTGCAGGTAAGTGGATTCTTTCCTGAAAGCTACAAGGAAAGAATATTGGTAACACCCCTCACAAATCTCTCAAGTTCTTGCTCACCTTGTGTTGATCCAAGGAACAGTGAAAAAGGGGAGTCTTCCCTTTAATGTAGAAGAGCTTTTGTCTCATACGCTATGTCTGGTCTACTTATTTTGCGATTGGATTTTAACAAACTATCGGTTGCAAAATATCCACTCAATATACCTCATCTTCTTTGTCTACTTCTAAAAAAAAACATGTGCAAGTTAATGCACCTTTGTTAAAACTTGATGTAAAAATGTAAAATCATTTAATCTTGGTATGAGTTTACTTCTACTTTAAAGAAATAGTTTATCCATCGGGTTATATGCAACAAGCCATTATGGATTGGCAAAATCTCAAACAAGGTAAAGGGCAATCTGTGCGAGAGTATACATAGGTGTTTAGGAAGAAGGCACTAACTCTTGGAGTTTATCTTTACACAAGATTTTTTTTTTAAGTATATAGGTGGAATGCATGCATATCTAAAACATACAATATTGATGTTTAGTCCTTTTAAACTTTGATGAAGTATATGTTAAAGAAACCCATAATGAAGCAGGTGGAGGAAACATGAATTTCAGTTCAAAGAAAGAATTCATTCCTCCTAAAGGATACAAGAAGGGTAAGAAAGTGGTCACAGTGATGAAACAGGAAGGTGAAAAGTCTACTTATTCTCATTGTCAAAAGAAAGGGCATGAGGATGCAAGGTTTTAGAAACTATAACCAAAATTGAAACCAAAGTGGCTTAAGAAGGATCGTAAAGGAAAGAAAAGGACTGCAGCTATTATTCAAGATCTAGGATCAGGTTCTGATGATAAAACAAAGATATTAGATGTGGATTTGAAAGGTAAATCTTTTGTTGATTCTACAGTTAATGTTTCATATGCTTCTAGTTCAAAATGTCATGTCCCCAATTTCTGCCCTTCCTTAGTGACAACATTTCTAGCAGGGTTGGTCTATTATCTGGTTCCCATAGGCCAGCAGAGCATAGAGGGAACCAACTCAAGGACTTTGAGAGTCATGCATGAGCTTCCCAAGTAGTTTGGAGCAGTAGACAACAGTTTCCTACAATTTAGGAGGGATTCCTAATTTGTAGGGATTGACTAGGAGTGGTCTAGGAGGCATTTGGAGACCTCAACGAACATTTTGGAGACTTAGAGTGCATCTCCTATTTTTTAAGAGGCATTCCTATTTTTTAGGAGGAACTCCCAGTTCAATGATAGTTCTCTCAGAGGTGCGCACAGCAGGGGGGTCATTGGGACTCAATTTTGGTTAATTGGGGCTGTCTCCTACCTTTTAGGAGCATCCCTAGATTTTAGGAATGGACTACCAGTTGACACATCTTGTCCGACATCAGTCACAGATAGGTGACAAGGTCAGATTCATGTTTGATTGGTCATTTTGGGCCTTTTGGGACCATTTGGAAAATATTTTAATATATTTAAATATTTCCTAAGTTGGTGATTAAATAAATTAAAATAAGGTTAATAATATAACCATTTTGGAGTAATAAGGGGATTTTGGCTTCAGCTAATCAGGTACACCTATGTGTTATAGCTTGTTGGAAAGGTCTCGAATTATTATACATGATTTTTACTATCTATAGACTTTTTGGTGCCTTCAACTATGGAATTTTAATAAAGTAATGTTTTTCCTATAACATGGAGGACTTTAATTGGGAAAATGTTATTTTATTATATTTTATTTAAAGGGCAAAGTGTAATTTCCCTTTAGGGTTCGATTTACAGTTGGAAGGGGATATAAAGAGATAGAGACCTAATTTCTTATTATCTTTTGCATATTGAAAAACTTGTTTTTGTGAATTGGCTCTGAGAGAGCAATTCTTCATCTGGGACGCAAACCCCAGGTTCTGGATTGGCTGGGACGTAGCCCTCAACAGTTATTGGCATTGGATTCTTCAGACAGTGTGCGTTGCTATCAGGGATAGAGTACGCCATTCTTTATTGTGGATTCAAGTTGCAAATTTATGGTTTCAGCGTTGCAGATTGATTTTTTCAGCTGGGACGTGATTCCTTGCAGTCTTAGGGCCGCCATTTGCAGCAGTTTGGCATCATTGTTGGATACCATCAAAGAAATCACAAGAAAATATAGTTTATTAATTTAAAAACTACAGCAGATCAACAAGGGCATCCATCAGGGATCTTTCAGTGGTATCAGAGCCTACATCCTGCCAGCCTGTAGGGTTTGTGAGAAATTGTCACAACAAATTTTGGCATCTGGGTATTGGATAAAAAGTTTTGATAATTCATTTCAGCATTTGGGTACTAGCTAAAAAGTTTTGATAATACATTTTGGCATCTGGGTATTGGATAAAAAGTTTTGATAATTCATTTCAGCATTTGGGTACTGGCTAAATTTTTTTGATAATTCATTTTGGCATCTGGGTACTGGATCAAAAGTTTTGATAATTCATATTAGCAGTACAGGGTCGATTTTTGCTCTGGCATGTTAGTTTCAGTTGGTCAGCGTGGTAGTTCATTATGGCAAAATTGTTAAGAGATATAACCCTGTGGAAAGAATGGGAACAGTCACAACAAAAATTCAAGCTTCAATTGCAGCAGTTCAATGATTCTATGTCAAGGAAATTTGGACATGCTAGTGGATCATCATCTTCTTCTAGAAAGGATCCATTGCCACTAGATAGGAAAACGGAAGTAATTAGCATACTTGAGGAGTATAATACTCTTCCTCAATATGTTAGGGAGAACTTTCATTTCAAAGATTACATTGACATGCATCAAAAAATTTGTCACAAGGTTAAGCTTGCAAAAAAGGAATACCATGCCATAGTTGATGATATGTTTTCATGTGAGAAAGAAGATTTCTGTCAACCTATCCATGTTCATGATACAAACACCATAATGGATCAGTCACTTGCAGGGTATGCAGAAGAAAGGCATGAAGATGTGTTATCATTTGAGTTGCAGCCTATGAAAAACAAAAATCAGTCATAATGTGGGATTCCTAAAGAAGAAATAACTCTAGATCAGGAGGAGACACATAGCACACCATTGATTCATCAAGTTGATCACAAAATGGAAGAGATTAAAATCATGGATCAGTCCATTAGGGATGCTGAAAGCATGTCTCCAAGGTTTGATACCTATTCTAATTTTTGCAACAGTAGCTCTAGTCATGTGGTATCATCCATTTCACATGAAGGTAATGAGGTTGTTGAGTCTTCCTATGATGGTACTCAGGTTAAGTGTGTTGCACATGAGATTTATATTGTGGATTCAAACCACAAAGGTTTTGATTGTGTTTACCCCACCTTGGAAGATGTGAAAAAAGTTCAAGAGACGTGCAATGGATGGTCACATAGAGCTAAGAAGGCCAAGATACTTGCTGCCCAAGCAAGACAACACTTACAAGAGGTCAAGGAAAGATGCAATCAGCTTGATAATGCAAGAAGACAAAGAGAGTCATACATTAGATCCTTATTTCTTCCAAGGGAAGAAAGTGAGGATGTTGAGCATACAAGGGAAGAGCTTCTTGAGGTAAGGCCACAAGAAGAGCATGTTGAGATGTGTGAAGAGGAAAAGAGTTATGATTTAGAAAACTCAGTTTGGTCTAGTTTGCATCATGAAGTTTATGACGTTCCTCTTTTAAAGAGCCCCTTAAAGGCTCCAAACAATGATGATTTTAGTTTCACACTTGATGGACCAGACACAAGTGTTATTTTCATTTGTGTGGAATGGAACATTATTGATTCTGATTTGGTTAGTCATGCATCATCTACAATGGAAGGACAATTGTTAAGATCATATGAAGCATCTTGTCTTAAAGAGATAATTAGGGAGACTAACAGGTTGCTTACTAAGAAGATAATGCATTTTGATAATGTTTGGTTTGTTTGGCATACTACACCTTGGAGTTTGTTAGTAATGGAAAACATATCAGTTATGGAGATAGAGGTATGGATCAGATTTTGGGCAGCTAAGGCAGTTAATGGGACATGTTATATTCGTTTGAACACACCCCATGGACCAGCACCTTTAGAGGAGTCACCTACCTTGGGAGGAGAGGCAAGAGAAGACTGCAAAAACATTGTGGAAAAGTATGAACATACTTCTGATTTTCTGACTTTGAACAGAAATTCTCTTTCATCTCATGAGTCAAACTTTGAACCTTGGGTTGGTTACATTCAAGTTGGGGTGTTCAAGTGTGAAGTTGATCCTTCCCTACTAAGAGTTGATGATATATTAAGTTCCATACCTAGTGGACCAGCCACAAAGAGCCTATCTTTGTTGAGAATTAGAAACATCTCTCATTCATCAATGGGTTTATCACCTCTTCCATATGATAGGGCAGCGATGTACCTTCTAATTGAAGATTCGGACTTTTTAAATATTACATTGGGCTTTCAAGATCAGAATATAAGGGACTTCATTGGTTACATGGTTAAACAAAACATTTACTTAACAACCTTTAATGAAGGCACACTAATTTGTGGAAATATAGGTAAAGTTGCAGTAGTTGTTTGGAGGACTTGGAAAAGTATTCAACAAACTTTCCTTGCCGATGATTGGCTCATTTGTGAATTCCTAACA
Source organism: Cupressus sempervirens (assembly GCA_028749045.1). Classification (NCBI taxonomy): domain Eukaryota; kingdom Viridiplantae; phylum Streptophyta; class Pinopsida; order Cupressales; family Cupressaceae; genus Cupressus; species Cupressus sempervirens. The sequence continues at coordinate 83,729 of JAPHAW010000013.1, read as the reverse complement.
GCATTGGTTGTTGGTAGTAATTGTGGCTTCATTTGGAGTGAAGTTCTTAGTTGGTTAGATGAGGTACAGTTTCACAACAGCAACATAATGAGTATCAACATGTCGGAGGGATGTGTCAGTGCAAAGATTTGGGATCTTGGCATCAACATGTTTTGGGCATTTCTTCAGTGGATTCATGTTGAGTTGCTTCACTTTTGGTATACAGACGTTTACATCAGAGTAGCGCAGTGGTTGGGTGGGGCAACATTTCTCAGATCGATATGGGATTCAGGAATTGATAATCCTACAATGTTGGGTACAAATGACAAATGCTTTGGTTTTTCTCATGATGGCATACATACTTCATCTTCGAGTTTGTCATCTACATCCATTGATATGGCAATGGTATCCTTGTTGATTGGTGATTCCATAGTCTTCGATTCCTTATGGACTAGTGGCTATCCAAGCTGGAATCATTTACTACTTGACTTGGCATTGACTACATCCATGATTCAGTATGAGGGCATTGAGGAGTGTTTCTTTGGGACATTTGTTGTTTGGCATTGGTATGATGACGTCTATGATATCATTCGAGTTGCTGGTCAGAATTATAGCAGCATTGTTAGGTGGTCATGTGGGTTGGAATACTGGTTTATGGGAGTTCACTTTCACACCTTGCTGGTCTGCTTCATTGTATGTATGTTTCATTGAGTGCAGTTGAGATACTTCTTCATCTCATTCACTACATTTGGTATTTTGGTTTGGGATCCGGGCCTTGGTCTCATTGATACATTGGTGCTTCAGGGTCCTAATGAATTGCTTCACAACTTGTGGTTCACTAATATTTATATCAGAGTGACGAAGCGTCAGCATGGTGGTTCCCTTTTGAGGCGGATTTGGAATCCTAGAATCACTTGGATTTGCAGTTCAGTAGTTGAGGATGTGGAAGCCAATGTAGGCTTATTAGAGTTTCTGCCTTTAGTGTTCCAGTTTGGTTCTTTCGGAGAGCAGTTCATTGAGGAGTTGACAGAGTTGGTACAGTATTTGATTGCTCTTCCTTCAAGGGGTTTTCAGGAGGTTACTTGTTTGGGTGCAGTGCAGGACAATGTTTCTAGAAGATGGAACTACAAACCTTCTAGGATGGCTTGGGACCTTGGGATCATTCTTGGTTATGGTATGGACTTGCCTGATGTTTGTGGAGTTGGATTGACATTGCTTGAGGACAAGCAATCTTTGGGAAGGGAGGACTGTCATGTCCCCAATTTCTGCCCTTCCTTAGTGACAACATTTCTAGCAGGGTTGGTCTATTATCTGGTTCCCATAGGCCAACAGAGCATAGAGGGAACCAACTCAGGGACTTTGAGATTCATGCATGAGCTTCCCAAGTAGTTTGGAGCAGTAGACAACAATTTCCTAGAATTTAGGAGGGATTCCTAATTTGTAGGGATTGACTAGGAGTGGTCTAGGAGGCATTTGGAGACCTCAGCGAACATTTTGGAGACTTAGAGTGCATCTCCTATTTTTTAGGAGGCATTCCTATTTTTTAGGAGGAACTCCCAGTTCAGTGATAGTTCTCTCAGAGGTGCACACAGCAGGGGGGTCATTGGGACTCAATTTTGGTTGATTGGGACTGTCTCCTACCTTTTAGGAGCATCCCTAGATTTTAGGAATGGACTACCAGTTGACACATCTTGTCCGGCATCAGTCACAGATAGGTGACAAGGTCAGATTCATGTTTGATTGGTCATTTTGGGCCTTTTGAGACCATTTGGAAAATATTTTAATATATTTAAATATTTCCTAAGCTGGTGATTAAATAAATTAAAATAAGGTTAATAATATAACCATTTTGGAGTAATAAGGGGATTTTGGCTTCAGTTGATCAGATACACCTATGTGTTATAGCTCGTTGGAAAGGTCTCGAATTATTATACATGATTTTTACTATCTGTAGACTTTTTGGTGCCTTCAGCTATGGAATTTTAATAAAGTAATGTTTTTCCTATAGCATGGAGGACTTTAATTGGAAAAATGTTATTTTATTATATTTTATTTAAAGGGCAAAGTGTAATTTCCCTTTAGGGTTCGATTTACAGTTGGAAGGGGATATAAGGAGATAGAGACCTAATTTCTTATTATCTTTTGCATATTGAAAAACTTGTTTTTGTGAATTGGCTTTGAGAGAGCAATTCTTCATCTGGGACGCAAACCCCAGGTTCTAGATTGGCTGGGACGTAGCCCTCAACAGTTATTGGCATTGGATTCTTCAGACAGTGTGCGTTGCTATCAAGGATAGAGTACGCCATTCTTTATTGTGGATTCAGGTTGCAGATTTATGGTTTCAGCATTGCAGATTGATTCTTTCAGCTGGGACGTGATTCCTTGCAGTCTTAGGGCCGCCATTTGTAGCAGTTTGGCATCATTGTTGGATACCATCAAAGAAATCACAGGAAAATATAGTTTATTAATTTAAAAACTACAGCAGATCAGCAAGGGCATCCATCAGGGATCTTTCACAAAAGTCATGATGTTTCTGAAGATAGTAAAAGGTGTGAACTTTTTCATATAAGAGTGATTTCAAAAAACACTAAAATCGACACATTGATACATAGTGGGTGCCAAGTTAATCTAATTTCAAAGGAAGTTGTTAAACAATTGTGATTGGAAACTAAGCCACATAAGAGACCTTATCCTTTAGGTTGGGTGTACAATGATAACAAATTGCGAGTTACTAAGCAACGTAAGTTAAAATTTGCAATAACATCTGAATATATAGATGAGGTTGACTTTGATGTGGTACCACTAGACATCTATGGGATTGTCTTGGGTAGCCCGTACTTATATGATAGGAAAGCTATCTTCTACAGGGAGTGCATAACAAGTATCATTTGTTTAAGGATGGAATTGAATACATTTTAAAATCTCATTGTATGAAGAATGAAGGATCGATTATAAACACACGGGATAAGAAAAGGATTGTAAATGCAAGCAATAAATCGACTCTCATGTCTGCAACATCTAGTGAGGATCATGTGCAAGTAGAATCAAGACTTCAACCAAAGATGGTAACAAAGGGTTTGAATGATTCATTTTCTAATGATGTTCCTGTTCAAGAGATCTAACATGTTGACACCTCTTCTATTCTATCAATTTGTTTAGTATTGTTGCTTCTTTTTCTACTAGTTGGTACTATGCGGGTAATGGATGTAACAGTGGATACTAGTGGATGTATGATTAATGGTGTCAACAATGCTATTTCATTTCTCATGATGTTTGTGATGAGTTAGATATTCAAAATTCCAGTCAATTGTACAAATGATACTAGACAAGTAAGGCGAGTATGTCCTCACTTTCATTCTATGTAAAAATAGACTTTTGGAGGTCAAAAAGCTTCTCAATGGGGAGGAATGATCCAGGAGGACCTAGAAAAGCCAAAAAAGATTACACTTTCAAAATCTCTCAAATTCAGCATTATTGCAAAGCACTCAAAAACTTGAGCCCGGGGCAACTTGAATGGCGAAAAAGGAGCTCATACACAAAAGTTATGCTTGGTCAATGGTCTGGTCAAATTGGCGAATTAGAGGTTACTAAGAAATAGGTCAAAAATGAAATGTCCCAAATCCAAGTAAAATTATGGTAAATTGTAGTGTTTGTCACACTAATTCTGTGATTATTTCCAGTTTCAAAAATGGAGCTTATATGAGAAAGTTATGGTCAGACAAAGTTACCCAGAAAAAGGGTTGACCAGATGACATCAGCAGACCAATCAGCAAAGTCAGCCAATCAGAAAATGGCAAGTAGTCAAAATAGTGATGTGGAAGTCAAAAAACTGACACATGGCAATGATGTAAATGACTACATTCATGACACATGTCATCATGAAGACATGTAGTGATATGTCAGGTCAGCCATTTTCTTTAAAAAATTGTTGAAATGGGACTTGAATTCCAAACCTCTCACTTCCTAATTTATTCCTTTACCATTACACCATCAGCATGATTGTTGTTGGGTTTGGCGGCAATTTTTATATCTCAATTGTCTTAATGCAGATAAGACAAAATAGGGAAAAAGACAAAAGACATGTGAGGGATTTTGAACCCACAACTCCTCCACTCCAAATTCAATGCCTTGACCAACATGCCATCTAGGCAACTTCTTTAAGTTTTGGCATGAAGTTTAGTTGAAGGATGCCTTGCACCTATTTAAGGTAAAAGCAAGGGTGCGGCTGATAATTTAACAACACAAATGCATCTCTTATCTCTTGCAATGTGCTTTGGAATTAAAATTAGATATTTTCTCTTTAATCCCACAACGATAAAGATAAAGAATAAACACAAATGATGTATTGATTCACATAGATTTTGGGAATGGATATTTTAAATAGATATGGATTATTTTTAAAGAATTTTGATTATTTTGTTAGGATAAAATGGGGAAGTGAGTTATTAAGTTCGTTATTTGGTTTTAAGCCAAATTGGCCAAATTGTATTTATAAAAGGGAATTATTTTCCCTTGAAAAGAGAATTAGTTGGGAGGAATCATGGACGACAAATTATTGTGAGAGATTTTTACGAGAGAATTTTGAATTCTTGTAAGAGTTTACAAGGTGTTATTTTACACCAAAAATTGTAAAAGGAGAGAGACTATGAAGGCTTGGAGCTTGGAATTTGTAACAAAGTAATTTTGTTTGGCAAATTTAATAAAGCAGTCCCCAAATTGAGAAGCAGACCTGGAGATGTAGTCTTAACAGGGTGAACTCCATTATCAAAGTGTTTGCATCTCTTTCCTGTCTCTTTCTTATTCTTTCTAATCTTTCAATTTTTATTATTCTCTCTTTTATGTAATTAAACACAATTAAATTAAGTGTTTAAAGTATAACCCTTGTAATTTCAACGGTTAAAAACAAATAGCCATATAATTACTACCTGGATCAATGATTAAGTCTATGTTTTGGATTAAGTCATTAAACTTGTAAATCCCAGTTTACATATCACAACTAGGACTTTTTTTTGGCTAAAATGATGCTGAATATCTTCCAATTTTTGAACCAAACAATTTGATTGTGAACAGTTGTTGAGAAATTTCTTGCTATTACAGTATATTCCTCGGTCATGTGTTGAATATGGTACTTGTCATCTATGATGTTCCCACTATTAGGGTTACTTTGGGGCAAGGAATACCTGCAAAATAAATGTTAGAATTTAAATAATAATAAAGCTAACCATACTGTTCTACCATCTACATTAACCCCAATCTTAAGGATGTCTCCAAATCAAACTTCCTAGCTCATAGCTGCCTCACCGTCTTCCCAGGAGCCCACCCCTTGAGATTCTTCTTGGACGAGACATACTCTATCCAAAGCCATTCACATATTACTTCTTAATTAATAAAAATAATATCAAATTCAAGTACAATTAATTATCTCTATATTATTCTTTGGAAACTTTCTAATATTCTATATATACACATTTGTTCCCATATGCCTTAATAAATTAAATAAGTAAATAAGCTCTCTCTATATATATTCCCATGAATAAAGTTAAAAGAAAATATGTAGATTTACCATTTATACCTCAAATAGTAGTGGATCCTATAATTTTGGGCCTTACTTGGAAAATGTACAATACTTGCTTTGAGTTCTAATGTCCACGATCTCTCCCATATATTGCATGAAAAATATTTGGTTTGCGTTGTTCATTTGATCAGATATGTATCCACGTTTTCTTTAATTCTTCATTGCTTTTTATGACCACTTGTAAAGGTAAAGAATATATATTTTCTAATGTCCCAAAAAGGGGACATTACATCAACCCACAGCAACCAGACATGCATATGAACACCAACCGAAAAGAACAGGGGCCACAAAGCCCCATATCCTGAGACAGACCATGTGAGACGAGCACAACACAATACAATACCAAAAGCCATGCTCCTGACAACACTAATCCACCAACAAAAAGGCCTCTTGAAGGCAGCAAGTGCCTGAGAACCATCACCCGCACGAAGAAAAAGCCAAAAAGAAGCCCAGAATCTGAACCTCCAGGGCTACATAGGGGATGGTGAACACCAAAAGGAGAGCCACCAATCCCAGCCAAACAATGCCAAAAACAAGCAATCTAAAGACCGTCCTAGCAGAAAAAGCATCCACACCAATTTCATCGTCCCCGTCATCGCCTTCAGCATCACCCGAATACTCTACTAAGGCACCTCTGCAACATTTACAAACCCTAACATTCAAACGCCCCCATCCACTCCAATTCCCTCCCATAATGGAATCTCCCTAAAACGATTTATGTTTCTGTGGTATGGAGGGTTTATATTGCTGTTCACATTCCAATATCATCTTGGCTTACAGAAAATATCTTCAATCTCTTGTGAGATTAAAAGTTAGAATTCTATTTAGTCAGGTAATTCTGATTTCTGGAACAGCAGGTTACAAATTTTCTATTGGTTCCAGCTCTTTTGAATATTTCCCAACTGTGTGACAAAATGCCTAAGCTTTTCTATGAATGTTGGTACAGGTTTATGATGAATAAATGATCTAGAATTTTAGATAAACCTATTCTAACTGATTATAATCTGGAGCTCTTAATAATAGCTTGCATGCAAAGTGGTTGACAAAAATGCCTGCAAAATAAAATCAGCAATATTGCGAGTTTGGACTAAAAATTTCTGATAGGGACTTTACAGTGGTATTTAAGAAGTATATTCTGTCAGCCTCTGGGGTCAATAATGTAAAAAACATTTTGAGATTGCTTACAAAAAGCGATCATGGCAGTATAAAATTATTTGAAAAAGTCATGAATGAATATTCCAGGTATTTGGAAAAAATTAGAACCTTACAGCTTTGATCCGAATACAGAACCTAAAGATGAACTATGAAAAAGAGACCACTAATTGATCAGTATAAAAAATAACCTGATAAATTCAGAGACCAAATTTACTTTAATGAATTTTTTAAGTTAATAATATTATAGCATCCAAGTAAAAAGAGATAACTTGCATGAGAAGATTAAAAATAAATAGGAGAAGAAGAAAATGTTCTTAGCAAACCAGAGCAAGAGTTTTCTGTGGCAAAGACCAATCTCTATTCTATGACATTTCTAACAGCCAACAGCATTAGAATTTTTCCATGCAAGGAAGAATGATAACAGCAAGTTAAAAAATTGGAATTATTGCAAACTAGGAGAAAATTTTCTCAGTGGGGTAATTACATTATTAAATTCTGTGCGATATTAGAAATTATATTCATCTGCAGTAAGATCTGCCATGCTTCGGAACCAGAAAGATTGATTAACAACCACTAAATAGCTATACCATCTTTCTATGGCTTAAACAAAAGATCCATTACTAATGGTCAATATTATTGGAGAAAACTTTTATTTTCTAGGTCATGGAATTTTCTTGGTTTTGATGTTCTTTGAGAAATGATCAAGAAGCTACCAAAAAATAAAACCTATTTCTTCTGTTTTCTATTGAGAATATTGAGACTGAAAAGTTCTAGGTTACACCTACAGTAATTTGCGTTCATCCAAGAGACCATAAATGCCTAATGGATCCAGAACAATTAGATAGCAACTACTGTGTGATGAAAGCATTCGTTTATTTTACTATTGAAAAATGAACATCAAGTAAAGTCATTATCACTCTTAAAGAGAGTAAAACAAAGAGGACTGTAAGAGAAGGAACCTGTCTAATCTGTCTGTACCAGCTAACAATAAAACCTTGGCTACTGGACTGGAAAGGAACATTTCAGATAAACCTTCATACCTGGAAAGAAACAACCACACCAAAATCATAATTTGATTTGATTGATAAATAAAACTTAATAACTACTCTCACACTGAGAACTGATGGACACGAGCATATTTCAGAAATACTTAGACAACATAACAATTATTGCCGTCTTTGTCTCTCTAAACTTAAGAAACATTTTTCTCTCTGAAATCAATAGAAAGCTTGCGAACAACAGTCAAGATGTTCAATATAGGCAGTCTAGATCAGCAATCATGGTAAAAGGAATAGGCAAAATGGACAAAATCCTAAAGTTTCTCCTGTTAAACATTCAAGAAGTTGGAAAACAAACAAAATAATTATTTTGTATATCATCTAAAAGTTTTAAATCCAATTTGTAAAAGGAAATGACTACTTTGAAAGTGAATGGCAATGACATTACCAGCCTTTCCAATGATGTTCAGTTTTCTCAAGAGGTGTGCGCCAAACATAACTGTGATGCATGAAAGGTGAAGTCAACCCATGGACATTAGATTTAGTGTAACCAAAATCAAGAAAATGCTTTGATCATAATGGGATAAAAGTTGGCTAAAATGCAAAATAAATCAAATTCAGATCCATTCCCTAACACTAACATACAATTCCAAAAAGAAGTGATAAGTAATTGTATTAATATACAATGTTTGAATCAATTACAATGACCTTGACGCTTTAGAAATATAAAGGATTATAAAGAGTACCATTGCCTCTCTTCATCAAATTTTAGTGTTGAAGGAACTGATATGCGAGCAGATTCGGGATTTCTGAGCTGACCCCCTTTAATGCTCCATTCAATCTAATAGCAGAGACAGCATCAGAGCAGAATGCAAAAAATAAGCAAGATGCAATACAGGCAACAAACTAGTTAGAAAATGGTATGGCTAGATCCATTTCTACAATAATGAATAAAATGCTTAGTTATCAATATATATGGAAAATAACACGTTTTTTTACCCAAGAATACTAAAAACAGAGTGAAAAAACAACTGTATTTTTGAATAAACTACCATACAGCAACCAGCAACAGCAGATCAAGTTTGCTCAATAAGGCAGGTTATGGCCATATATGGAAAACATCTATTGCTGATGATATCACATAATTCTTGATGTCTAATTTTACCTTTGGATATGTATTGACTATTTTTCAATAGCATTGGTAAACTATACCCTACGTCGAACATGTCAATATATTTTTTAATTTACAGCCATTAGGTCCTTATATCCTTCCATCAACCACCCTTCTCACTCATCTCACAATCCACTTACCCTATCATAAACCAAGACCAGCAAAGGCACACATCTTTGAGAATATTCCAACCGCCCATCTACATAAATGCATCCAAACAATCTCCGTATCATTCCTAACCACCCGTGAATCCCAATTCTCTTGGAAGCAATTTGGATGCCAAGAATAAAACCCATTAGTCGAAAAATCCTCATATGTCCAGTGATCAACATGTACATGTGAAAACATGACAAATAGATCTGAAAGCAAAAAGAAGTATCCAAAAAGCCACAAAGGCCCAATAGGCAAAAACAAATATAAAAAACAATGTAGATTACCGAGTCTCTCCCTGAAGCAAAGCATTCCAAGGAATCACAAAGAAAAGTAAAATCAAAAACCATGTAGATTCCCATGTTAGTTGTGAAAGAGTTGCATCCTAAAGAAAAATCAAAATTGGCATCCAAGCTTGCTATTCCAAAGGCTTCCTTCACTTCACCATCTAAGAATCTCCCAGCTTTCCAATCTATTTTGGGTCCCATATCCCAATATCCACTATCTTAAATCCTCCTTCAACTATTTTGAGTCCTTGTATCCCAAATCCACATCCTTTTCTACATTCAAATCTCAAACTCCAAAGGCTTGTTAATGGGCAAGAGAGGGTTAAACCTTAGGATGGTGTATCTTGTGGTTTGGAATCCTCCTGACTGGGGGTGCATCAGAATTTATTTTGATGGGAGTTCGAAAGGTAGCCCAAGTCTGTCCGGGGCAGGTTTTATGACCAGAGATGAGTTGGGGAATATCCATGCTATTGGGGCTAAGCAGTTACCAAAGGGGTCAAATAATGAGGCCGAATGTTTGACTGCAATCAATGCAATTTTGATGGCAAAGCGGTTGCAGATTGGCAAATTTAACTTAGAAGGTGATTCCCTAATAGTTATAAATGGTATAATTAAAGGGGAGACGGGTGCTTGGTATTTGAACAAGCATATTTGGATAATTAGATTTCTTTTGGAGATATTTGAGAATTACAAGGCATCTCATGTCTTTCAAGAAGCAAATGTTGAAGTGGATAAACTCTCTAAATTTGGTGTTGGGTGTCCGAACCATGAAACATGTGATTTGTTCAAAGACTTTAGGAGCCTTGACCTGGCTGATGTTTAATTAATCGAGGCATCTTTCAGATTTTCAGTGGAGGGCTTTTGATTTGGGAAATATTTCCCTCAAATGTATGATGGGACTATGGATAGAGGTGAGCTGGTCGGCTTATGCATGGGAGGTACAAGTAATGATGTGGTAGTATGCCTTGAAGTTAATGGGCCTTCATTTCTCCTCTTCTCGCCGCAAATGGGAATACAATGCACCCATTGGAAGTCAACATCTAGAGTGTTCAGTGGCCTTTTTATGGCCTATGGAGTTACATTTGACTTTAGAATTTTTGCACAAATTAGGCTATGGTGGATTTGAGGATGGAGGCAATTTTTCTTTGAAATCCCCCAATCAATTGCTTTCATTTCGTGGTGTGATTTCGGTGAAGCATATGCAAGGTCTTTTTGTTTTGATGATCTGAAATTTTGGAATTGTATTTGGACAATTTTGGGGGATGAATACCTAAATACAAACATTCGATCCCAAACCAACCTAGACATTACGTCCCTTTTCCTTTCTTTGACTCTCATGCTGGAAACAAGGGAAGAGGCAAGGAAGGTGATGATGTTTTTTGTGGAACCTCATTGGGTCGAGGGTGTAGATGGCATTGTGGACCATACGGAGCTTGGAATTGGATTATGCATGGAACAAGGGTCATGGGCAGTTGGTGGTGGCAGTGAAGGTGAGCTTCAACCTCTAATTATTTGGAGCTCTTCTCAACCAATACAAGTGTGAATTCACGGTGTTCGTGATGGGTCTGTGTGGCTTTTGTTGACACCCGACAAGTGGAGGAGGAGCAACTACAGCAGGAGCCATGAAGGAAGATGAAGTCGATGCCATTGAAATCAGTGGTGGGTGAATCAACTACGAAGTCAAAACATGGTAGGCCAGGTAAAAAGGGCAAGCGTGGTGGCATGTTTATCCCCAACATGTCAAAGGAGGAAATGCAAAAGTTGGTTTCAATGAACTATTCAATATTTTAGTTTTGTTGAGGTCTCTGGTGAGGCCTAACTTGGCAGTTTGGGGAGTGGTAAAAATATGGGCTTGGGTAGTGTGTTGTAGGTTTGAAGGCTTTTTGGCGGTTCTTTGTATGGCGGTTGTAATATCTATTTCATGGTGTATGAGTAGGCTTAGTCTATAGAATCTGAAAATTTGCCAAAACAATGGCTTTATGTACCTTTTTGCTTCAAAAATTAATACAATCAAATCTATTATCACCGATCAAAAAAACACTCAAACTCCAAAACTTATTTTCCCTCCACCAATCCACTACCCTTGAGGGTGTGAGTCGACATTAATCTTGCCAACATTCACATCCACCTCTACACATCTTCCAACAACCCATCTAATATCCAGCACATATTTTCTATCCTTCCTATTTCTCTTATGCAATCCTTTGCATAAATTCATACCCCTTCCCATTTTATCATTGACTCCATCTCCCTTTACCATCCCTCTATCAACATATTGAGCATTCCCTATATAACCGTTATCTATTTTAGAACATTTTTCAAAGGTGCCATCCAAAGAACAAGATGCTTGAGTCCTTCATCTCCTCTCATGTAATGTATCTATTCTCTAACCAAAAAACAAAATTAAAAAGGAAAAAAATGATAAAATGAAAAAGTAAAGAGAAATAATCAATTTGATGGTGAAAGCCACCTCTTCTAGAGGCTTAGGCAAGTCCTATAATAAAAGCTTGGCAAGCAGGCATCATCTGTAATCCATTATCCTCTTGCACCATACACTTCGGGACAAGTTTATCCATGCTATTATATACATCAAATCCTCTATTACCCCACATCCTCCATTATCCATCTTTCACCTATCTACATCCATATTACCTTTTCTGCCTTTGATCTTGACAAGCTTAAGGATCTTCAATGGAATCATACATTCTATATGGTTCATCTTATCCACACTCTTTGTTCCATATTCATAATCTTATCTATTTCTTACTTCCATCCTCTATTATCACCTTTTGATCATTCTTATCCTATCCCCATTCTATCCAAATTGACCCCTCGATGTACATAAAAACTTAAGGACAAAATGTAGAACATGTTTTCCAAAACCTCTTGACATGCCAATTCCTTTGGCCCACACATCATTCCATACAAGATCCATTAAGGATAAAATAACAATGGAATCAAACATTTGTGAATGTGATGGTATAATTTGCTTTGTTTATATTTTGCATTCATGGAGAAGTGCTTCACTAGTATGTTGTTGAATTTATTGTAGATCTTGGACTATTGGTTGGGTTAGATAGGTATACAAACATGAATTTCAACATTAGCAATTTTTATCAACCTATCCTACGTTTTCATCAGACACTATCATCATCTATCACTTGTCTTGTATATGATGAATCCTTCATAAAATATGGCACCTCAAATCATTTATCAATCTATCAAGAACACATAAAACTCTAGCAAGAGATGTCATGCCCACTTTTTCCCAAGTGGAACATGATACAATATGACAAACCTACAGTTTCTTTTTTAGAACATAATAATAATTCACACATTAACACTAATTTATTATAAATAATCTACTGGTGGAATGGAGAAAATGCTGAAGGTTGCTAGGGAGGGTGGATTTTTACAAAAGTATTAGCAAAAATGGGTTTAGGGGCAATCGCTCTCCCAGACGGACATGCAAGATGCTTGGTTAGGTATGGGTGGCTCTGGAGAAATCGAAGTTGAGGGCATCATAGAATCTTGGTCCTAGTAGTCACTAAAATAACATACAAAACCCTACTAGATGGGGATATGGGTGAATTGTAAGTGCAAATAGAGGAGATTTCAAGGCTCTGGAGGGGAAGGTCTGGAAGCGCAAGGACCTTTTTGTCCCAAATCAGATTCCCAAGGAGAAACCAACAGCTATGGATAACCAAGTGCTCACTATTAGGTTTGATTGAAAAGAATGGCAATCAACAATCAGCATGTACAGAGAACGGGCCTTTTTGGTGAAAATGGGGAGGTGGGTGTGGCCAAAATTTGCTCAGGCTAGGAGTTGGTTGTGATGAAAACTGGGTAGCTCGCTAGTCACTGAAGTCGTTGCCAAATGGGTTCTACTTCATGATTGTCGGAAGTGCTAGGGAAATATAGTTAGTGTTGTTTAATGGTCCCTTTATTGTAATTGATTTGTAGCATCAATCAGATAAATCAAATTGATGAATTCAGTCTTGGAATTATTCATTATTTGTACTCTACTAAAAATTGTTGTAAGTGTTTAATGCTTAATAATCATTTAGATAACTCATGTAATTATACTCATACACACACACATATTTATTTATTTATTTTGTATATGATTGCATATGTATATATTAAGTATATATATAAATATATATATATATATATATATATATGAATATTATTCTCAAATGATTATTGATCGTTTAATATGAAATTAATATTCATCAAACACATTTTGAGTAAGACTGATTATCGATTATGTGTAGTGAATCACATTTGCACTGCATATTATTCTTGATATCAACTATATCTTGGTCGATCAATGATCTTGCAATAACTGCCATTATCTCAGCAATACATTGAAATGCTGTCATGGATATTATCGCAACAATATATTCAAATGCCATCGTCGATATTACCACAAAAGATATCTTGAAATGCAATCACGGATAATTAAACAGCAGTATCGTGGATGTTAAATAGCATCATAGTTATTGAATGCTCTAATCATATTATGTTATGAAATGGTGCCCATGAGTTGAGCAGGGCATGCCTCATGTAGAGACATGTCTCTGTGTGAATTCACATAGGGACATGTCTCTATGTGAATTCACGTAGAGATGTGTCTCTACATGAGTGTCATGTCCCCACTCTAGCTCAGTCTAGTAGAGACATGTGAGTCAGCTTATTATGGGGCCTTGTAGGCTGACAGGGTTGGATAGAGACCTAGTATGGTTATTCAGTGTTGGAGACTTGATGTTCTGGCAGTTATTGATCAATTGGGAGACGTTTCTTGTTTTTAGGAGGCAGTTCCTACTTTTTAGGAGGTATGATCTTGCCCAGGGTTGGGTCTCCATGAGATTACTCTTTGGGTTCAATTTCAGAGGGATAGGACTTGTTTCCTAAATTTTAGGATCATCCCTAGATTTTAGGGATGAGACTGCCAGTGGATCCTTGATTTCCGACTTCAGTTACAGACAGGTGACAAGATGATTTTATGGTTTGTGATGTCAGTTAGGCATTTTGTGGCTATTTGGGTTATATTTTTAATATTTCCTAAGTTAGCGTTTAATAATTAAATAAGGTTAAGTTTTAGCCATTTTGGAGTAATAAGGGGTTTTTTGGCCTCATCTGGATGCGCATCCTATGGTGTGATAGCTCGTTGGAAAGGTCTCGAAATTCTCTAAATCTTTCTCTCAGGTCTCAGGGCATTTCAATGAATGGAATTCTATCTATGAGGAAAAAGGTCATTTTCTAGTAACATGACCACTTTAAAATAAGAAATTATAACACTTTCACTACACAACGCCACTTGGAGACACTTAGGGTTCGATTTGCAATTGAGAGGGGGTTATAAGGAGATGGAAGCTTCATTCTAAGATCATCTTTTGCATATTGAAAAACTTGTTTTTGTGAATTGGCTCTAAGAGAGCAATTGTTCATCTCGGACGCAAACCCCAGGTTCTGGATTGGCTGGGACGTAGTCCTCAACAGTTATTGGCATTGGATTCTTCAAACAGTGTGCGTTGCTATCAGGGATTGAGTACGCCATTTTTTATTGTGGATTCAAGTTGCAGATTTATGATTTCAGCATTGCAGATTGATTCTTTCAGCTGGGACATGATCCTTGCAGTCTTAGGGCCGCCATTTGCAGCAAGTACAACCCACGTGAAATATAGGGAATGCTTGTATTCAGCCTCAGATGTATCCTTGATTCATGTTCATTATTCACCATCCAGTTTGGCATCATTGTTGGATGTAAGCTCCTTGGAACTGCATTGGATTTATTATTTGGCTTTATAAATCAGAAATCTGCCTGGTACGATTTATAGCAATTCTGATTTGGCTCTATGCTCTTATTTATTTTCAGTCTCCTTTCATGTTTATTGTTCATTATTCATTACTATTGTGAAAACTATCAAAAAACACAAAAAAAAAAACAAAACCTTCTGCAACTTCTGTCTATTCTCAAAGACCATCAAAGAAATCACAGGAAAATATAGTTTATTAATTTAAAAACTACAGCAGATCAGCAAGGGCATCCATCAGGGATCTTTCAGGAGACATGTCCATTCATCAATGGACATATACTAACTCAAATGAAATATTGGAAAGTGGAAGTACAAGAAAAGAGCAGAAATAATATTTACCTTCTCAAGTATCAAATGATTATCATACTTACATTAATTTTTGATCTGATATTCTAGTTCTGCAATATTGGCATGAAGGCAATGCTAGAGACATTATAAAGACAAAAATTATAGCTAAAATAAATTATTAAGTTGCCTACCATTTGAAACTGATATATTTAACATGGAATCAGAGCCTAGTTGAAGAAGATCCTTGTCAAATTTATAGAAGAGCTCATCTAAGTTACCTTTAGAACCTATCAAATTTCCTAAATATACAAAATGGTGAATGGCATTAGATTTGAAGATCAACTTGATGGACACACAAACTTTGCATCTTGGAAATTTAGAATAATGCTTGCATTAAAAGAACATGAGTTAGTTTGTGCCTTCTTTGCTGCCTGCTCACTACTCTTCTAGGCAAACTGGGCGCCAACTCTACCAACTTATCCCGATGTTGGGATGACTCATCTTCCCTCTATGCTAGTCAATCCTCCACCTCCTGGAGGTCAGTAGCCATCGAAGCCCTAGCCTCTAATGCTGCCAACTGTTAAGCTTCAGCCCCTTCTATAACATGTTGAGTCCTCTTGAACTCATAATAGTCGTTCCAAAAGATCCGCTCAATCCGCCTCAAAATGGCTTGGGTGTGGCTATCCTCTAATCTATTAAGTAGACTCCAATCATTCAACATGTCAAGTGTCTTTAAAGTGGGCCATCCCCTAGCTCAAAAACACCAAGCAACTTCTATAGCATGCACCCCAATGACAAATGCCAAAAGTTGCTCGATCTGCTCATCCACTCCCTCACAAGCTTGACATCGGACCGACACGACTACCTACCTAGCACCAACAACTACATCCACCAAGTTCTCCTCCAACTAGGGATCAATAGTCTCATTGTGCATCGCCTCCTCTCAAGGCCCTTCTAGCTGCTGCAAAGGTGACTCTAGGGGTGGCTCCTCTCTGCCCTTGTGCATCCCCTTCTATCCAATAATGATGACCTCCTCATGTGGCATATGTGGCTCCTACTGTGGCACTATCTCCCCCTCTGGTGTATGCTCATCCTCCCAATCTACAATGGCCCTAGGCAGTAGCAACTACCTCTATAGTGAAAATAATTACGCAATTGGTAAATTATTTGATGTATTAACAATGAGCAAAGACGCTCAATAAATAAGTTTACAGTATTTACAAAATAAGCAAGTTTCTAAAAAGAAATTGCAGGTAAGGTTAGAGACGATCTTATCACCTCAGATTATAATAAAGTACAATATCGAGCATTAAATAAATAACAAAACATGAATTTAATACCCTCCCTTAATGCTCAATCTATCAACAACACAAATAGAGCCCCTAAAATGAGTACTCTCAACATCCATCTAATGGACTTACCAACCAAACTGGGTTGCTAAGGCAAGAACAAGTTGAATGGTACTTATCTTGGTTGTAGGACCAAAAGTCTCCTCACAGTCAATGCCTTCCATCTGTGAAAACCCTCTAGCAATGAGACGCATTTTGTACTTGTCAAGGGTTCTATCATCTTTGTATTTCACCTTATACACCCATTTGCAGCTAACAAGTTGCTTCCCTAAAGGAAGATCAGAAAGGACCCAAGAGTGATTCTTCTATAGACTCTAATATTTGGCTAGCCTCTTCCCACTCAGTAATCCCTTTAGCCTTTGCATATGTTTGAGGCTCATAAACACTGTGAATGTTGGCCATCAGAGAAAAATTAATTGTGTGTTTGTTTTCTCTTGTTTCTAGATGATTTACCCTCAATGATGTCATCGTGATGAAGATCTCCAATGGTCTAAGCCCGTCATTTAGGTTAGAGAGTAGAAGACCCAACTTCAGATGTAGGAGCTAGAACAAGTACTAGATCTCGAACAAGTTGAACAGGTGGAAGATTACCATCTTCTGGAGGAAACTATTCAAACTCAGAATATACATCATCCCTCCCATCAGGTAGATCTATCAGGAGACAAACACCCAGATAAGAAGCCTTCAAAGGCTGATCCTCAGAATTCCTACACAAATAAGGATGGGTGGAAAGGTCCACATGTTTCATCAAAGATATCCCTGTTGATGATAAGACAATCAATGTCTACATCTATCAATCGATAAGCCTTAGGATTGTCAATATACCTCATGAACATAAGCTTTTCACTCTTCGAGTCCAACTTGAAACACTTGGCATCTAGAATCCATACATAAGCTAAAGGGACAAAGATTTTGAGATAATTAATCCTAGGATTGCAACTAGTCCAAACTTCTTTAGGATTCTTTCCCTTAACAGCCTATGTACAGGACCTATTAAGGAGATAGACCACAATGAAAATTGCTTTTTCCCAAAACTTATTAGGAATACTACTACATTGTAACATGGAGTAGGCCATCTCAACAATAGTATGATTGCATCACTCTACAACATCGTTATGCTGAGTGTGGAGTGTGGTTAATTGACGTTTTATACCATGTGTATCACGGAAGTTGAAGAATGTAGTAGAACAAAATTCCACCCCCCCTCCCCCCCCCCATTATCTAACTAGGAGTAGTTATACAACAAGTAGATTCTTTTTCTACCAAGGCCTTAAACTTTTGAAATACAATAAAAGCATCTAATTTCTATCTAATAAAGTACACCCACATTTTACGACTGAAATCATCAACAAAAGCAAAAAATACCTACAACCAGTAGTGGAAGGTGTACTCATTGGCCCACAAAGATCAACATGAACCAACTGAAGTAGCTTAGAGACCCACCATGACTCACCATCTGAGAATGGTGACCTGTGCTACTTCTAGCTTGACAAGCTATGCAAACACCATGATGGTGAGCTTGGATTTCAAGTAAACCAGCTACAAGTCCCTCCTGAACCAAGAGAGAGAGTGCACATTTAAGTGCCCATACTACAAATGCCAAAGATTGGTGATGGAAGAACTTCTGACTGTCATGGCTAACTCTAAATAATCACCAATATCCACAAGTCGGTAAAGACCATGATCCTCATTGCCAACAGCTATAGTAGTGCGAGTCTCCCGATCAATAATCAAACACTTATGTGAGCTGAATACAACATTCAGCTAAGGAGAATGTCAAATGATCTAATTGATTGAGAGAAGATTTAGTTCTATGCAAGGAAAATAGTACACATTGAGGAATATGAGATCCCTCCTACCAAAATGTACCCGAACAATGCCCTTACTAACAATCGTATATTCATTTCCTCCTCCAAAAACAACTAAGTCAATGAACGTAGAGAAGTTTGTGAACCAATCACGTCAATTAGTAAACTGATGTGAAGCACCTAGGTCAATGTACCAAGCAAAAGACTTCACATGATATGCAGGTCTTTTAGCCATGAAGGCATAAAAGGCAGATTCTTTCTTCTCAGTGTGCTCGGCTACATGCAATTTCTGCTCAGATCCTCCCTGCTTCTTCTATTCAGGCGCCAATTGCTAACAACTGTCCTCCTTCATGTGGTCGTATTTATGGCAGTAATTATACTGTATGTTCTTTTTCTTAGAATTATTCTGAGGTTGACTTGAGCCTTTCAGCTACGAAGGCTAATCTTTCCCTTTGTTTTTCGGTGAAGAGTGTGTTGTAAAAGCTTGCTTTGTAGAAGATGAGGAAGAACCAATACCAAATCGTTGTTTCCAACAATCTATTGAGGAAGCTTGGTAGAGAGGTTTGGAAACTTCAAATCAACATTGTGGAAGTAATGTTGAGAGTTTCAACAAAATGCTCATAAGACCTCGGAAGGCTCTTCAAGGTAATAACCACCATGTCTTCTTCATCTTTCAACCAATCGCCTCCAACTGATCATGAATGTCCTTAACCTTCATCAAACGCTCTTGTAGGGGCATTCCATCATCCATCATGATGGAGAAAAGATGACTCTTTAAAAAGAATCCACAACTTTGATCAGAGGTTTCATGCAAGGCTTTCAAGTGTTCCCAAACTCAATAGTTGATTTTCCAGAGGGTACCTATGGAAGCTGATCATCTTCATCTATAACAAGAAGTTTAATGAGTTCATCAAACTATGTCTTATCTAGATCCACTGTAGCTAGACACTGAACGGTGCCCACGAAAAGTTTATCAAGGCAATGATACTCAAAAATGGTCATCATGTCAATGGGCCCTTGGTCTACCAGTGAAGTTGAAAAGGGATGAGGACGAGATCGTGCCCCGGGCAACTTTGGCGGAATGGATACCCCTTAGTACTTGGCTCTTAGCCGAAGAGGTTCAATCGTAAGGCTCGTGCTCCCGTATCGGATAGCTACAAATATTTCATTCAGGACCTCCATTAAAAAAAAAATGATCATCATTTGTTGCTTCCAAGCATTGTAGTTTGTGCCGTAGAATTGTTGACTACCTTCTAACAAGATGTTAGTCAATGAAGTCATTTTTATGTTTTTCGAGATATGAAAAACAAGACTATGAGGATGTTGATTGAATGAAAATGTATACACAAATTTCAATGCTCTAAGATAGGTACAAATTTCAATGTTCTAAGATAGGTATAAATTTCAATTTGTTGACACAAAAATCAAGGCACAAAGTTCAATACAAAAATATTGGAAGGCCCAAAAAAATCTAACATACCCAGAGGAGATCTCAAAAAACCTAAAAATAATCTAAAATCGGAATAATTTTTTGACATAGAAATTAACGCACAAAGAATGAGGTACCAAAAAAACTGCAATCAACCAAATTGAGCTCTCAAAAAACCCAAGAATCTAGAATTTGATTTCAAGACCAAAAAAACAAGAGGTTCGAATAGAACCCTAGCCGACAGTAAAATCTAGTAAATATCACTTGTTGGAAGCAAAATATTTGAGAAATAATGGAGATTTGATCACGGATCAAATACAGAGGGTGTGAGGAAACCCTACATGTCATCGAAAATGACAGATAAGCAGTAAAAATAGGTCGGCCCCCCAAAATGGCTACGACTTGCAAGAAAAACGACCAAAAAAGAAGGGTTTTAGAATAAAATCCATTGAAAGCAAGAAAATCAGTCGTTTTTGGCCCCAAATGTGTGCAATTTGTGGCCCAAAAATGTCAACACAGACGCAATTTGCAGAAACTATGGCCGCAATAAAAAATCTGTCTGAAAAATGTTAGCACACGAAGCCAAAACCGCATCCAATTAGAGAAAAATCGTGACAAAAAATTGCAATGGAAGGTCCACACGATATTTCCTACCCACGATTTTGCAAAGATATCACAACAAAAACACTAGTTAGGTTTGAAAGAGATTTAGACCAAAATTCTAACAAGCCTAGGTTGAAGAAAATCAATTTCGAAAAATTTAATGCAAATAATTTCATAAGAGAAATAAATTTTTCAAAAAAATTAAGCTCGCTCGGATTCCATATTACATGAGTAACTAGTAAATTATTTAATGTACTAACAATGACATGCTCAATAACTAAGTTTACAATATTTACAAAATAAGCACGTTTCTAGAACGAAATTGCGGTTAAGATCAAAGATGATCTTATTACCTAAGATAACAATTAAGTACAATATTGAGCATTAAATAAATAATAAAACATTATTTTAATAAAAACTTTGTACGCCTCAGAGGGATTCGTAGTGCAAGTGAGAACTTGTCAAGCCAAGTATCTATTGTGGCCTCTGGCACTATGCTCGCACTATCATCTCTACCACCTTGTCTCCCAAGTACTCCAATTAGCTATCTAGTCTCCAATGCCTGGCTCCAGCACTCTCCAATAACTAGGGCTGAGGCTCTACTACCTGTGGTGCTATGGAGAGTCCCTCGGCTAACTACTCAAGTGTAACTATGGTTGATGCAACAACATTCAGTACAACCAATGTGGGTGCTCTAGGTGACATGTTAACCAACATGTGAATCTAAACGAAGGCGGGCATAGGTGTCTTGGTCACAAACCCAACTAATGTTGATGGGGTCAAGTGTGTTGTCTTGGACAAATGAAGTCAACTAATCAACACCCATGTGCCCACAGGCATGGGCGTAGACACTACTGCAAACTCACAAGCATCATCCTCTGCCACGGTACTATCCACATCTCCAGAGACACTAGAGTTCTTTGATGTATCCTCTCGCCTACTATCCACGTCCTCCATCTCTGACTCTAAAACAACTTTCCTTCATCGTTTCTGAGTTGTTGACACCATTCCAATGTCCAAGTAACTCAAATACATGATAGGTGGCTCACCAGGTGCTAGAGTTCCAAGCTACATGTTGAGTCGATTGGGGGGGATTTGCATACATGTGGAATCCAAGAACAACCCTATAGCATAATGTGCCATGTAGAATGTTATGTATTGCAACTTGAGAATTCATACATCCTCTCTGCCAATAGTAATGTCCAGTCATAGACAATGTAGTGTATGAGTCCATTCATCCATATAATCTGGGAAAGAGCTATGGCGGACGCACAGTTTGATCATGTCAACCTACTCTTAACCACATCCATAATACATTGCAACGCCCCTTCTACAATGAAGGATTTTCACTCCTCACCCCTTTGATGCCTTTATTGGTGAATCCAATTTTGCAGGTGTCAAGTTCCAGGACACCATTTTTATCCAGTACACTTTCGGCTCCCTAGTCATATTTTTTGCTTTCACTACATTTTTCTCACCTTGGCACCATGTATGCCAAAGACTCCGATGAACTCTTTGGTGAATGAAACCTTCAAACCATGCTCAAGATATAGAAAAGTGCTCATCCATGAATGCCTATGAAAGGTGTCAAGCATGACTCTCAGTAGACCCTCCTAATGTTGGATGCAGAAAACAGGCACCTTGAATGGCACGCTGGAATTTATGCTCTCCTCAAGCTTTGCTTTATTATATTGTCATTTGTACTCTCTTGCCAACATTTTCGGCGCTCCAAGCCATTCAAACCCTCGGATACCACATTCTGAGGTGTCACTGTGTCTATCGAAAGAGCAGCCATTTGCACTTTTGGCCTAATTTTCTTCTTGCCACTAGCACTTACACTTGCCTACCAGTGCCCTCTTATCAATGCTGGATCTGCTTGATTGTGACTATAATTGTACCTTCCAATGTCATTTTCCTACTAACCCATAACCATCTTGTTTGAAGTTGTTTTGTGCAAAAAAGGGAAAAATTGTTAGGGTTTGTCTCTATGCCCCACGAAGCTATGAATGGTCGGTATGATGTTTACTTTCTCTTATTTCCTCTCTTCGAATCTAAGTCCGCCAAAAATCTTGTTCTAATTTCCTACCTTCCATGTGACTTCCTTAACCTCCCTGTGCAACTTTATTACTCGTTTACCCTTTCCAAAAATTCACTTTTTACCACTAAGTGTGTTCTATCTACATAATTCAAACTAGCCAAGCGCAGTTCAAATCCTTTTTGCCCCTTCTTGGAAAATCTTCTATAAATGTCTTGTAGCATATGGATCATGGAACCCCCTTTGCAAGGTGTGCAGTTCTTTCCTGTAGTCTTTCGGGCATTTATTTGCCTTGCTTTTGTATTTTGTCATGTACACTATGGCATATATGTCCAACACTTTATAACCACAAGCGATGCCTTCCCTCACATTATTGCCTCTTATTTGACCTAACGGTGTGCACTTTGGTCAATGGTGTTTTCCTGTTGGGCATAATTGTACGATGTTCTTCCTTCACTGCATGTGACTTGTTAGGCACCCACAATGTATTAAATTCCACCTGCTCGGTAATTTTTCTATTTTGCACCCCATATGATGTAATCTCTCTCCCAATCAATCTTGCTCCTCCTTCCTTGCGTACGGTCCTTGCTTGTTTCCCTTCAGCGTCAATTTTATTTGGAAGTATTTATGTTTTGGTTTTTGGAAGTCTTTTTATTTTTTGCTCTTACCATTGCATGGTGGCAACCCCGCACAATGTTCACCACATGGTGACCATCTAATACGTGGTGGCCCATCAGACAGTGCGGTCCCTATGCTGTATCTCCCTTTATTGATAATCTCTAACATTTATCTAGCTAAGCTATCTTCTGTGGACAAGTCAAGGTCATTCTTTCTTCCATCCTTCCTTTCCCTCCCAACTATGGTTTCAACATCGACCCATTAACATCGTTGGGAACCTTACAGACCCAACCACCTCATTTTAGATTTTCCCAGCTTTATCTCATTTCACCCATTGTACTTCAGCACTACTTGTCCGGGTATAAATTGCATTTGCCTTAGATGTTTATCATGTAATGCTTTCCCCTATTGTTAGGCTACATTTTACGCCCATTATGTCATCATTTGATGTTCGTCCAACTTGTTGAGGGCATACAACCTCTCCCTCAAACTCTCCATGTCTCCCAACGTGTTCTCTATTGCTATCTGCAAGCTCAATACCATGAATTCTACCAGTACGATAGCCTCTTGCCCATACATTAGTTGATATTGCGTCTACCCATAGTTACTTTACATGTTGCTTGATAGGTGCACAACACCGGTGGTAATTTGTCTTCCCAGTCCTCCCTTTTGACTCCACATGACTTATAAATTATAGATACCAATATTTTATTAGTAGCCTCTGGCTTGGCCATTTGCTCTAGGATAGTAGGGACTAGAGAGTGAGTGAAAAAAAATTAACTCCATACTGAGCAACTTGATAACATGGTCCACGAAATGTCCCCCTTGGTCATTGCTCATCTGGATTGGAATACCATACCTCATGATTATTTGTCAATAGATAAACCTTGTGGATCTCAAGGCCAAGTTGTCAGGTAGGGCTCATGCTTCAACCCAATTGGTCAGGTAATCAGTAGCCACAACGATATATCTGCACCTTCATGCTCGACTAGCCTTTAGCAGCCCAACAAAATCTAGTCCCTGTCGCTCAAATAATTCCTATGTGTGAGAGGGGTTTAGTGGCATGAAGTCTCTTCAATCTTATTAGATTTCCACAATCCATTAGAAATATAATTAGGTCTAGCATGTGTCACAACTAATAGGCCATTCTCAAGCATTATTGTACAACGTGGGCCACCACATGCCTACAAGAAGAACCTTCCATGCTACCGTGTCTAGTCCCATGTTTCCTCTAGTTGGATCTTTGTGAGCCTCCCTCAAGCACTCAATACCTCTTCCTTCATTACACATTGTCAAAGTACTTGGTCCCATTCTGTAGAAAAACCTATTGATTAGTCGAAATCGAGTGGCATATCTCTTGGAAATCGAGTTGTAGAGAGATATTCCTCAATGTCTATATACCAAGCCACCAGGACTGCAACCTGAAAGACGTGAGCATTAGGAAAGTCATTGTTCACTGCTTTTGGTGGTTCTCTAGATTTAGAATGAGAAAGATGATCCACAATCACATGGCGTTTCCCATGCCATACCATGATCATAAATGTGAGTTCTTGCAACAAGAACAACCATCTGCTCACTCTTACTTGAATAATTGGTTTTTTCACCAGAGACATCAATGCTTAGTGATCCACATAATGTAAATGGGATAACCAACAAGTAGTGCCAAACTTTTTGCACAGCATACACCATCCCCAAGGCTTCCCATTTTGTCATACTATAATTTTTCTCTACCTTTGACAATAACCTACTAGCAAAATATATCAAGTGGTCAGCCACCTATGCAATTGCAGCTCCAACTACAAAATTGGATGCATCTACGTGCATGCGAAAAATCTGTATCCCGAATGGATGCACCTACTAACCTTACCTTCAACTCCTAAAATAATTCACCTTGCTCTATTCCCTAAGTGTAGGGCTCCCCCTTCCAAGTCAACTCATCCAATGGAGAGAACACTTGAGCAAAAAAATTAATGAACCTTGTATAATATCCAATGTGTCTGAGGAATGACTTAACTCCTGTGATATCTGTGGGTGGCTCCATTTCTATGATAACTCTCACTTTGGCAGGATCCACCTCTAATCTAGCCTTACACACAATGTGCCTGAGTAGCTTCCCTTGAGGTACCATGAACCTACACTTCTTGGGGTTGAGTGCAAATCTTGCCCATTAGTATCTCTCTGTGCATTCCCAAAGGGTTTCCTTAACATTCTCAACAGACATTTTGAAGATGTGAAAATTATTCTTTGAAATTTTTTGGGGCATTACAAAGTTTGAATGGCATTCGATAATAGGTGTACACCCTATCCACTAGAAAGGTTGTCTTAAATTTGCCCTCGGCAAAGAATATCTACTTGTAACCAAAAATTAATCCATGACGGAGTAGATTTTATGCCCTGCTACCTCCTCCAAGATGTTGTCCGTAAAAGAGAATGGATCGAGAGAGTTTAGAATTTTCTTCTTCAATGCATCAACAAATGTCATCACTCTACTCCTCACAGCATCGTTTTGGTCAAGTTTGGGGCCCACCCTTTCAGCCTTATGATCATCTTCAATTTGGTTTGGTTCCTCTACCGTCTTCAAGGGTCTACACATTCGACGGATGGTCACCATAGATATTCCTATGTGGCCTATTGCTCTTATGAGGCAGTTATGAGTCCTCATTAGCAAATCTCATTGTTCATACGCCTAGGCTTCTACCTTGCTGAGTTATGTGAGGATTGAGATCAGTGAGCTCTCTCCAGAAGCCCCCGCTTACTTGCTTCCCTCTTAGCAAGAGCTAGACAAGCATGTCAAACTCGACATTTACAAATAGTACATTATAACAACATGAAACAGCCCTCCAAGGGGACTTCGTCTAATGATGGACTTTTACGTTGAGCACTATATGGATATTTAGGATGGGGTCATTGTGCACTCTTTGTACCTTGCTTGTCATTGGAGTCATGCCCTCCACATTTCCTTGCGCACTTTCAGAGTCGGCTCCCACCAATTGTGCATCCAGATGAACCACCCAGTTGACAGGGAGGACCGGATCTGCCATCTATGCACTTTGTTGGAGGCAGAAATGGAGACGCGTTTCATTATTTATTGCCCCATTTACTACAAGATCTAGGGGAGGTTTCACTACCTCTTCTCGGGGTGCAGATCCCTTTCATCCTTTTTTGATACGTCGATTAGCAGTGTCTTGTGCTCTATCTTTAGGAGGCCACATGGCTCCATGATCGCACTTTGCAGCTTCAATTCCCATCTTGCCAGACTTTGATTCTTATCACATTTTTCACTGTAGCATCACCGGCCCAAAACACCAAGCACTCGGTCACACTTCCTTCTTCCGGTCATACCAAATCTATGAGGCCTTATAAGCGTTACACTCGGTTGAGACAACCCACCTCCGGCAATAGCATGAGACGATGTGAGGCTCTTTCTTGGCTCGGACTAAATCCTTCAGTGTTGGATTACTTCTCGCCTGGGATGGATCTTTAGTATCCCTCTTCTTGATTTTCTTGCTTTGTTCTTTCCCCAAACAATATCCAATGCTTATGTTGTTGGTTGTTGCCTTGTATGTTTGCAGTAACTTAAACCCTTTTGTGGTCTATTGTTGGACAAATAAATTTATCTTATCCTATCTTAGCTCATGAGCGATGGGTTCTTGTAAACCATTGTTCAGGAAACAAGGGTCAATGACTTTAACTCATTAACTACACAACTAAATCCATTTGACTTGGGGAAAATGTATCCTACTTATTTATAATGAAAAATTCATAAGACACAAGAAGTTTTTCAAATGGGGCTGCAAGCAAAAGTGAGCTGGAAGAAACATTTTGGTTATGCACACTTGAGTTAGAGTAGTACTGGGATGGGTGATACCTCAAGAAGTCTGATTACTTCACCTCTGTGAGCATTATCTAGATGCAATCAGTTTTAAATGTTTCATTCATTCTCCTAAGAGATGGATTCTTGTGAACCACTACTTATGAATCATGGGTCAATGAGCTTGACTCATAAACTACACAGTAGAATCTTGATAGCAATATTTCACGTGTGGGAAACATCTCCTACTTATTAATTGATGAGCTTAAGGGGCTTTATAAAGAATTGTTCATAAGGCACAACAATTGTTGAACGTTTTGCAAATGGGGTTGCAAGAAAAAGTGGACATAACCTTGGAGGAAATGTAATATCCCCTTTTTTCTTAGCATTAAAGTCTGAAGGATTAGCCTATTATTGTGATCCTCGTAGGCTAATCATTGTGGATAGAGGGTTTTGCAAGGCAGAGACCCAGTTATGGTAGGGTCTTGTCTTCTTCACAATTCAGTATGCTCCAATTTGGTCTATGTTTGACTCAAATTGGACTTCATTTAGATTTAGTTTCATGCACCTACTATTTATGTTAAGTCCCCTGATGGTTGAGAGGGACCCATTCTATTTTAGGAAAAATGTCACATGGAGAAATAATAAGTGTGACTCTTGTTTCAGACAACATATTTAAAGGATAAGTAGTTTGGGAATTATTATTATTTTAGTTGTCAAATTATTATTAAATCATTAAACAGCTTATTATAAAGTTATAATTTAATTTTATAATTTCACTTGACTTGAGGGTTGAGTCAACACTAGAAGGGATCATTTATTTAATTAATTCATGGAAGCCTGTGTCAAGGAATCAATTAAAGTTTTGGAGCAAATGATTATCATTTCATACTATTACAAATTCAAGTATGCAACCAAAAGGAAAGTTTGCATTTAAGTGAAAAGTCTATGGAATAAGTTAGTGGTCATAGGTGTGTTGAAGAAGACTTTGGCTTTAATTGCTATAAAAGCAAGCTTCTAGCTTTGATTTAGGGATCTATTATCATTTTCATTTAATGACTTTGTGAATTTCAGAAGCGTTTCGACATTGGCTGAAGAAGAGGACTGATTTCTCCATTCTATTGGCAATTTGAGCTGTTGAAATGCAAAATGAATTGTGTTCTATGTTTGAGAATTAATTCTACATATTGGGTTCGACATTATTTGCAGCGATTCACTACTGGTTTATACACCCCTTTCTAACCTTTTTTTCTGTTGAAAATATTGCTACTTTGAAGATGTTTATGAGCTGCAATTTAGCATTTTGATCTGCTATTGTATTTGACACTGAGCAGCTAGTTTTGAGAAGTATCTTGGGGTTTTTGAGGACCAGCAATTTCCTTAATAGAGCTGTGTTTGAGTTTTCTATAGCAGCAACGTATCATCTGATAGCAACATCTATACCATTTGCTATCATATAATGAAGCTTGACGTTGAGACTTATGTAATGATTTGTTTGTCCCGTGTGCCTGATAGCAGTTACCCGTTGGTCACGTGTGCCTAATGGCCAATTACCCACTAGTCTTGTGTGCCTGATGGCCAGCTACCCATTGATCTCGTGTGCCTGATGGCCAGCTACCCTCTCGTCCATGTGCCTAATGGCCAGTTACCTGTTGGTCTCGTGTGCCTGATGGCGAGTTACCCATTGGTCCCGTGTGCCTGATAGCCAGTTACCCATTGGTCTCGTGTGTCTGATGGCCAATTACCCATTGGTCCCGTGTCCCAGATGGCCAATTACCTGATGGCTGTACAGTATAGCTGAATGGAGTGAATAGTGATGTACGAATTGTTTGGGGTGGACCATACGGTAGCTTGGAGGGGTGTTGATTGGTTGTACAGTAGCCTAGAGAGCTGTACAATATGGCGATGTTGCAGTACAAACAGAGATGGCCATACGGTATGGTAATGTTGTAGCACAAGAAGAGATGGCCATACAGAATGGTAATGTTGCAACACAAATAGGTGCACTATGTGTTGCGCCAAACCAAGTGTAGCCAATGGTGTACCAATAGAAGGTGGATTCAATCATGCAACAAAAACTTACAGATTCGAATTCATGAAATAAAGCCAAACAAAAGATTGAACACGAATAATCCTTCAATTAATAATTGCCAAAAGATGGTGTTCCGATTTGCCAGATCTGAGAGAAGTAATACATGCAACGAAATAGGCTGAGGGTTGAATCCTACCGAAACTAAACAAGCCAAGTAGCGAAGATCTTTGTCTTCCAAAATGGCGAACAACAGACCAACGGGAATTCACAATACCAAGAAATAATCCAAAAATACCTACCTATGACTACTTACAAGCCATGCTTAAATACTCGTCGAGGAAAACCTTTTCGAGGCTGTACAAAGATAGCCAATGACAACACTTATCAACGGAAGCTAAAATAAAAATAGATCCAAGTTATATAATAAATCAATCGGAACCACAAATACAAATATTAACTTGGGCCCCATATTAATTAATTAAAGTAACTAATTAAAGATCCTTTTATTATATTATTTAAATTTTGGGACCAATTAATTAATTAACTTAATTAAATTATTACATTAAAATTTGGGGACATTACAAATCCTCACCGGCCAAAGATTGCTTGTCCTCAAACAATACGCAAACTCCAAGATCCCAAACTATACGCAGATGCAAATTGCTAAAAACTCCATGCTTCTTCAGGATCACATATGCATAATTGAATACAATAGAGATGAGTAGACCGCCATTCGGGCTCTGCTGCGCCACTCTAATATAAACATTGCTATACCCAAAACCACAGGATCCCAAGGGAGCCAATCATTAAAAAAATCCATAATCTCCATGTAATCATCAATCTCTTCAAGAACTTCACAACACATGTAGATCCTATTATTTTTATGAGGAAGCACTTCACATGGAAAAATTGCAGTCATCCACGACTTAGGAAACATTGAAGGGTAAACTCCATATTCAACCAACTATGGTTGTTCCGGCAAGGAATTGTCCATAACATCTAAAGGAAGTTGAACAACCATTGATGGAACCTTCTCATTTGGAGGTCTACTAACAGAACCCAAATTTTAGTCGAGATGATCATTGGGTGTTGGTTTGACAATATTTGTGCTGGTATCTTCCTCCAGAATCCATTCCTTCATCTTCTATTCAGATACCAAATAGATTTTGTCTCTGTGGTAAATGATATCGCCAACCTTGTGTCTATCATTTTGTACTCAACCATCCAAAAGTTGGCATGCAAAAGTATTCTTGGAGTATTCGACTAACAAATGTGCCCCCAATCGGCTGGAAAATGAGCCATAGTGCAATCCAAGTCAAAGCTCTCCATTCTCCCAACAGGCTAGCAAAATCACTAGCTCTGATACCACTATAATGATTCATTTGTCTTGTGTGCCTAATAGCGTTTGTCTTGTGTGCCTAATAGCAATTACCCATTGGTCTCGTGTGCCTGATGGCCAGTCACCCACTAATCCCGTACCCCTAATGGCTAGTTACCAGTTGGTCATGTGTGCCTGATGGACAAGTACATGTTGGTCTCGTGTGCCTAATGGCCAGTTACCCACTAGTCCCATGTGCCTGATGAGCAAGTACCTATTGATACCGTGTGCTTGATGGCAAGTTACCTATTGATCCTGTGTACTTGATGGCTAGTTACCCGTTGGTCCCGTGTGCTTGATGGCTAGTTACACGTTGGTCCCATGTGCTGATAGGAAGTTTCCTGATGATCATATAGTATAGCTGAATGGAGTGAATAGTGAAATACGGACTGTTTGGGGTGCGTCGTACGATAGCTTGGAATGGAGTATAGACAATGGTGTTGATTGGTCGCACGATAGCCTAGAGAGCCGTACAGTATGGCGATGTTGCAGTACGGACAAAGATGGTTGTATGGTATGGTAATGTTGTAGCACGGGCAGAGATGGTCGTACAGTGTGGTAATGTTGCAGCACGGACAGATTCACTGCATGTTGCACCAAACCAAGGGTAGCGGATGGTGTACCGAAAGGTGGATTCAATCATGCAACAAAAACCTAGAGATTTGAATTCATGAAATAAAGCCAAACAAGAGATTGAACACTAATAATCCTTCAATTAATAATTGCCAAAACATGGTGCTCTGATTTGCCATATCCGAGCGAAGTATTACATGCAACGGAATAGGCTGACGATTGAATCCCATTGAAACCAAACAAACCAAGTAGGGAAGATCTTTTACTTTCGAAATTGTGAACAACAGCGAATCCCAATGGGAATTAGCAGTACCAAAAAAAAATCCAAAAATGCCTACCTACGACTACCTAGAAGTCGTGCTTAAATACCCGTCGGAGAAAACCTTTCTAAGGGTGTACAAAGATAGCCGACGGCAACACTTACCAATGGAAAGTAAAATAAAAATAGGTCTGAGATATATATTAAATCAATTGGAACCACAAATACAAATATTAACTTGGGCCCCATATTAATTAATTAAAGTAACTAACTAAAGGTTCTTTTATTATATTATTTAAATTCTAGGACCAGTTAATCAATTAATTTAATTTAATTATTACAT
Source organism: Cupressus sempervirens (assembly GCA_028749045.1). Taxonomy (NCBI): domain Eukaryota; kingdom Viridiplantae; phylum Streptophyta; class Pinopsida; order Cupressales; family Cupressaceae; genus Cupressus; species Cupressus sempervirens. Next base: position 52,066 of record JAPHAW010000013.1, on the reverse strand, counting down.
TAAACATTGGGCACATTACAAATCCTCACCGGCCAAAAATTGCTTGTCCTTAAACAATACGCAAACTCCAGGATCCCAAACCATGTGTAGATGCAGATTGCTGAAAACTCCATGCTTCTTCAAGATCACATATGCATAATTGAATTCAATTGAGATGAGCAGACCACCATTAAGGCTCCACTGCGCCACTCTGATATAAGCATTGCTATACCCAAAACCACCAAGATCCCAAGGTAGTCAATCATTAAACAGATCCATAATCTTCATGTAATCATCAATCTCTTCAGGAACTTCACCACGCATGTAGATCCTATTATTTTTATGAGGAAGCACTTCACATGGAAAAATTGCAGTCATGCATGACTTAGGCAACATTGAAGGGTAAACTCCATATTCAACCAACCGTGATTGCTCCAAAAAGGAATCGTCCATAGCATCTAAAGGAAGTTGAACAACCATTGATGGAACCTTCTCATTTGGAGGGCCACTGACAGAACTCAAATTTTCATCGAGATGATCACTGGGTGTTGGTTTGACAATATTTGTGTCGGTATCTTCCTCCAAAATCCATTTCATCTTCAATTCGGGTACCAAATAGATTGTCTTTGTGGTAAACGATATCGCCAACCACCTTGTATCTATCATCCTATACTTGACCATCCAATAGTTGGCACGCAAAAATATTCTTGGAAAATTCGACTAATAGATGTGGCCTCCAATCGGCTGGAAAATGAGCCATAGTGCAATCCAAGTCAAAGCTCTCCATTCTCCCAATAGGCTAGCATAATCAACAACTCTGATACCACTGTGATGATTCGTTCGTCCCATGTGCCTGATAATAGTTACCCATTGGTCCCATGTGCCTGATGGCCATCTACCCGCTGGTCCCGAGTGCCTGATGGCCAACTACCCGCTAGTCCCGTGTGCTTGATGGCCAGTTACCTGCTAGTCCCATGTGCCTAATGGGCAGGTACATATTGGTCATGTGTGCTTGATGGACAGGTACCCGTTGGTCCCGTGTGCTTGATGGTCAATTACCCGTTAGTCCTATGTGCCTGATGGCCAATTACGTGCTGGTCCCGTGTGCCTCATGGTCGTACAGTATAGCTTAATGGAGTGAACAATGATGTATAGATTGTTTGGGGTGGGTTGTAAGCTAGCTTGGAATTGAATACGGATGATGGTGTTGATTGGTCGTACAGTTGCCTAGAGAGTCGTACGGTATGACGATGTTGCAGTACGGACAGAGATGATCGTACGATATGGTAATGTTGTAGCACAGGAAGAGATGGTTGTACGAAATGATAATGCTGCAACACAGACAAGTGCACTATGTGTTGCGCCAAACCAAGGGTAGTAGATGGTGTACTGATAGAAGGTGGATTCAATCATGCAATAAAAACTTACAGATTCAAATTCATGAAATAAAGCCAAACAAGAGATTGAACATGAATAATCCTTCAATTAATAATTGTCAAAAGATGGTGCTCCGATTTGCCTGATCCGAGCGAAGTATTACATGCAATGGAATAGAGTGAGGGTTGAATCCCACCAAAACCAAACAAGCCAAGTAGGGAAGATCTTTTACTTCTGAAATGGTGAACAATAGACAATCCCAATAGGATTTTGCAATACAAAGAAATAATCCAAAAATGTCTACCTACGACTACCTGCAAGCCGTGCTTAAATACCTATTGGAGAAAACCTTTCCAAGGGTGTACAAAGATAACCGACATCAACACTTACCAACGCAAGCTAAAATAAAAATAGGTCCGAGATATATATTAAATTTATTAGAACCGCAAATACAAATATTAACTTGGGCCCCATATTAATTAATTAAAGTAAATAATTAAAGGTCCTTTTTTTATATTATTTAAATTTTGGGACCAGTTAATTAATTTATTTTATTTTATTATTACACTAAAAATTGGAGACATGACAACTTATTTGTTCCTGTTGCATCTACTAGCAACATCTATACAATTTGCTGCCATATAATGATGCTTGACATTGAGATTCATTTGTTCCTGTTGCTATATATCAAATGCTAACAACATTTACAGGTTATCTAGTTAATAAGTTAGATTGCATGTCAGTTGTTTGTAAAAATGTCTATTGGCTGTAGATGCATATTTAACATGTAAAAAATCATATTTATGCATTCAAATGGTTAAAAAGGATTGCATTTGTATTTCAATTCTTTACCTGGATTTTCTAGCAGCCGTTTGCAAGCACTTAAACTTCATTTATAATCATTTCAAGCAAGCAATTACAATCTAGAAATAAAAGCCAGCAAGATAAAGGTTTCATGCAAATGTTTGACAAAATGTCAAACATCAAAAAAGATAAAGTAATTTGACCTTTCTCAAGTTAGAACCAGCTAAGGTTCTTATAGTCATATCAGAGCGTTTTTCCTGACATCCTGTGGAGTAGAGAAATAAAGTTTATTGTGTAAATATCAAAATTATGACCACTAATCAAAACAATGGGATGATATTGTGAAACATTTGAATGTGTTGGTGAATGAGTTGAATCAAAACCACAAATGCATAACAAAAGTGATTTCAAATCCATAATTTGACTAGAACATGATATCGATTTTTCAAAAGAAGAAACGGTATGGTACATTGGACACTATTAGAGAGAAAGGAAATGTTTTCAGTCAAAACTCTGAGTCTGATTTTTATATCAGCAATGGCCCACATGAGATTACTATTGCACCACATGTCATGGAAAAGTCCAAAAATGTTGTGGATAGAGTAATGGATGATAGTGCACATGTTATTGATGATATTGAGGAAGATAACATGGATATTGACAGTCACATTAGTTCTGATTTGCATGACAACGGTGAGGATTTTTGGCATCATGATGATATTGTGGTAGCTATAGATGTATAGGACATTCCTTTTGAGTTACCAAATGCTAGTGCTCCGGTGTTGGACACATTGGATGTGAAGTCAGATTGGAATTCATGTGAAGTTGAGTCAAGTGATGTAGTTGTTGGCATGAGTTCCAAAAATCCTGCATTTGATGGCAATGCAGTGACAGTGGGAGTGAGAGTTTGGGATGATACTGTCATATCAATAGTTATGTCCATGCTAGATGAGCCATCCAGTGAGGTACCTAGCAACAGTACCTTAGAAGTTCAGGTGTGTGATGATGATAGCACATATGATATTGCACTTCATGAGATGAGTGATGTAGAGACGTCATATCATAGTACAAATCTACATAGTATTGATGTTCACTTTGTGTACAATCCTTTGTTCAAGATGTATGCAACATTAGCTTATGACAATCCGCTTTTTGAGGTTGATCTTGATCGCTCACCTAAGTTGAGCAGGGCATAGTTTGCACCATCTACAGACACTATTCAGTTTCCTATAGCAACAGTTAGTGATGCTTAAATATCCACAAATTATAACGAGGATGTGGCTACCTCCTTTGCAATTACAGGTGTTGTCGATACAGTTCGGATGAGTGCATATGTTGAGAGCAACAAAGAATCACATGTTGCACTAGGTTATCTTGTAGCTACGTCTTTTGCAAGGGTTATCGGTGATGGATCAAATAACAAAGGTTATATTCAATATTGTGACAGTCAGCGTTTAACTGAGGTGGGAATCTTTTATCAAGACTACATGGGAGCAGTATGATGGAACCCTACATTTTTGCAAATTTAGAGGTCCCAATCCATGAACAAGAAGCAAATTTCTCCATACTTCCAAGATCAGGTATGTTCTTTTCACCTCTGACTAAGGCTCGATGGTCAATATCTAGGTATGTATATTCACTCCAGGTACGCATTCCAAGACCTAGATTTCTTGCATTGAGAATTCATTTCAAATAGTTATTTCACTACTTTACAAGAAAAAAAAATTTATTCATTATTGTTTGTTATTTTTCCTAAAATCATTCCATATGCATTATTTTTAAATTTTGTTATGTTCGTGCTTATATTCCTCTTAATGGCACACATCTATTTGTGTGTCTTTTCCATGTGAAAAATTATTATTTTGATACACAATAAAGAGGCCTAAAACAAATTAAATAAAATTTAAAGTTAAATAGATTAGTATATTATATTATTAGTAATAACTATTAAATTTGAAAACAAATTAAATTAAACAAAATAAGCATATTATTATCTCTTAAAGTTGAATAAAATGGTGTGGAGGGAATGTCACCTAATTCAAGAGTTGGAACAATTGTAGTCTATGTGATTGAGTTGTTTAAGAAAAATCAAAGGAACTTATTTGGACGGGAGTTGTGCAAGAAAAATAGTACAGAATTGATGCCTAGTAAAAATCTATGATTCTACATCCTAATCTCTGATTCTATTACCATTTTAATTTGATAAAGTCAAAGTTCTTGAATTGATTTAAAATTTCCTTGTTTCAGATGCATGGTAGGAGAAGTTTGGCACTAAGGTGCCAAATTTAGAGAGGATTGCAATTCACATCTTGAGCCAGCCATCTAGTGCATCAAGATACGAACGTAACTGGAGTTTATTTGAGCATATACATTTGAACAAGCGCAATAGGTTGGCAGTGCAAAAATTGAATGATCTTGTGTTTGTTCACTACAACCTTAGCCTTCACCATAGACAAATCTTGGGCACTGATATATCAGCGATTGTATTAGAGAATCTTGATCCACATGCAGAGTGGAACACAGAGATTGCTGATCCTATCTTCAATGATGAAAATGTGGAGTGGGTTGATCAGGTGGATCGGGAGGCTAAGGCAGTAGTGATGGTAGTCGGGGAGGCTAGAGCGTAAGGAGACAAAGTGCAAGACCCTAAGGCTAGAAGTGATGGATCTGAGTCTGATGATGAGGATTATGTGGGTGAGGGTGAGGATGAGGATGAGGATTAGGTTCAGCCTCAGACAGAGGGAGAGAGGATGGCTCTACATTCTTCCATGACTTATCTTAGGCGTACTCGTAGGAGGACATAAGCTACTATGAGCCTTAATCTTCTACTATTCTACACTCTAGTTGTTATTTTGTTATATGTTTTGAACTTCTGATACCATGGATTTTGTAATTCATGAATATTGTAGACATTTGACACTGCAGTGACACAATGTTTATTACTTTATATTGTGTTGTTTAGTTTTTTCCTTCAGAAATTCGCTTTTATACTTATGTGGTCTATGTAAAATTGCGCACATGTATTAAGTAGCTTCTATTTATCTCAATTATTGTATATTTGATGTTAATTAACTAAAAGATGCATGAAAAAATCTTAAAATACTTTAAAATATTTGAATTTCATGGGTTTTTCAATGTTCCAAGTCCTTGCCGAGTCCGAGTCTTGACTTTCCGAGTTAAAGGCGAGTCCAAGTCTCGTAACACTAGTTTATACAATAGTTGTTATTTTTCCTAAAATCATTCCATATGCATTATTTTTAAATTTTATTATGTTCATGCTTAGCTTCTTCTTAATGGCACACATTTTGTTCTGTGTCTTTTCCATCTGAAAATTTATTATTTTGATACACAACACTTTACACAAGGAAAGCTTTTAAATTTATTTTTTTCAAATATATTTCTTCCTTGAAAATTTTCAAAATTATAAGATATAAAATTTTAAAATATTTTAACTATTACTGTGTTGAGTGTGACATTGAATTTAAACCATAGTTTATATAAACCATTACGAACAGTCATTTCACTTTTGAATTTTTGAAATAGCACTATCATGCTAATGGTTTATATGGGTAGCGAAATGGAAATTTTCGTTGTTTCGTTGGATTCTATTTTAGCGATAACGGAGAACAAAATGTTTTGAAGAAACATAAATGGAATGCTCAATTATTTTTAACTCCAAAGAATTAAGACAAGGTGAAGTTGTTCTTGAATGAGACAAGCTCTCCATATTCTATTGCTTGCTTTGACGAACAGAGCACTATCAAAACTTTCTTTTGGTCTTTATATTGTTGAGCGCCCAACTGACTACCCAAGAGCAATCTAGCTGAGAACAAAATCTTGGATTTTGAAGTGAACATTAACTTTCTCTTGGTCTTTAAATTGTTGAGCACCCAACTAACTACGCAAGAGCGGTCCAAAGAGAATGAATTATGCGCACATTTCGTGGCATACAAGTTGATGAGTAATATTTTTTGTTTTAAATGATGTGGTGAATTCATTTCACCATCCACCCTTATGCTTCATCTATTCTTGAGAAGGGATCTGAATATATTCTCTATGCTTCTCTCATAATTTGCTTCAACAACCTTCATGGGGGACCAACAACGACAGTGTTTTCCTCGTGAAGCATTTTTTAGTGGACTTGGGTTATGATTTTCTTTTCAACCAATTCTGATTTGCATGCTATGTTTGCAGAAGAGGACTGGTTCCTCCATTTTGTTTGCACTTTGAGCTATTGAGAATCAATATTGCATATTGGTGTAATGTCCCCATTTTTAGCAAGTTTCTACAATTGGCCAGGTCAATTCACCATCGCGACCCTCGAGAGCTGACAATGGGATTTGAGGGTCTCAGTTGTGTGGTTATAGGTTTTCCAGTAACCTATGGTGTATTTTGGCTCTGCTTGAAGGACTTGCTATTTATAGTAAGTCAATCTGTTGGTTCTGATGAGCTCAGTTGAGTAAGAGGAGTTGGAGGATGCTCTCAATTTTTATTTCGAGCTTCTAGTTTGAGCTTCAAGAATCTTGGAGGGAGTGTTTATTTCCCGTTAGGTTCATTCATCATCTTTCATCATGAGGATCACTTTGGTGTTGTCAGAGTTTGATTCTGGTACCTCTTCAGTTGTTTTCGCAAGACAGGTGAATTATTATTATTATTATTCATGTAAATACGATGAGGTTGCTATTTTTGATAGTGTTGTTGGTTGGCCACCTCGGTATCATAGCTCGTTGGAACAGGGACGAAAAGTTTTAAATCATGGGAACAAGAAACAATGGCCTTATGTGTTAGAATTTTAAGTTATGTTGGCAAAGGTCATTTTCAGAACTAAAGGCAATTGATAAATCAAATTATAATAGCACTTAATTGTATTTTAATGTTGTGTGTGGGAAGCTTCTTAAGTGAAGTTCATTTGGAAAACTGTGCCATTTGGAGATTATAAATATGAGCCCATTTGTTGAGGAAAGCATTCAATTATTTGATTATCTTATTTTGCTCTTGTTGTCTTTGTGACATTTTTGAGTTTGAAGTTTGTGCCCTTGCTGAAGTATAAGAGTTTGGGATCTATAGCTAAAGTATTGTAGATTTAATTCCGAGAATCCACAGCTGAGGTATTGTGGACTTTTGAGTTTTATTACCGTCTCCTCTTTTTGTATTAACTGTGGCCAAGGAGTATTTATACAATTAAATATTTTAATTTCTCTATTGTTGGATGAGAGTTTAGTCTGCAGATTGGAGTTTGGTAATTTTGGATATCCTAGTTTGTTTGTTTTGTATCAGAATTAGCATGTTGGATTTACAGCTTGAATGCCAAGGGTTCTTATATTTCGCGTGATTTCTATATCAGTTTTGCGCAGCATTTGTAAGGGTAGACTATGAACGCTAGATTGAAATTGGACCAAGTGGCTTTCAGTTTGACTTTGCAATTACATTCTACGGCAAAGACCAGGTTCTTAATTTGTAAAATTCAGTTTATATTAGATAGTTTGAAAGTTAACAGGCTGGCTTCAAATTCTGATTTATAATCAGCCAACAATTTGCTGTATGGTTTGTTGATGAATGAATCTAGAGGCTGGTATGAATCATTTCAAAATTGTTTATTGGTGTTTGGTATTTATTTATGCAAAACTTATAAGGCTAAAATAAAATAAATTTGTGATTAGTTTCTTGTACATCTTGATATTGTGTTTGAAAATTTAAGACATCATAGATTTAGTGGTAATTGGGCTGCCTGCCAAGTGTTTGACAAAATGTCAAACCATCAAAATGTGAAAGAAATTGATGCTTGATTTAGCTATAACCAGACAGGGTTATTACAATTGGGTTTGACAAATTGGTGCTAAAGTATAACAATTTGATCATTTTATTTTCTGCAATTTGCTACTGGTTTGGACACCTCTTTCTAGCCTTCATTTCTATTCAAAATACAGTTACTTTGAAGGTGTTTATGAGCTGCAATTTGGTGTTTTGATCTGCTATTTCATTCTACACTGAGCGGCCAGTTCTGAAAAGTATCGTGGGGTTTGTGACGAGCAGCGATTCCCTTAATAGAGCTGCATTTGGGTTTTCTACAGCAGCAACATTGCATCTGCTAGCAACGTCTATACTATTGGTTGACATACAATGGACTTTAGCATTGACACTTAATTGTTCCTACCACTATGTATCAAACACCAACAACATTTACAGGTTTTCTATTTAATAAATCAGATTGCATGTCAATTGTTTGTAAAAATGTCTATTGGCCATAGATGCATATTTAACATGTAAAAAATCATATTTATGCATTCAAATGGTTGAAAAGGACTGCATTTGTGTTTGTACTTTTCGCCTAGATTTTCTAGTAATCATTTGCAAGCATTTAACCTCATTTATAGTCATTTGAAACAAGAAAACGCAATCTAGAAATAAAAGACAGCGAGATAAAGGTTTCATGCAAAGTGTTTATAAAAAGGTAAAGCAATTTGGTGTTTCTCAAGTTAGAACCAGCAAGGGTTCTTACAAGAAAATCCATGGCTAAGGTGCTTGAGTTGGAGTAGTGCTAGATGGGTTGCCTTCCAAGAAGTCTTGGTGCCTCAACTCTGTGGGGATCACCTAGATGCAATGAGAGATAATTGTTTCTTTCATTCTCTTGATAGATGGGTTCTTGTGAACCACAACTCAAGAAACATGGGTCAATGTGTTTGACTCAAAAACTACACAGTTGAATGTTGATATTGGGAGAATATCTCCTACTTATCAAGATACAGAATTGTTAATAGTTAACTTGTACTGTCCCCTTTTTCTGGGACATTATAATTCTGTGTACCGGCTCACTTCGCCTAGGTTTCGTGGGCGAAAAGGTTCTTTATGGGATTCAGTTCAAGATTTGGCCTAGACATTTCCAATTTCAGACCCATCGGAGCAGTTTTGGCAGGTTGACCGGATGCTTACTATTTTTAGTAAGTAAAGAGAGCACAGTATTTTCAGCACCTCAGTGTTGGTTTGGAAGTGTCTCACTAAGAGCTTTCCAACGAGCTATTGCACGCACTTATCTGAGTTCATTTGGTCAATTATTTTAATGCCTAATGATTATATGGTTTACTAACTAAGTGACTTTTAAAGTTCATTTAACTTGTCACTTTATTTAAAAAGGTACTGTGTCCACTTAAGTGACTAAACAACAAAAAAGTGTTTTATCCCACATTGCTTAAGAAAGCGTGCATCACATTGGGAAAAGTGATAAAGGTACAATAGGCTCCACATGGGATGTAATGAAGAATATAATATTTTTAAAAAAATATTAATCTGGGAGCTGGAAACAATTACTGGTTATCTCTTCAAGGACGCAAACCCTTGAAGATGCTTTTGGAGGTTGGACGCAAACCTAGCCTTTTTACAGGTTTTATCTACATTTGTCAATCTGACTGTTATTTTTGTTTATGAGATTGGATTATTTGGATTGTTGCATGTTACTGTACTGTTGTTGTATAATATAGTAACATTATTTGGCAACTATTTGTATTAATTGCTGATTTAAATATGTAATTATGAATATTGGAGGAAATAAACACATTTTTCTCGGTTTTCTCGTATGCATATCTGCTGGTTATAAAGTCAATTTAAGTTTTGGAATTTATATCAAATATTGGTTTACTATTCAATTTAAAATTTGTAAGTTTTATATCAAGGGTTATAGTAAATATCTGGAAAGGGATATTACATAACTGATTCCCACCCATGCTTCACAATTGTTCTAGCTGTCCATCTACCTCAGCTATTGCTATCTACCTATTACAACTATTTTTTGCTGCCCACCTACCTTTACATTTATTTCTATCTGTCCTTTGCAACTATTCCAACAGTTAACTACATTTCTAGTTATCTGTATGTTATTCTTACTTTGACTTCTATTTGTGTCAACCCACTTGGATGTAAACCATAATTAACTCTATAAATAAATGGTTTGTCCTCATCAAAAAAAATTAAGCATAATGCATTTCTTTAGCATAAATTCACTAAAAAGTTAAAAAGCTCATATTTTTATAAACAAAGTATACACCATCAATCAACAGAAAATTCATTAAAATAATTGCATATTATCAACATAAGATCAACGTCAAATATCTATTATGCCCATGGTTATGAGACTCTGCGAATCTTAACCAAAGTACACATTTCCAAGGAAAATGGCCTCTAGACTCGGATATATTTCAGCGGAGGGATAGTTTTAATATAACAAGAGTCAGATACATTTCAGCGGCAAGTTGCATCCCTTCAGGTCCCAGTTGCATTGTCTCTGTAGGACGTTTTCACTCCTAATGTGGCTTGGAAACTGGTGATTCCCCAACAGTGACAAGACAAGGGAAATAGTTGCGTTGCCGCGCCAAGTGAACAGGCCCAAACAGATGGTCCATGGCCTCAGGGTAATAAAGAGTAGTGGGATGGATCAGTGACTCACAGCTCCAATAGTGAGTTGTCATACTGGTCGGAAATCATCTTACATGAGCAGTCAACATCCCCCAACAACGTAGGGTGTCACAGCAGTAAGAAAGGGAGTCAGCCATCTAGCAAGGCATCGTGAGTTAGAAGCATACAGGTTCTCTGTAACATCAACGGCTTCCTTGGCATACGTTTGGAAAATATGGGTTGTATATGTAAAGAAGACTAAAACACTTCATGGCACTCTCCTAAACACAGTTGCTGATGACTGGAGTTTTTGTCTGGAAAGTTGACCAGCTTGGTAGGTGGCTGATTGGAAGCATTAGTGGAATTACAGTATCATTATTCCTTCTTGCAGCTTACTACAACTTTCTCAGCAGTGCGTCTATTGTAGTAGTTCTTGCATTGTTATTGTATGTTAGCTCCTACCAGGAGTTTATTTCATGGCTTCCAAGAAGTAGAAATGCAAAAATTATAAACTGTGCAAATCTGTGTAAATGTAGATCTTGATAAGCCTCTTCATATTAGGCTAATCATAAATCTGGACAGAGTGGAACAATCACCGAAGTATGAAAATATTCCTCATTGTTTTTTAACATGCTTGAAAATGGACATCTGGCAAGAGGAGCTTACCCACTTCAAGAAAGTTATGTGGACTCACACAAACAAACCAACAATGAACATATGCTGATATGCCTTCACCAGAGAGCTCCAAACTTACTTAAATCTCACTAGGAGGAGGATACATAAATTTGGAAATTTGAAAACGGTGCAACTCTAATATAAAGGTTGGTGGCTGGTTCAACAGGGGCCCGAGCAGTAACATAAATTTTGTAAAACTCATAAAATAAGCATTCTTCCACCCTGCAAACAATAGAAAACCTGCTGCAATTTTAGGGGAACCCTAAACAATGGATGATTCTGAGGCATTCTAGTTGCAAGTATTTTGATGCGATTACTTTCAAAATATAGAGATTTTGATGCTGTGTGTTTGAGGCAATTTGAGAAGGTGATTTTGCTAGTCATACCATCATCCAAAACATGTTGAACACCTCTTGATGATCGTACCCTTCTCTCCTAGCAGTTTGTGGTTAATAATTGTGTTTTGATTTCTAATATGCTATTTGGGGCACCAATATCTTATAAATTTGCCAATTGTACAATTTTATTGGAAGAGATCATGGTAAGGGCATCAAGTGAGGGAAACAATAAAATGGTATAGAAGCCAAAGGAGAAACAAATAATAAATCATTCATGTTGGAGCAGCAAGGATAATCAAAGGAACAACTAACTCACTGGAATTCCAATTGTCAAAGAGTCTGTGCACAAAGAATTGCACATCACAGTGGGTAAGCAGAAATAAAGCATGAAGGCGGTCCTCTGATTTAACTATGGCAATCCTTGAAGTTGCAAGCCCAAAATGAACAGTTTGAGCAGCAATTTCAGGACAGTAAATGAGTAGGAAAAGAGGAGCTTGTTTCATTCATTTATTTAAAGAAGTTGGCTCAATAAATGATTGATAGATGATATGAAACAAGATTGGGTCCAACACAGGCACTTGAAAAGCTACATGGTAGAGGAAGTGGGACAAGACTTCCAACTCGATATTAAAACCTAAGTAAGGAAATTGTACAATGATTATAACAAATTTCCATCAAAACTTCAAAAAGAATTTCCTTTCATTAATTATGTGGACCTTCAACTAGAGCTGCAAAACAAGATGGTTATGATAAGAAACAAATGCTATGATTTGGCTTGAGATCTCCTTGCAAAGGATAGATTCAGGAATTTGCATAGGGAAGATATCAATCAACTGGATAGTAGTACTAAAAAAGAAGAGCAACCTTCACATGATAATATGCAAAATACTAATAATGGCACAAGTTTACCAACAAGTAATTGGGAGACAGAAGTATCTTATGGAGCTGTTTACACTAGTCCTTCTGATGAGCATGTTGATGGCCCATGTAGAAGAGTTGACCAAACCGCCAACATTGGCAACTCCCCATCTTGTTTAGACGTGGAAAACACCAACATCTTATTTGGTGACATGGAAATTAACTTGGATAAATTTTATGGTGATACTAGGCTGGAAATTATGTCAGATTTTGAGAGGAAGCAAATGGACCGCAATGTTGGCAGGATAGAGGACCTAGCACATGTTGAGTTAGAGGACATATCTGAAAAAGTTGTTCCCCTAGGTGATGAAAAATCAAAAAATTCTATGGAGAGCAGCCCACTTGTGTTCGAAGAAGGTGGTCAAAAACCATTATCGCTCCTTGACTTATTGGATATGCTTTTGGTCAAAGAGGACAAGATTGTTCAATGTTGACAAGGATGGATGATTCTTTCAAATTGGTTGAGGATCTCATGCGGAAGATTGTGATAGAAGAGAGACATGGTAGTGTATGTGGTGTCACAAGTCCTCTCTTACATATTATTTTTGAAACTTTGAAAATGATAAAATATGATTACTTGCAATTATTAATGGATAGAGATCTAGCCATAAAATTTGGAAAGGCGAAGGAGAATGAAGTAGATAAGCTATGCCTTCAATTGAGCTTAACGCATTACTCCATCCACAAAGCTGAAAATCAAACGAGTGGGGCAGTCACTCATGAAGAAGATAACCGGGGTTCAAGGGTACAAGAAATCATGCAAATCATTGAAGGAATTCATAAACTAGGTAGGTGTGAAGGCAAACAATGTGATTCAATCACGTGTTCCCCATCTAAGACTTTCTATGATGACAAATTCTATGGATCGGCAAGTTGATGAGTCTGAAAATTCTGATTTTTATGACAGCAGCTGTACATTTTCACAGGAGCACATGGTTAGTGATACAACAAGTGAAGATAATTCAGAGATTTCAATTAATGGTGATCCATCCTTTTATGAAGACTTTGACATAAGCGAGAGTACTTATGGTGGGGTAGAAGTTCAGATTTATCTTTAACATGCTCTGAGGGATTTTTCAGCTTACCCAAAGTTTTATCACCCAGCTCTTATGGGATGGCCATGGCCTACTTGTTGATTGGTGATTGTACTTGTTGGTATATTCCAGCTATCAGTGATTTGCCTGCATATGTTAGTAGTATTTTCGTTGATTCTATTCGGCCTTCAAAGGTCAGTAAGTTATTTGCAGATAAGTGGGGAGAACACACATTATCCTACGTTCCTCATGAGGTGTCTACATTTTTTATTCAGCAATATCTTGAAGACAATGTTAGCCTTCATGATGTTGGTGATTCACCAACCACTCTTCCCTTTATCCAGGATCATGTTGATTGGGTGATCAAGTATCCAGGTGTTAATAGTATCTTACATCTGGTGGATTATGTTGTGTTGTTACACAGTCACAGGATTATGATCTGTGTGTTTCAGCTTTCTAACACATCAGAGTTCCAGAGATTAGGATTACTCCATTTTCACTAGAGGGATATAGTAGTGGAGTTAGATTGGCCAGATCTATCATTGTCATTGGTACAGATATTATAGGAGCTGGTTAGTGGTATCTCAAACAATGCACGAGTTCTCACTTGGGACCCAAGGGGAGCATCCCTATGTATTGCCTTTAATCGGGGAGCTAGGAGGAGAGTTTGGTCATTATCATCTTGGGGTGGATATTGGTATATTGCCGAGCTCCCATCATCTCGTGACAATAGAGACTCACAAGGTCACTCATGGAGGGAGGCATTCATTCTGACTAAGGGTTTTGGTACACAAGGCAGCAACACATGGCAGTTGGTGTCCCTTAATGGTTGGCCTTGAGATCCTAGCATTCAGTTATTTGGCACATCGATTCCTATTGCACTGTTTCACTATTCTGGATTTGGGAAGATGCATGTCGGGTTACATCGGCTAAGGAGTAGAATCTCATTCTCAAGGCGAGTATGGGATCCTGGCATTTAGTTTCTGCAAGTATGAGCGGATTGCTCAAGGGCAAGCAATCTTTGAGAAGGGAGGCTTTGTAATGTCCCCTTTTTCTGAGACATTATAATTCTGTATACCGGCTCACTTCGCCTAAGTTTCAGGGGCAAAAAGGTTCTTTACGGGGTTCAGTTCAAGGTTTGGCCTAGACATTTCCAATTTCAGACTCATCAAAGCAGTTTTGGCAGGCTAACCGGATGCTTACTATTTTTAGTAAGTATACAGAGCACAGTATTTGCGGCACCTCAATGTTGGTTTGGAAGCGTCTTGCCGAGAGCTTTCCAACGAGCTATTGCACGCACTTGTCTGAGTTCATTTGGTCAGTTATTTTAATGCCTAATGATTATATGGTTTACTGACTAAGTGACTTTTAAAGTTCATTTAACTTGTCACTTTATTTTAAAAAGTACTAATTCACTTAAGTGACTAAAGGACAAAAAAGTGTTTTATCCCACATTGCTTAAAAAAGCGTGCATCACATTGGGAAAAGTGATAAAGGTACAATAGGCTCCACATGGGATGTAATGAAAAATATAAGATTCAAAACAAATATTAATCTGGGAGCTGGAAACAATTACTGGTTATCTCTTTGAGGGTGCAAACCCTTGAAGAAGCTTTTGGAAGTTGGACGCAAACCTAGCCTTCTTATAGGTTTTATCTGCATTTGCCTATCTGACTGTTATTTTTGTTTATAAGATTGGATTATTTGGATTGTTACATGTTATTGTATTGCTGTTGTATAATACAGTAACGTTATTTGGCAACTATTTGTATTAATTGTTGGTTTAAATATGTACTTTTGAATATTGGAGAAAATGAAC
Source organism: Cupressus sempervirens (assembly GCA_028749045.1). NCBI lineage: Eukaryota > Viridiplantae > Streptophyta > Pinopsida > Cupressales > Cupressaceae > Cupressus > Cupressus sempervirens. The sequence goes on along the minus strand of JAPHAW010000013.1, from coordinate 36,737 downwards.
ACATTTTTCTGAGTTTTCTCATATGCATATCTGCTGGTTATAAAGTCAATTTAAGTTTTGGAATTTATATCAAATATTGGTTTACTGTTCAGTTTAAAATTTGTAAGTTTTATATCAAGGGTTTTAGTAAATATCCGAAAAGGGATATTACATAACTAATTCCCACCCATCCTTCACAATTGTTCCAGCTATCCATCTACCTTAGCTATTGCTATCTACCTATTACAACTATTTTTTGCTATCCACCTACCTTGATATTTATTTCTATCTGTCCTTTGCAACTATTCCAACAATTAACCGCATTTCTAGTTATCTGTACATTATTCTTACTTTGACTTCTATTTGTGTCAACCTTCTTGGATGTAAACCATAATTAACTCTATAAATACATGGTTTGTCCTCATCAAAAAAAATTAAGCATAATGCATTTCTTCAGCATAAATTCACTAAAAAGTTAAAAAGCTCATATTTTATAAACAAAGTATACACCATCAATCAACAGAAAATTCATTAAAATAATTGCATATTATCAGCATAAGATCAATGTCAAATATCTATTATGCCCATGGTTACGGGACTCTGGGAGTTCGAACCAAAGTCCACATTTCCGAGAAAAATGGCCTCTGGACTCAGACTCGGCGGACTCGGCATGGACTCGCCAAGTCCAAGGACTCTCCTGACTCACAGGGTCCCAAGCTCTAGACTCACTCTAGCAGCATGACTCAAAGTGCAAAAAATAATAAAATAAAGCGTTGAGTGAATTGTTTGTGCTTTGTATAACATCTATTTTACCTAAAAAGGTCATTCCATCCTTTGTTAAAGCTTGTGATAGAGAGAAAAGAGTTAGAGAAGAGTATTGGGGTTTTGAGAGAGAAATTAGCAAGCTGGTTGGCTCTCCCATTTCGATTGTTGATTGTTTGTGCAACTTTGTAGCTTGCACTTAAGTATTGAGAGGAGCTAAAGAAAGCATTGGAGGAGGCTTCTACAAACTTACTTGCATTTCTATTGTTTGTGCAAAAATTGAATGAACTTGTCTTTGTAGTTTGTTCACTACAACCTTTGCTATCTCCATAGACAAATCTAGGGCACCGATATATCACCAATTGTATTAGAGATTGTTGATCCACATATAGAGTGGAACACAAAGATTGTTAATCCTGTCTTCGGTGATGAAGACATGGAGTGGGTTGATTAGGTGGATTGGGAGGCAGAGGCAATAGCGATGGCAGTCAAAGAGGCTACAGTGCAGGACCCGAAGCTAGGAGTGACGGATATGAGTCTAATGATGATGATTATGTGGGTGTGGATGACAATGAGGATGCTCCTGAAGTTCAACCTCAAACACAAGGAGAGAGGATGGCTCTAGAGTCTTCCATCACTTATCTTAGGCGTATTCGTAGGAGGGCATAGGCGACTATGAGCCTTAGTCTTCTACACTCTAGCTGGGATTTTAATATATGTTTTGAACTTTTGATTCCATGGATTTCATTTATTGTAGACATTTGATAGTGACACTATATTTAACTTCATATTATGTTATTCAGTTTTTTTCTTGTAGAAATTCACTTTTATCCTTATGTGATCTATGCAAAGTTTTGTATCAGTGTTAAGTAGCTTCTATTTATCTCAATTATTGTGTATTTGATGTTAATGGACTGAATGATACATGAAAATCTCTTTAATTCCTTTAAAATCTTTGAATTTCATGGGTGTTCTAATTTTCCAAGTCCTGGATGAGTCTGGTCGCCGAGTGCAAATCCGAGCCCAATTTTGACTTTCCGAGTAAGAGGTGAGTCCGATTCCCATATCACTGATTATGACATTGCCAGGAAATCACCAGTGGCAGATGCAATGCCCATAGCATGAGGAACTCACTGCAATGATCCCAATTCAATCATGGTTTCATCTTAAATTAAGTCTCCCTTTTAGATATCATGGTTCATGGATAATTAAACATTTGGATGAATTACTTAACAATCATCTGTGATTACATCTGCTGAGTTGATTACTGGTCAGCTTACATTTGATGCATGCATAATACGAAGACTTGAAATTAATAACAATAGACTTCATTTACAAAATGCTCAAGATAAAGCTAACACATCATTCAATATGAAAAAATTGAGAGAACAATGGTATATATGATCTTTGCAACATAGACGGTTTTGTGGCAAATATAATGACTCTATTTCATTCTATAGCGATTGTTATCTTTTTTGTACCTTGTATTGAATTTTGTTCTTGTTTTCTTCAATATGTATGCTTTGAAATCTGTGATTCAGCCTCAAGGCCAAAAAAAAAAGATATTAATAGATTTTAAGCTTCTTTTTTTTCAATTTCTACCTGAATTATATAATAGATGGTCATTAACATTTTAAAATTCTTCTATGCCATGACTTCTCATAAAAAATAAGTTGGTCTCTGCTAGAAGGAAGCATCTTAAGGATCATTATTATACTTTGTTTCAGATAATTGTTTGGTTGGTGTTGTAGGAAAGTGCAGGGAGCCATCAAGAACCTGCAGACTTCAGGGATCAAACCAGGAGATGACAACCATCAAAGAAAGCTCGAGTGAGAAATTGCATAGAGAGAGAGGTAGAATGATTAAATCAAAAGTAATTGAATTGATATTAAAGATAATATATTACGTGTACAACAAAACCTTGCTTATATAGGCAACAGAAAAAATAGGTTGGTGCGACTATCTGAACAAAAACTAAAGACTACCTAGATTAGTAAATATTGATTTTCCTCAATAAGCTTAAGCAAAGAGTAAATAAGTGAAACTCCTATTTACTCCAAAACCCTCCATAAGTGCAACTTGGGAAGAAGAATTATTTGCAATAACTAACATGCAGAATGCAATGGCTCCAGGCAACTAGGCCACGGAAGGTAATATCTGTAAAAAACAGTATGTGCTGCCCATAAGTAGTACCGATGCCTCTAAAATCAGGCTACTCCACCAATCTAATACTCTGTGGACCAAACAAAAGTGGCATTTGATGCAATAACCAATAAGGAACGCAGTCAAACCAAAAAATGGAAACGTCTGCAGGCAAATTTGACAAGATTGGGCTCCAAAATTAAATTGCAGGCATCAATAAAATTATGCAGATCCCAGCTAAGATGAAATACAAGCCAATCACAAGTTTGAAATTGAAGTCTTCCTAAGGAAAATCACAAAGACCACAAACCAAACACAAATCAAAAAGGAGAACGACCAATGCATATGCAGTTTGGTGCTTTTACTAAACTATAACAGTCAACAAAATACAGAAAGAAAAAACACCTTGGGAAGAGAGCAGCCATCAGAGAATGGTAATTCAAAAAAATAATAATACCGTCCCATCCAAAACTCACTAAGGCACAGACTCATGCATGTCATTTTGGATGAAGACACAGATTGATGCCTATGTGATTAATCTCTCTAGCTACTTAATTCTCCAATATGGACTTGAATCTCCTTGGTTCAGGCTCTGATACCATTAGGAAAGTTAAGGGGAGCCATCAAGAAGCTGCTAACCTCGGGGATCAAATCAAGAGGATGGACAACTACCAGAGAATGCTTGAGCAAGAAATTGCACAGAGTGAGATAGAATGATTGATTCAATAATAATTGAATTGATATAAAAGATGATATATTACATGTACAACAAAGCCTTGCTTATATAGGCAAGAGCAAAACCAGGTAGGTGCAACTACCTGAACAGAAGCTAAAAGCAACCCAAATTATTAAATATTAATTTGGTTAAGTAAGAACAAGCAAGAGTAAATAAGTAAAATTCAATTTTTTAGAGGTCTTAATGCTTGGGAAGAGAATTATTTATCAAGTGATTGTCATTTGAAAGATCTTTTGTTTTTCTTTTTTGGGCTCAATAGCTATGTCATGTTCTTGTCAGATTCATGGCATATAAGAATTATTTTTCCTGCTACAACTTCATAAAAATGTATGGTACTTGAAGTTAGGGTAATGAATTTTTGTTGACCCATTTATGTTATTCATATCTAAAATGAAAAAAACATGTCTACTACCAGAATAACTGCAGTATTTGCAGAAGTTGAAAAAATATATGCATTACGGAAAAATCTTCCAGTATTGCACACAACCATGTTTCGGAAGGCAAGAAGTAACTCACAGCTTTCTCAATTGATGAAAAATGTAATGGCCTGTTGGAAAGAATTTTCTGCATATGAACTAAAGATGCCATTGCAGTTCCCTGAAAGTTGTTCAAAAAAAGTAAGTCCTCCCTTCCAACTATCTCCACATACAATTCCACAAAATTCATGCTCACATTATATAGAAATAAAGTGATCCATATGAGCAGTAATCACATTGTATAACTTGAAAAAATCTGGACAGGACTTCGCTCAAAGACCACATAAAATAAAACTGATGTGGAGAAAGCACACCTCAACTACATCTACAACCACCAGCCCTGCCAAACTTGAAAGAACCTGCTTCCTTGCTAGGTGAACTGCAATTGAACCGCCCATGCTGTAAAAACCAGAGACAGCCGCAATTTTGTCACAAACATGGTAGCAATCACACTTTTTATAGTGATAAGAAATACAACAAATAACAAGAAAAAACAGACAAGAAATATTAGTTTTGTACATGGCTAAAGGCAGATAAAGCACAGGGATGCATCACCAGAGCTCTGTCCCCGAGAGGACAGGGGTATGCAGTGAGCTTGTCCCCATTAAACCAAACAAATTAAGGGCGTCCCATTCCACTCTCTCTCAAAAATCCCGCCTAAAGAAGAAATATGGAATAGAAAGGATACTAGTTGTGACTGTTTATAGGCTGGAGGTGGAATTCACATCCAGTGATCTCTCATGACTCCAATTTGTTTTCTTTAGCATTGCTGCTTAGTACTGTTAAAAAAAAAACAAGAAATTCTGAATATTTGGAATTGGACATTATTAGATGGAACTCTTTTTCCACTGGTAGATGCAAGGAAATCGGGACAATCAAGTATAGAATTATTCCTTTCCTCAACAACATTCTTCTTACATATTTTCCCTTGAGAATGAATCACTTCTCACCTAAGTTGCTGGTTTAGGTCCAGGTGCAGGTTCAGAGCTCAGGAACAGCAGTTTGCTAGAAAAAAAAATTAAGCTTGGTCTCATACAGCAGTACATAATATATAAAAGTTGTCATCAGTGTAAAAAATATCCATTCTTTGCACAAGATATGTAAAATTAAAAAGAAAACAAAGTTAATAATTGAGAATTCAATATAAAATGATATTAAAAAAACCACAACAGTTTTACCTTCAAAACACAGCAATATTGGGCGATGAAATCTGCAATGACTTGTAAACTAAATACAAATCATCATATTTCTTTAAAAGTACCAATATCATCAAACGTGCAGCCCTGAGCAATTACCGACAATGCAGTTTTGGGTGAGGAATGAAAGGCAGGAACTGTTTTCTTATGCCTTTTGTGTTGTGTGGTTAGTTTTGACTAAAGTAAGCTGGTTTTAAAGGAACCATTAACCCTGTCCACAAAAAGTTACAGCAACTGAACCTTCCATACTGTAAATAACAAGGACAACTGCACTTTTGATCACAGAAATCATGGCAATCATTCCATTGACAGGGAAAAGAGAACAAAAAATATTACAAGAAAAAACAGACTAAAAATGTTAGTATTGTAAATGTGTAAAGGCAGATAAACCACAGGGATGCATCAGCTGACCTCTGTCCCCAAGAGGACACAGGTATGCAGTGAAGTTGTCCCCATTAAGCCAAACAAAATAAGTTCATCTAATTCCACACTCTCCCAAGGGTCCCGCCTAAAGAAAAAATAAGGAATAGAGAAGATATTAGTTGTGAGCGTTCATTGACTGGAGAAGGATTTTAGTTCCAGTTATCTCTCATTTATTTTCAATTTGTTTTCCTTTAACATAGCCGTGTGGAACTGTAACAAGCAAACAAGAAATCCTAAATATGTTCTTTCGAATTGAACATAATTAGATGGAATGGAATTGAGCATGATTAGATGGAACTTGTTTTCCTCTTGTAGATGGAAGAAAATCAGGAAATTAAGTACAAAATTATTCCTCTTCTCAACAACATTCTTCTTCCATATGTTTTCTTGAAAATGAACCATTTATCATGTAGGTTGCTGGTTCAGGGTTCAGCTACAACAGTTTTCCAAAAAAAATCAGCAGGGTTTCTCACATTAGTGCAAAATACATATGAATTATTAAAAGTGCAAAAAAAAACCATAGTTGGCCCAAGATATGCGAAAAATAGAAAACACAGCCAAGTGCAAAATACATATGAATTATTCGCCCAAGATATGCAAAAAATAGAAAACACAGCCAAGGATTGATAATTCAATAAAAAAACAGAAAACACGGCTAAGGATTGATAATTCAATATAAAATCATAGAAATAAACCAAAACAAATTTATGTTCAAAATTGTAATAACCACAACATGTTATAAATAGACAAACACAAATTTTCTCTAATAATCAATTGTTTGACATTTTGTCAAACACTTCGCAAGCAAGCTCTGTAATAAGCCCAGCTGTCCTCCACAACAATATGTAATTTGGATAATTCATTAGTTTGCAACTTCGGAGTGTTGATTGTGCATAACTCAAGTATTGGATTATACAAGTAAATACTAGCAGCAATTAATGCCAATTACCAAGTTCTGAATTTTTTTTTGCAAATATGAAATAATGAAAAAAGAAATGCAATGACTCCCACCACAATTAAAAATTCAGAACTGTCTTGCAATTTATCAATTTCCAACTTATGCTGCAATAATAACAAATTATAACATGTTCATAGAAGGATTCATTTTCAAGAAAACATATGGATGAAGAATGTTGTTGAGAAGAGGAATAATTTTGTACTTAATTTCCTGAATTTCTTCCATCTACAAGAGGAAAACAAGTTCCATCTAATCATGTTCAATTCCAAAGAACATATTTAGGATTTCTTGTTTGCTTGTTACAGTTCCAAGCAGCTATGTTAAAGGAAAACAAATTGGAGATAACTGAGAGATCACTGGAACTGAAATCCTTCTTACAGCTCCAACTTATATATATATATATATAAATATATATATATAAAACAAATACTCCAACATGTTCATAGAAACTCACTCTGCAACTTTTCCCGCTCTTTCCAAGTTTTGAATTTTGAACTGCCATGGCCCTAGAGGGCCCGAGCATGCTGGAGGCCCTGGTGTGCCCAGACTTGCATATGGTGCTAGATCTTCACGAAGAAGATTCTCCCGCTTTGTCAGGTATGGTGTTGGGTTTGTCCAGGACTTCTGCACCCCCTTTGTTGGTTTTGCGATGTTGACTCTGCTCGTGAGGCTGGGTCCATTACCTCCCCCCCCCAAGGGAGGGTGGAAAGATGTTCTTGTTGGTGACAAGGAGGGAAACAACAATCTTGAGGATCCCAAGGTCACCCATAGTATCACAGGACCAGAAATTTCTTTCCCTATTAGTGTTGTAGACAACGCTAATGCCTCCCTCAAACATTGTGTTGTGGGTCATTTCATTTCCTTCAGGCCATCGATTGAGATGACTAGGAAGTGGGTGGCACAGAAATGGTCCATGAAGGGAAGTGTTAGTGTCTCGGCCATGCCCAGTGGCCTCTTCTACTTCCGCTTCACGGCTGCTAGGGATCTGGCAGCTATCCTCTTAGGGACATGGTACTATGGAAAACATTGTCAGGCCCTAGCAAAATGGTACCCTAGTTTTGATGCCAGTCTGGAACTCCAAAGTCTGGCCCTGGTGTGGTTCCACTTGCCAGGATTGCCACTGGAATTCTAGGATGAGATCTTGAGATGCATTGGAGGACATTTTGTTGCAGCAGACTAGGTAACCTTGCTTAAATATAGATTGGTCTTTGCTAGATTCCGTGTGAATGTTACCATTAATAGGACTCTCCTGACCACGGTCATGTTGTCCTCTAAGTGGGGGTAAGAGGGTCCAATCGATTAAATATGAGAATGCCAGCCTGTACTACCAAAAATGTGGGTGTTTTGGCCATCTGTTGACGGCTTGCAATGCCCTGAAGGACAAACAAAAGGTGGACTCGCCTGGCATTGTTAAAGACTCTACTATGTTAGGGGAACCTTCAGCTACTCCTATGCGAGTAGTTATTGAAGGTAAGAAGAATAGCTCAGGCGGGAAGTTGCCAATGGCAAGCTTCGAGCAAGGCAAGGATGAGGCAGCTAATAAGTTGATTAAGGTATCGTTTGTGGAAGTGAAGAAAGGGACGGATATGGAGGAATACCCATTTAGGAAGGAGATAGATGATTTACTGAATTACCCCATTGTGGTAGAGGGTATTGTCGATCATGACCCGGAAGAAGGTGAAATTGGAAACCCTGGTGGTGACCGCACGGTATTGGTGGTATTGGTTGAGGACTACAAGGAGGAGGTCTCTACTAGCAAAGCTTCTATTGGGGGTCAAGTGAGCTCGATCAGAGAGTCTTTGGTGACCTTGGATTCCCTAGCTATGGTTCAGACCACAGTGTTGGTGACTCCTACCAAGAAATCCGTACCACTAATGATGGTGGGGGGGGGGGGGGGGGTGCTAACAATGGGGATCCTGATACGATGGGCCACTGGGGGATCTTTACCCCAAAAAGACTCAAATTGGTGTCTCCTGAGGAAGCGGTGGCTAAAGTCATGAGAAGCATTGTGGTGGCTAAGGGAAAGATGGCTCTCTCAACCCCATCCTCTCCCCAAACAAGTGTTTCAAGAAACCAGATGGGGGGGTCGCTACCTCAGTGGGTCGTCCTAATAGTAGAACAACTCGTACAAAGCAAGCAACAAGGGAAGTTGCCAGTGGAAGACAACTTACACTGGAGAAAATTAAGAAAGGTAAGAAACGAAATTCCTCTCATGGAATATTAGGGGGTTGAATAATGCCCAAAAACAGTATGCTCTTAGACAATGTATTGTTTTGGAAAGGATTGACTGTATCCTCATTCAAGAAACTAAGATGACTGACCAAAATTTTACTAAGTTGGTTGATAAGATATGGCCTAGGGCTGCTTTCTTCCACTCAAAAGCAGAAGGGGCTTCAAGGGGCTTAGCTACTATGTGGAATCCTAATGTTCTGAAGAGCAGTGAGATCCACAAAGAAAAGAACTACATGATTACTGAGTTCAGTACTGACAGAATAGTGTGGAATTTGGTAAACATTTATGCCTTGAATACAAGGGTTGGTAGAAGGGAAGTCTAGGAATGGGTTGGAAGAAAGGTGCAAAACTTGAAGGACAAAAGCTTGATGTGCATGGGGGACTTCAACACCCCACTTTATCCTCTGAAAAAGCTTGGAGGGATCAATAACTTCTCTGAGAGTATGCAAGATCTTTTGGATTTCATTAACACCTGTGACCTTGTGGATGTGGACCTGCAAGGTAACCCCTTTACTTGGTCCAACAACAAGAAAGGCCAGGACTTGATCCAAGTCAGGTTGGACCAACTCCTAGCTTCAAGAGACTGGCCTCACATCATCCCCTCATCCCTAGTCAATCTCTCAAGAACTGTTTCCGAGCACTCCCTGATTTTGTTCAATTGGGAGGATGTGATTGTAAGGGGGCCTAAACCTTAAGCTATGAAATCGTGTGGCACTCCCATCCTGATTTCAAGAATAAAATGGAACAATGGTGGAAGTGATGGGGCTGCTATGTTCTAGCTGACTCATAAATTGGATAATGTAAGGAGGAATGCTAAGGATTGGGCCAAAAGATCCTTTGGGGATGTGTTTAAAATAAAAATAGAGCTTGAGGAGCTCAAAAGGCTGCAATCAGCCATGGTAGCAAGAGATGTCACTGAGGCTACCAATCTTGAAGAGAACTGTAGGAAGTGGAAGGACACTATTAGCAAGGAGATCTTTTGGAAGCAAAGGTCCCGCATTTCCTAGCTGACCAAAGGTGACAGGAATACTTCCTTCTACAATAGATCTGCCTCGAATCATAAAAAAAGAAATACCAATACCTCTCTCGAAAAGGAAGGAAGGAGGATCCCGAAGGAGCAAGAAGATATGGGAAGACATGTGGTGGATTTCTTCACAAATGCTAATAAAAGAGAAGAAGAGATGAGCAACAATTTAATCAAGAGAAGTATGCTCAACAATATCCCAATTGTCTTAGGGGGTGAGGAAAATAAAAAGCTAAAGGAGAAAGTCTCAGAAAAGGAGGTTAAGAACGCTGTGTTCTCTATGAAATCCTACAAGGCTTTGGGCCCAGATGGCTTCCCGCTAACCTTCTTCCAACACTTCTAGGAAGTGATTAAAAAAGAACTTATTTGGGCCACTGGGGATATGATCAAAACTGGGAGGATGCTAAGTAGGATCAATAAAACCTTTATTGTCCTTGTGCCTAAAATCCAAACACCAAGAACCATAAGGGATTTTAAGCCAATCAGCCTTTGCAATACCATCTATAAGGTCTTCTCTAAGGTGTTAGTTAACAGGATCAAACCTTTCCTGGACATGGTTATTGGGAGTCCTCAGAAGGGGTTTGTCCCGGGTCATCAAATTTTAGATGTTGTGATTACCATACATACAATCATCCACTTCGTGGACAAAAGTGGAAGACCAGGTATGGCCCTCAAACTCGACATCTCCAAGGCCTACATTAGAGTCAATTGATCATTCCTCTATGATGTCCTAGAACAAGTGGGGTTCAAATAGAACATTGTGAATATCATAAGAACTATGGTGGAAACTACCCAATTTGAGTTGTTGCTTAATGGGACTCCTTGGGGTAACTTTGATGTTGGAAGAGATCTGAGACAGGGTGATCCTCTTTCCCCTTACCTCTTCATTATGGTGGCTGAAGTGTTAGGAAGGTCGGTTACTAGGTTGACTGGTTCAGGTAGCTTGAAAGGTATCAAGCCAGCGACTACTCTGACACCTAAGGTTATCCAGCAATTTATGGATGGCACTTTCTTTTCGGAGAATCCTCTATCCAGGAAGTCAGGGCTTGGAGGACCCTCCTCACCAATTATGAGAATTGCTCAAGTCAACAAATTAACCTGGTTAAAATTTAGATTTGTTTTTTTAATACACTTGAGGTTTTGCAGGTGAAGGTTAAAAATATTCTCGAATGCCTATCGGACATCCTCTTGGATACCTACCTTGACCTTCCTCTAACTATCAAGGAAGTCTCTACCACCTTTTGGAACTCTATTCTAGAGATAATGCAAAAAAAGCTGGTTCGGTGAAAGGGAAAATTATTAAGCAATGTGGGTAAACTTCAACTCCCAGTGGCAGCTCTTCAAGGAATACCAATATACTTCCTCTCAATACTCAAGATTAACCAAAATATGACGGATAAACTTGAAAAACTGCAAGGGAACTTCCTTTGGTCTAGCACAGAGGAAAGAAACAAATGGAGCCTCGTCGATTGGGAGACTGTGTGCAAACCTAAAGATAGGGGGTGCTGGGAATTAGAAGAATTGTTGATATGAATAAGGCTCTACTCAACAAGGTCGTGTGGAGACTGGTTGAAAATAAGACCAATTGGGGAAGGATCGTGAGAATTAAATACCTAGACAACACTCACTTTAGATATAACCTCTCTAATAATGATCTCTCTAATGGCTCACAGATCTGGAACAGCATCCCCAAATGCAGGCCCCTCTTACAGAAGGGTGTGAAATGGCTGGTTGGGAACGATAAAAAAATAAGATTCTGGGAGGACAATTGGATAGGGGGGAAACCACTCATCTATAGCGGGTTCAGTGAGCTCCAGGAACCCTTAAAAAGTAATGTGGGAACGAAGGTGGAAGATTATATTGATAATCAAAGGAAATAAAAGTGTTTATCCACCTTAGATATCCCTAATAGAGAGGATCCCCTTGTTAAAGAATTGGAGGAAATGATGTGCCACCACACTCTCCCTATACATGCCCAGTGGGATGAGGTGATTTGGGATAGGAGGACTAATGGTCGGTTCTCGGTTGGCTCTGCATACCAGCTTTTTTTTGAGAATACTCAAACCTCGATCAACTAGGGCAAGGTCTAGAATAGACAATTACTGCCAAAAATAATTTTTTTCTAGTCGGCAGTCATGCATGGTAAGATCCTCACTATTGAAAACCTCCAAAGGAGAGGTATTCAAATAACCAACCAATGCTACCTCTACGAGGAAGAGGAAAGTATCGTTCACGTCTTTTTGGAGTGCCCCTATTCTTTAATATAAATTTCTGATGGTTTGAGTCATGAACAAAGGCTTGAAACAATTCGTGGAAAACTGGTTCTGCCCCTTCATCCACCCATGCCTCAGAGTCCTTTGGAATCTCCTCCCCCCACATGTTTGTTGTGGTATTTTGAAGGAGAGAAACAACAAGGTTTTTCAGGACGAAAGGGGTGAGGAAGTGGTGAGAGAGATTTTGAGAAAGCTCATCACGGAGAATGTTATGGTAGCACAATTTAAAGTGCCACAAGAACCCTCGTGCAGGAAGGTGGATATTGCTAGGAAGTGGAATATTCTCCCTGATTTCCAAAATTTTGACAATTCAAAATTGGTTTCCCGTTGGTTCCCCCCACCGGGTCCATGGTCAAACTAAATTTTGATGGTGCTACGTGGGGGAGGCAAGCGGCAGCTAAAGGTGTATTAAGGAATGAAAAGGGTGATGTGTTGGTTGCCTACTCGAGACATTTAGGTCAGGGAACCAATAATGTGGTGGAGGCTACTACCTTACTTTGGGAGCTAAAATTTGTTGTGGAATTAAAAGTGAAAAGACTAACCATAGAGGGGGACTCTAAACTCATCATTAACTCTGTTCAAGGGAGTACTCAACCTGGTTGGGCCCTGTGTCACATATTGGGTGACATATGGCAGTACCTCACGACCTTGGATCATTATGACTTATAGCACACACCTACAAGGAAAGCAATGTGGTGGCAGAAGCCTTAGTTGGATTGGGGTTTGATTTGGAGAACATAAAAAGCTAGAAGAGTGTTGAATCGTTGCCTAACTCTATAAATTCCCTCGTTAGTAGGTAAAAGGCTCCTCTAATTCAAGTTAGATGACCTTCCAATTTTGGAGAAGGGGCCAATTTGGCAGAATTGCTATCATTATGATAGTTAAGATCGTCTTGATTTTTGACAAGACGTTTCCCAAGGTTTAATTATGTGGATCGATTAATGAAAGGGCACAGGGAAGGGGATGCAATTAATAATACCGGCTTTAAAATTAGCGCCCTCATTTTTCGGCCTTATGGCAGGATTACAGAAAGAAATCACATTATGACTAAGGCTAGATCTTTAAGGTATTATGTGTGGATTTCTTACACCCCTTGTAATGATACTTTAAACTGGTAAGTACATTCTAGAACTCGCAGTCTCATGAAGCATAAGAAAGATAGTTTTTTTACTGTTGGTTACTGCATTTCTAGCCCCGCCTTTGCAGTTTTCTGGGTGCAAATGAGAATCACTATGATTGAGGAAGGGGATATCGTTGAGGAAGTTGTTCACATGGGTGGGGACTTGAACAGATTGGAGCCCACTAAAATGGAGGATTTCTCCAAGAGGCAAGCCACTTGGATTCCGTTGAAGGAGGGTTTGTCCCCTACATGCAGGTTATGGCGGACTATGACAAGAACTATTCGCAACAATACATTGCTAGTTGAAGGATAGGCATGTAACCATAAATGGCATTACGTTTCAAGTGAATGAGGAGTCTATTGCCAAAGCAACAGGACTAGACATTACTGGTAGGAAATGGCAGAAGGTTATGAAAGAGCCAGATGAGGCAAGTATGACTAGTTCCTTTAGAGGCAATGAGGCCTCAGACCATTACCATGATGGTTTTAGGAGCGATAAACTGCCAGAACCCTAGGATGATGTTTGTTTGATGATTATGAAAAACTTAATGCTAGAAGACGGACACAGTGTGTATTACTTTTACCATTTCCCACTTCTTAACCATTTTTGTAACAGGGAGCTTGTTTGCATTCCTTTTTTTTTTATGCACGTGCTTGAAGAGATTATGATGGATAACACATAAAAAAGGAAGAAAGGGGCCAACTTCACTATCCTTCACAAAGAGCTCATGTTTCATCTTTTCCAGTTTCACTTTGCCCTTTGCCGCCCTATATGATTGCAATTGACAATGTCCTCCCCTCTTGGGCTCCCCTGCACTTTGAATTTGCGAGTGGCAGTTATGCCCCCACCCCTCAGCCTTCCCCTAGCCAAACCCCTGTTAAGGATAGGAAGAACAAGATGGCTCTGGAACTGGCCACTAATAAGAGAATTAAAATGGAAAAGAAGGTGGAGGTGGAAATTGGGGATTCAGATGAGGAAATTGGTGGGGGTAAAAGGTCAAGAAGAATTGCTAAGACCCATGGAAGATTTAAACAATTGGCAAGTCACACTCAGGAGGAGGATGACACTAACTCTGAGGAGAGTGACAAACTTGGGGGATGGCCAGGAGAAGGGGAAAGATGAGATGGACAAAGAGGTGGAGAAATGGGATGATACACTGGATGGTACTTGGGATTTTGAGGTGGACAATCTCATCAAGGACCCCTCCACCCATGTCTCTGCCACCATCTCCCAGCCTCCAACTAACAACCAAGAGAACTCCAAAACTGTGATTGACTCCCCTGACACCATCTCCTCCCCGGTTAAGAAAGATGGATTGGTAAAGGCCCCCACTAAAAATCTTGTGGTGCAAGATAGCAGCAAAACTCTGGTCAACAGCAAGGCTTTAAAGTTGGGAACGGAGGAAAAGGGGAGGTTACCCACAAGGATTTCCAGGAGCTCAAAGACGGGTGCAATGTTGTGCAGGAGGGCTTCTCCCTATTCTCAAAGTTCACCCTTAAGGTGACTCATGCAGTTGCCACTACTCTTCAGCTGGTGGCTAATGCGTTGGAGGACAGCCTAGGGAAGGAGGACTCAAAGCATCTCTATGGCTTTCTTGCTGAAGATTGGGCCAAGGTGCTCCTAGCTGGAAAAGCAAAGCAAAAAGATGCCACTTAGTGGCCTTTTGTTTTCTGTTGTGTTTGGTACTCTGCTGGTTTTCACTCTCCATCCTTGGGTGATGGTTTTGTTTTTTTGGTTAAACTTAGTTCTGGGCTATAGGTGGTACGATACGATAACCACCTATATGCTTTTTGATAAACTGTTAAAATCTGTTGGTTCTAAGGGTTGGATCCCTAGTACTTTTAATTACTGTTATTCTATTACTTTTGTTTTTGATGTAAATCATTAAGGGTGTTGTGTGTGGTTGTCTAATGGTTGTTGGCTGGCTTTATGCTAGTTGTGCCACCACTATTGTAAAGGGTCAACCCCCTAGTTTTGGCTGCTTTTATATCAAAAACAAATTACATATATGGTATAAATAGAACCTGATTTAAAACAAGCAATTTCTAGAATGGTTGTTGACAGCTAATAGCTTTGTTCATATGGAGCCCTCCACACTTTGAACAAGTTGGCACTATTGATTCAGACATATATTGCCCAATCAAAGGCATTGACTCCAAACGCCCACCCTATGAAAACTCACACAGCCTTAATAAATTGCACCAATATCATTGTGGCTTGAACTAGACCAAAGGCGCTCCTAAATATGTCACAAAAGAACTCCTTATGCAGCTACAATAGACATGATCATGACAGAAATACGCATGCCAAGCCATGTGTAATTCCCAACGCCCAAATACAAGGATGATGATCAGCAATAGTAGACCTCAAGCAATTAATTTGAACGCCAATTAGCAGAGATTGTATCCTGTAGGTATTTTGAATGCAAATGAAAGAACACTAAAATTGCAGAGGAAACCCATGCCTTGCAGCTGGTATAACTAGGTGCTCAAAACCAAAACTTCAATCACCAAATTCTCAACAAACAACTCTTCTCAACCACAATAGAAAGACATTATGAGAAGACAATAATAAATCTCAGAATTTAATCCACAATACCTCAGTTGTTGATTAAGTGCACAACCCAACTTCAAACCCATATACTTTAGCAAGGGCACACTTTCGAAAAATGTCACAAAGATGGGAAAGCAAAATTAGATAATCAAATGATCATATGCCTTTCCCATCAAATAGGCTCATATTTATAATCTCCAAACGGCACAAGTTTCCCAAATGAACTTCACTTAAAAAGCTTCCTCCACACAACACTAAAATATAATAAAGTGTCATTATAATATAATTTATTACATCCTTTTGGCTCCAAAAATGACCATTTCTACCTTAACATAATATTCTGACATACAAGGTCACTGTTTCTTGCGCCCACGATTTAAAACTTTTCATCCCAGTTCCAACAAGCTATGATATTGAGGTGACCAACATACAACACCAACAAAAATAGCAACCTCAACATATTTAGATGAATAATAATAATAATTCAACTGTCTTGTGAAAACAACTGAAGAAGTATCAGAATCAAAATCTGACAACACCAGAGTGATCCTAATGAAGAAAGACGATGAATGAACTTTTCAGGGTGACTTACTATAAATAGACACTCCTTCCAAAATTCTTAGAGCCCAAAATAAAAACTAAGAGCATCACTCAACTCCTCTAACTCAACTAAGCTAATTAGATAGGCTATTGGAAAGCGTATAACCCCACAACTGAGACCCTCAAATCCCATTGTCAATTCACGAGGGTCACGATGGTGAACTGAGGACGCCAACAACAGGAGCTTGGTAGAAATGGGGACATTACAAAATTACAAAAACATTGAGTGATCAAATATGCAATAACTTGTAAACTAAATACAAATCATCGTATTTCCTTTCATAGAAAGCATCCATGCCATCAAACTTACAGCCCTAAGCAATTATTAGAAATAACATTTTCAGTGAGGAATGATGTGATGTGCCCTTTCTGGAATGGAGATAAATAATAATATAGGATTAAATGAATAAGTAAAGAATAAAATAGAAAAATAATAATAAAATATACATATTTATAATTACAATTAAATTGTCCATGGGGTTTGGCTTAGTTGGTTGAAGCAATGAATTCTCATTGTGGGTGGAGACCTTGGTTCAAATTCCAAGAGGAACATGTTTATGGATTTCTAAGTTGTGATCTAGGCCTTCCATTGGTTGTATTGGTCTCAATGTCAAAGGTGGATTCTAAGTTGTGACTCTTGATCTTCCAATTGCTATTTCTAGTGGTTGTTAGTAAGAAACTCGAAAAAGCTTGTAAGTCTCATGTTGCTGCTCAAACGAACACAAGGTGCATAAATGATCTTCAACATTAAAAAATTTATAATTAAATTGATAAAAATAAAATTACCAAACAAATTGTGTATATATATATATATATATATATAATTTAATAAAAAGCATTTCAATACTGAATAACAATAATAAATTGAATAGAAGTAGAATATAAAATAATAATTAAATTAAATAAATCGAAATTAAATTAAATGATAATATATCAAATATTATCATAATATAATATAATAATATATATCACAATAATATTACGAAGTAACTGAAAAATATTTGCTTGTTATTAATAGAGACCAAGAGGTCTATATATACAAAAGAATAAAGCGACGTTTCCTTAGGAAACGATCATTTAGAATAGAAACATTCTATTCTAGCTAAAAGAAAGCTAAAAAAGCTAACAAAAAACTACAACTAACTAAATATTAGAAACATTCTAATATTTACAATAGATTACAAATAGATTACCATTAACCAATAATAGACGATTATCTATTATCGTAATAAATACAATATATAATCTATAATATTATAAACGTAAATATGTGTGTGACTAATCTTGATTAAAAATCAAGATAGTTCCTCAAAGTTTAAACTAAGGCATATAATATAAGTACTTTATTTATCAATCTGTCATAACTATTAATAAACACGATTAGAATAATATAAATAAATTGGTTACTAATGTGATCTTACTAATCACCTATCAATTAACACACATTCAAATGATATAGTAATATATAAGTAGATACACTAATAATATACTAATCGGCAATCAATTAAATGAAAGGACTATTAACCTGAGAAAGTTAAACAAAACAAGAATTAATGAGATTCCAACAATGTCATGTCTCCTTGTTGAAATAGGATATAATATAAATAAATAAATAATTTAAATATAAAAGAATAAAAGTTAAAATTAAATAAAAATATATAAACTAATAAAATTAAAATATAACATAAACAAAAGGTTAGGTAATATGAGATATAGAAGGGAGAAGAGAATTTCATCTGAAAGAGGGAAGAAAGTAAGGAAGAGAAAAGGGAAGGTTGAATCAAGGAAGAATTTAAGTGGAAAAAAAAGGAATAAAAAAATAGAGAAATGAACCCTTCAAAAGACAAAGATTATTACGGGTTGTGACTTCTAAAGGGTGGTAAATATTGAAGATTGTAACTATTACAGGTTAGGGTTGTCATTGCACCAAAGATTGACCTGTCAATACTCGAAACAACCATTGGACTTATAAAACATAGCAAGCGGTTAAGCCATGTCAAGAATCCTGAAGCGGAATGTTTGCAATTAGTCCAACAATCCTCCCCTCAATGTTACCCAAGGAAATTTGAAAGTGTGACCAAGCTCTAATACCACTTGTTACAAGCTAGGGTTGTCATTGCACCAAATGATTGACCTACCAATGCCCGATACAACCACTAGACTAATAGAACACAGGAGGCAATTAAGCCAAGTCACGTATCTCGAAGGGGAACATTGGCAGTAAGTCCAAGAATGACTCTTTCAAAGGATATAAATTATGAAGGGTGATGAATCATTTAAAGGATTGTGACTCATTCAAAAAGTGTAAATCATGAAGGGTTATAAATCTTTCAAGGGTTGTGACTATTTCAAAGGGTGGCAATGGTTAAAGGTTGTAAGTTGTAAGTTGTAACCATTACATAGGGCAGCCATGATGAAGAGGTGTGACTACCCACCATTGAAGATATAAAGGAGAAATCAACTCATTTGAAAGGCACAAGGAATATCAGTCTATTTGCTAGCTTAAATAGAAGCAGATCTAAAAGATGATAGAAGACTATACGATCAATAAGAGGAGACATAACAGAGACAAACCAAAATCAGAAACAACGAAAAAGGCAAGAAGCAATGACCATCATAATATAAGAGAAAGCAATCTCCATCAATAACCATGGCCATTTTGGAGTCGAACTTAGAGCAGATCTAAGGTGGACATACATAAGCAGATATAAGCTAGGGTTTGAATCAAAGCAATCAACACCTGCACACAGTTAAATCCAATCATCAAGCAAGCATTGAAACATCAGGGTAAGCAACTGAAAGCATTAGCGCTTATAAAAGAAGACCTATACATTATAGTGATCAGAAATAGAGATCAAATATATTGCAGGTGGTAGCATTCTTATCCATTGGTAGGTATTAAAAGGGACATTGTACCAACATTACAAAGAATCCTGAAACTAGCAATGGCATAGTAGACAAGCAAGACAAGATTTCTTTTCAAAACTATTCCTAGAGTCATCAAGTTAAATATCATGAATAACTTTCATCTTTCTAAGTAGATTTATAATTATGATACAATGCAGTTATCACTCTAAGTTTGAACCAATGTTTTAGGGGAAAAATTAGAAATGACGCAAAATAGGGTCATTACATTTTAGTCGAAGGTAATATTACCTTTGCTTAGGTCTCAAGGAGCTGCAAAACACACTTTTCTATCCCTTTACAATTTGAAGAAAGTTCAACCATACACATTGTGGTATTCTATATTATTTTGTATAAGAAAATCTAGAACCCCGACATGCATGTTGCTTTGTTGCTAACAAAGAGGCTTTGGGATGGAGAGTCTTTCATCACTTGTTGATTATTCACTTGATCTTCTTGTACTTGCCCCCTATGAGTAGAACTTGGAGGTGTAGCTAGGATCTTAGGTTTGTTTGCTTGTTGAGTAGACATTGAGGAACACGGAATGGGACATTTAATTTTTTTTCGATCAGGTCTGAAAGGTAGCTCACTAATACAAAAGATCATATTTTAAGTTGTTTCTTCCTTGGTTGTAATTGTTTTATTGCTGGAAATATGTTGGTTTAGGTGCTTTGGAGGCTAGGTTTTTCCAATAAGGGTTTCTAGGCATAACAGCGTCTATATATTGTGTGATTATTTTCTTCTAAGTTACCGAATTCGCTCCTACAAGGTGGAAATCAAGATTCAGCTTTCTGCAAAGTCAGGTTCAGTTCAAATTTGCTCAAAATTCTGCCAAAGTCAAGTAATTTTTTCAAAATTCTCTCACGAGGACCCTGTAAGAATTTTGGATGAATTCGGAAGACTTCTGATTTGGATAGAGGAACCCAAAATGAATTTGAGAAGAATTTGACTAAAAACATCATTTTGATTGACTTCATCATTAAGTTTTTTTGCCAACTTAGGTCTATTCGACCCTCCAAACCTAAAAGTTGCCACTAAAAAGACCGAAAGGGTTGCCTTATATGTCATTTGTGGAATATTGAACAAAATGAAAAACTTCTTGCCTCCATATGTGTATGAACTTATAAACTGCTGCAAATATATACACATTTAAAAAATAAATAAGATCATGCATGGACAAAGTAAAAATGAATTCGTAAACAACCCAAAAAAAATTGGACGAATTTCGAACACAAATCTTCAACCTACATCCATACCGCAATCTAAACTGGCAACTTAGTTTATCTTCAATCATATTATGTGTCGATGTCAAATGTTGATGGAATATTTATATATTTGTGATATATGACATATTTTCTTATATGTCACCAGAGTAATAAAGTTTTCATTGATGCTTAGCGACTGCCTGAAGTGTTTTGGAGCTTGCATGGTTTCTTTCTAGCATACTAATCAATGACCATGTCCACAACTGCTGGCGCAAACTTCGTGCAAGCATAGTGATGGACATGCAGTTTCTCTTTCACCCACTTGGTTGTGGTTTGTTGTCTTTGCCTTCATGGTTGTAACCATCGTTGTCCATCATGCACTCCTTGCTCTTGGCGCTTTGTAAATTTCCTTGTCATCAATTGTTTGTTGGTTGTTGTTGTTGTTGTTTCTTTGTTTATTGTTTACAATTGGTTTCTCACTAGGTGTTTGTTGGTGTTCTCCACTGGAGCTCTTTGTTCGTTCTTTTGCCTGTGCATTTGGGCTTCTTTGTGGCTTGATCTCGTGTGGGTGATCGTTTTCCCTTTCCTACCAGCACCTCATGTTGGGTGGTTCACTTGCCTCTGCTGCTGACTTCGCTGATATTGTTGGCTCGGTTATTCTCTTTTTGTGCTCAACTAGCATCCACTCTGTGTGCATGTTTCTCTGCTAATGGTCGGTGGCTGCCCAATTTGGCTCCTAGACTTCTGGTTTTCTTGGGCAACTGTCATTGTGCCTATTTTTTTCTGGTTGTATGTGGTGTCGTGTGTGTGTTTGTGCTCCTTTGCATTCTTTTCTTGTAGTACTATTGCCTATAGCAAGGTCGGAGTTGTGCGGCATCTACAAAGAGGTTTTACAAGCTATCTCTTTGCCTTTGTCCTTGATGGAGTGCCTAATTTTTGCAAATTGAGGCTTCCATTCAAGCTTTCTCTTCAACTGCTTTTATACGAGTGATGATATACTTATTCAACTATATCACAACTTTCCTATGGAATTTTAAAAAAAGATAAATTCGAAAGGGCTTACACAAAATGGATGCACATTCTTTAATGTGATCTGTAATATGAAAAAGAAACAACAGGTATACTGAAAAGAATCAAGGTTCCTCAGTGGTTGATGCCAAACGAACTGCGTGAGAGACTTGGACCTCCTGTAGAGGCTGCAACTTCTTCTGAATTCAATATTCAAGATGAATTGAACACTTGTGGAAAGATGATTGTAATGTCCCCTTCTCTGCACTAGCCTTAATGGCGCCTAGTTGGTCTATCTTCCTATCCGGATAGGCTAATGGCATGTGATTTAAGATGCCAGCCAGTCACAGGATTTTAGGTTTCAGTTGAGGAGATTTTAATTGGAAAATCCTAAGGGTTAAGTCACCTTATTTTACTGAGTTGAAATATAAAAGACTTTATTATTTAAAGTCACTTTAGGACAAAATGACTTAAGTGACTAAAAGACGAAATAGTCTTTTATCCCACATTGCTAAGATGTTTGTATCTCCCCACACTTCGAGGTGATATAAGGAAGCTTTTACGTTGGGATTAACAACAAATATATGTTATTTTCTCAAATCTTAAAGGTTGCTTAAATGTGACTGGATATTTCCCAAGGACAAAACCCCTGAGGAAAAACAGTGAGACACAAACCTAGTGCTCACTTTATACTTAGAACTGAGGTTGAATAGATTCAGTAATTTGCAAGAAGTGAAGTTTCAAAGGAAAAAAGAGAGAAAAGGAGGCTCAAACAGTCAGTTAAAGAAAGGTACGTACGGCTTCCATTGTTACAGAGGCAAGCGATATTCTGCAATTCAGAACTCAGTAATTAAGGGATGTATGCCCAGTAGGAAGCAGTTGTAATTACCAGTAGTAATAGTGGTTTGTGGGGCCTGAATATTGGATTGGAGGACGTGAGGGCATCTATCTACAACCACGTCAATCAAAGTTCCCATTGCAATAAACATTCAGCAGGCATATTGAACTGTCGCAGCAGTGGTAACAAGGTGGTCACTATGTTAACGTGAGTGAGCGTAATGCATTAACATAGTAGAAGGCAGCCCAGCACGTGGAGTGGAAGTTGATGCCTTTTCATTGGACAGAAAAGATTGCATCCCGTCACTGCATTTTCCCAAACCATGGAGTTACGGTACTTTCCTTCAGGTGGCGTTATATGTTATTAAATCATTACTAGCAGTGGCCACAGATTAGAAAGTGGCAGACAACATATGGACTGAGTGTTACTCCAAACTGCAGAAGTCAAAACGGGAGTCAGCAACGGCATTCGTCCAGCACTTCAGCAGGCAATTATTCCTTCAGTGAATGCGGGTGTGTACGATACCTTAATCTGATTAAACATTTGAGTTCATTTTGTAATCTCCTTGCATGTCTGAAATAAGATAATCTGGTTTTACTGAACTGTAACTGCATATTCATTAATACTTAAAGACTTTTTGAGGTTACTGCTGTTATTTGGAATTGAGGAGTTAACATATGGGGAGTAGTCCTTTACTTGACTGATATGTAGCAATCACAACAGTAGTATATGCATATCCATTAATCACTTACACTCCAACTATTTGATTTAATTCAGAGAGTCAGAAATTGGTTTATTTAATCTGAGTACAGGCTAGAATATTACAATGATCCAAATCTGACATCAAATTACTTTACAAGGCTGTGCAACAATTTGGGACAGACTTTGCAGTGATTAAGCAACTATTTCATCGAAGAACAAATGAAGCAGTTATTAATAATGTGAAGGGTCTTCACAGAGATAGTATGTTGCATTTCCCATTCATAGTGAGGTTGAGGTAATGAACAAGCATCTGCATCTGTTCTAACCACAGACAGACATTAATGAGGAGAAGAGATTGTCTTTCCAACTATCAAAATGTCCATCAACTCTATTGACTTGAATGGACTCAAAAACATGTTGGAGGAACTTATTGATATACATATAACAGAAAATGAGCATTTGAATGCATATACAAAAGTTTTCAATTTGTACATAGAACAGCATTACAAAGATGAACTCTATGAACTGTACAAAACATTAATCAATGAATACATTCAATGGTTTTACCTGTCTTAAAGCAGAAGCAGGGTGAGGTATTGTTGAGTGAGCTTGTTCAGCGTTGGAAAAGTTATAAGTTAATGATGGAAATTACATGACAAACATATACACAATCCTCAATATGGTTATAGAAAACCGTAATATGATTGTTCTCAGCGATAACATATATCAAAAAAAATGGGAAGAAAGATATTTTGTTCATGCTGTTTGAATAGAGTGACATATGTATATACAGAGATAAATAGTCATCTGTTGATCCTACAGCAGTGAAGGCACATAAAAAAAAACGTTTATCACAGGCAGAGAAAAAGGTGTGTGCTGCAACGATAAGTAAAGAATGCCAGGAAGTTTTCCAAAGACACAAGACAGAGATGCCAAGACCAAATAGTAAGATGTCGTATAAAGAAATTATGCACATTTGATAGGCCACAAACTATGTAAGATATGTGCCTGAGAGATTTGCGTAAGCTGTCATGTATAGGTACAAATTCCGATATCATTGTTGATGGACTTCTGCTAACCTTTGAGGAATTAGACATTTAAATCTGTGCTCGGCATGAAGCAAGGAAAGAAATATTACATTGCAATAGCACCTTTGATGAGTCACGATGGTTCAAGATTTTCTCTTGCAAGGGGCCCCCGACAGATAGAGGAGCCGTCAGAGTTTTGGATGGATGTG
This sequence comes from Cupressus sempervirens, assembly GCA_028749045.1. Classification (NCBI taxonomy): domain Eukaryota; kingdom Viridiplantae; phylum Streptophyta; class Pinopsida; order Cupressales; family Cupressaceae; genus Cupressus; species Cupressus sempervirens. The sequence continues at coordinate 12,368 of JAPHAW010000013.1, read as the reverse complement.
AATTCTCTCGTCCCCAGGGTTATCAATATCATACTTCGAAATAGATTTTGAGTCTTCAAAAGCACATGGATAGCATTTGCGCCATTCTCTTGTTTCGATGGTCAAGCGCTATTTATCTAGAAACATAGGAAATTAGCATTGCTCAATGACGATTTCCGATTCTAATTTCATTTCTGCATCTGATATTCCTTTAATTTTATTGCAGGGATATACCCAAAGAACAGAATGATAGATTCCAGTGTTCAAAAGCTGATAAAGGATTAAAATTTTATGATGAGCAGTGCCAGGTGTTTTTGTGATTTGGGCCCATTTATGAGGCAAAGGAGAGAAAGAGTTTAAGTGGTTATAAAGCATGAGTATTACAGTTCTTCCAACAACAGAGCAAATTATTTAATTCGAGTTTGGCCATTGTGTAATGAACACAAAACATGAAATTGTAAAACCATTCAGTCAAAAATGTATTAAAGTTTTGTTATTAGTTATTTGTTAGGAAGAGGTGTGATGCTTGAAAAAGCAACCAATGCCCCTTGTGGCTCTATAAATATGAGATGTAAAATTGAAGGATGGACACATTATGCACAATTCAATTGATATACAATTCCCTAAAAAAATTACATATTCAAGTTATACATGCACTCTCAATATATTATTTTTTCATCGGCAAAGATTGAATGATTGAACAAAGTTCGTGGATTTGATTGCTGGAAATAATTTTATGCAATTTTGAGATAATCTTGTAGTAGATGGATCATCTGTAAGGAGTGTCTTTATTGCAATTTTATTTCCTAAGCATAATTATTTATTTTAATTTTTAGAGTTGGAAATATTATTAAGTTTGCCCTGAATAATTATTTTTAAATTCTATAAATAATTTATATAATGGCTAAATGGATAGGGTCAATTATAGCATTTTAAACTCGATCATCGCAGATATAGTGAAATATTTAATGTTTTTGCATATGTGCCAAGTTTGTTTCCTAACCACAGGAGTTAAAGTGCATTCTAGATTAGATTAAAATTGTGTCTATATATTTGATCTGTCACATCTTGATTACTAAATTGTTTATGGTTAAGGTGCATAGAAATTTATAAAGTTGTAGGTTATAATCTTCATTCTAGTTGACTCTATTACGCGAACAAGTTAAAGCACTAGTCTTTTATCATTTAAGTATTAGATTTATATTTGAAGTCAAAAAATCTATAACTTCCTTCTTACAAACCTCAAATCCATTTTTAAAAACCTTATACAAAACATTCATTTCAAATTATCACATAGCTCCATCTTAATTGAGTTCGAAGAACTTGCCAGTCAGAGAATTCCAAAGTTTAAATTCGCTATAGAAAGGCTTAACCAAGCAGTCAACATGTTGGTTCCCAAAACTGTAGATTGGAAATCCAAGAGCCTGCCACTTCTTCGATAGGACTTCTCAATCAGTTCTAGCCAACGAACGAGAATCACCTTGATTCCCCTGCACTTCAGGCTCCGCTACACCCAAGCGAGTAAACCTTTACCTCAAACACTAACTGTTTGGTCCAAGACTTTTCTATAGCGAATTTAAACTTTGGAGTTCTCCGGTTGGCAAGGTCCTCGAACTCAATTAAAATGAAAAATGGATGTTGGATAATAGTTGAATGTTTTGTATAATTGAATAATAATTAATTTGATGTTTGTAGGAAGGAAGTTATAAATTTTCTGACTACAATAATAAAAAGACCAGTGCCTCTACTCATCTGGGCAATAGAGTCAACTTCAGTGAATTTTTACGTACAACTTTATAATGTTCCATGCACTTATACTGCCAACAATTAAATAATCAAGATGCGACAAATCAAATGTATATGCAATTTTAAATTAGTTCAGACTGAACTTTAACTCCTCTGGGAGACAAATTGAACACAGATACGGAAACAATTTAATATTTCACACTATCTGTGATGATCAAATTTAAATGCTAAATGACCTTGTCCACTTATCGGAGATTTAAATTGTATACAGAATTCCAAAAAATAATTACAAAGGATGATTCGCTTGCAATTTAAATCTCCACACCTTTAATAATAAACAAAGAACATTTTATTTTATTATTAAAATAAAATAATAGAATTTATATTACAAAGTCATAATGAGCCCCTTATTCCTCCATACAAAAAAATATAAATAAAATACTTTCTCCTAAGAGAATATGTGAATGTTTGGATCTGTCTTACCATGTCCTCTTTGTCTAATGAAATAGTTTCTATTATGTCCTATCTAAAAGGCAACATGACTTTTCAAAAGAAAAGTAGCATCTCTTTAAAATAAATAATTGCACCTTCTAGGCAAGAACTTAATCAGGCTTTTTAATCAAAAATAAATGTTTGGTATAGTCACAGCCCGATAAAATGTGATGACCGCATTAGTTTGGAAAACAAATTAATTAGTTTTGGAAACCAATATTATTGATTTTTGCCATCGTTTTTCCTCCTTGCTCCAATACAGTGAACTCTCTGTGAGAAATAGCATTGTCCAGTTATTGTTGTCACTCAGCCAGAACATCATGCATCTATGTTCGCTTCCTGACCTCACTTCCTTCCATTTTTCAGGTTTGTTTGCACTCTGTATTTCTCTTACTTATGCTCGAACATCTCTCCATGGTCACGCACGATATGCGCTGCAAGCCCAAACTTCTTTGAATATTTCCAATGATTCTCTTTAATCGCATCATGATTTCCAACATATTAAAAAAAATCTTTTGTCTTTTGAATGACGAAGGGGGCCTTATTTGGTTTTCATCGCTGTCCACACCCTTAGACACATATCTGCATATACTCACAGCAACAGGTTTCCACCCAGAACCTTGGGTATTATCAGGATTTTGTGTTTACCGTTTCATCCTTATGTCTATTGGTTTACATAAGTTTGTCTTCAATGTGCCATCAAGATGCCCATTGCTGTGTATATTATTACAATTATAAAATGGCTTCCAGTTCTGCATTCAAATCCAAGACAACATCCTTGAACTAATTTGAATGCCCTTGTTCCATACATTGATCTGTTAGGTATAGCATCTGGTTTGAATTCTGAGGCCTCACCTTTGACTTCATCCATATACGCAAGGCATGTAGACCAATATGTCCATCTAGAGCCAAATGATTCCCATCAATATATGCATCGCTTTTGATTCTGAACTACATCCATACGTGATGGTTAATAAAAGTATCTTAGATATATATCTTATTTTTCATTAATCCCATCATACTTCTCATGAATTTGAAGGTTGATTGGAATCTATATTCTGCCACAACATCCCATGCATCCATAACAACTGCAACTGACATCCTCAGGATGGCTGGGACAAGTCTGGAAGAGAGTATCATATATGTCATAAGACTTGTATTTGTGCTTATTGTTTACAGAGCCTAAGACATTTTCAACAAATTTGTTTTGTTCTTTAGTTGTGATATTTTTACTTTATTTGATGAGAATACTTCTCTTGGTTGCATTAATCATCCTGTTGCAGATCTTCCATTTTGCTTTCCCTCAACCACTCAAGCTTTAGCATCACCATATAATATCAGTTTGGATATGTGTGTCTCTCAACTCTTGTCAATAAACAAAACACTCTCTTCTTGGACTTGCCTTATAAGAGCATATTATATCCTCTCATTGTGAAGGATGCATAATGAAAAATCTTTTAGATCATTAGTATTGATTTGCAACATGTTTGCTCAAATGGAGGCGAAAGAATTTTGAGCTCCATCACAACATTTGAAGTGAAGGTCTACCTGCCTAGGTGTAGCGGAGCCTAAAGTGTAGGGGAATCAAGGTGATTCTCGTTCATTGGAAAGAACTGATTGTGGAATCCTATCAAAGAAGTGGCAGCCTCTTGGATTTCCAATCTGCAGTTTTGGGAGCCAACAACCCTAACAACTCGACCTTCCCTACTCTTCTTACTCGCGATATATGTATCAAGGTATTTATTAGTGGCTAATATTCGCAAATTGGCTAATTTTCGAAAAAAATTGCTAGTTATTGGCTAATAATTTAAAAATTAATACAACCCAAATCGCCATAGTTTTATAAAATTCAGCTCTAAAATATTTAAAATCGCTCAATATTTTATTTAATTGAAAAATTTAAACTCAAATATTCGCCACAATATTCGATGCATGATTAGATTTGAGTCACCTAAATATTATATATTACTGGAGAAATTAAATTACACTCACCAATAATTATCATAATTATTAGTTAATTTAAGGATATATCACCAATATTTAGTTTTCAATATTGATTTAAAGTATATGTAACGATCCTCATAATATTCCACGAGGTAAAAAACTGTTCAATTTGTTTTGTAATATTCCGTGGTGATTAATGAACTTCCTAGTATTATTGAGATTCATCAATATTTTATACAGAAAAATTATGATTAAAAAATAATCGTCAATATTAATCATATTTAGAATAAAAATTTGAGACATTCGCCAATAGAAATAATTTTGTTTTTTCAGAATAATGAAAGATTCGCCAATAATTTATATCTTTCTTTGGAGGTGGCTTCCTTAAAGTTTACCCTGCTATGTATACAGTTTGGCTTGTATGATTGTTTGGAAGATTGGTGCTAGTCTAGGTGATCTACACATTCTTCTGCACCTCTGATTCTCCAACCATGAAGTCTCAACCTACTCTTCTTGCCTTGGTTTCTTCCTCACTCACATACCAAAGGTTGGTTGAACACATTACTAGGTTGGAAACCGAGAAATGCCTTGGTCAAGATAGTGTGAACTCCTTGACAAGGCTGCAAAGAGATAATAAATTGATGGTTGATTCCAGCTCCACACATATTTCAGATATCTCAACTAAATTATCAATGGCAGTAAACAGAGAATTGATTCAATTTGCTTTCGAAAATGTTGTCAGAGAAGAATACTATGACATAGACTTTGGGTCTTCAGAGTCAATGTTCAATGAGAAGAAGGCTCAAAGAAGAGAAGATATCCAAAATGCATGATTCCAAACTCCTCGAGGTAAAAAAGGTAAAATGTTGAAGACTCTCTTTGGGACCAACTTGGAGAGAGAAATCGTGGACATCTTGGCTTTGTTGCTGAGATTGAAAGGAGCAGAGGAGGTCCTAAATTTCATAGAGCACCATTTCTTTCTGGTGCAAGCCATTTATGCAGATGGACAACATATTGATTGGACTCAGATAATTTGTGATGAGCTTGCTTCATGGCTAAGTTCGGCAAAGGCATTCAAGCAGTTCTAAATGTCTTCTTATCTCATATATGCCTTAGCCACACACAATCTATGGCTCTGTTTGCATTACATTGAAGACTTTGATGAGAATACAAAGGTGTATGAATTCTATCCACACCTACAATTAGAGAAGAGCTTTGATGAGTATGTGAGGGTGAACGATGCCTTTACCATGAGGCAATGTCGGATATCGGGAAAGTGACACTAATGCGGAGAAAAACAAAGATAAAGAAAAGGAGGAAAAGAAAGAGCAATCCACAACTAAGGATTCCTCCACCGCGCATGTCATCAACCCTAATGGTGACAATAATTAACCTAAAGATAACCTTCCAAATGGAGATGGTCAAGTTCAAGCTACATCGCAATAGCCAAGGGCATCTGAGCAAAGTAATACATTAGCTCTTTCTATTACTAAAACAATTACGTTTGCATTTTCCACCAAGAGCAAGGAGATGCCCAGTGACAAAAAAGCTATTTGATCCATCAGTCCTACAATCAGCACTGAATGTTCTCTCAACCAAATCATGGTTAGAGGAAACAATTGATAGGAAGAAGAGAAGATGTAAAGAAAGAGCTTCATCTAAGGGTCTCATTATGCAAGCTATGCAACCACATCCATTGGCTCAGAAGGCAAAGAAACAAAAGACTTTAGTGGCCTTGACAAAATATGCAAATACTGGACATATGCTAGTGGAGATTGCAACGCCGCAGAAGGAGGGGAAGTTTCAAGAGTTAACACCCAATGATTTCCAAATTAGGATTGTTGACATGGGTTTCCCAGTTCCTGATTCTATGGTCAATATTTGGAAATCAACAAACATTAGAATTGAGGATAGGTTGGAGATGTTAAAGTCAGCAAAAGAGGTATTGAAGGCCTCCAACAAAGAATTAATGGATTGCATCAGAGCAACACCCAATAGTACTTTTGCAAGCACTTTTGATCCAAGTACAGAGGAGAATAAGAATTTACTAATGAAGCTACAAGAGGAGAGGTACTTTAGTCAAGTTGGTTGTGCCTAGAAAGAAGATCTAAAAGCCCAAGGTCCCCCTCTCATTGAGAACCTTGGAAACTTGTTGTTAGACGCAGAGAGACTGAGAGAAGTAGTGTTTAATCATTAGACCTCAATAAAGGAGGAGTCAGCGAGCTTAACAAAGAAATTGGCTTTGTTACAAGAGATTATAACTATGAAAGTCGATGTTGCTATGACTCATGGAGTTTTGAGGACAAGCCAAGAACCATTGCTTCATTGGAAGCAATTCAAAATAGAAAGCCTAAGGAAGTTTGAGCATGAATTGAAAAATGTCTATGATTCAATAAAGTAATGGACAAAGTATTCAAATGTTGAAGATTTTGCACACTGAATCGTATGTCACCAATAATAGCCAGTCGGTGGACATTGAGATGATGAAATCTAAGTTTCAAGAGTTCATTGAAGAAATTATTAATCCAGTTAGCTCCCAAGTAGCAAAGATCTTTGAGCTCACAACAGTGGATAGCATTCTGAAACGTGCATCGGAAAAGCTCCAATCAAAGGTTGCCAGAATCGAATAATTGATAAAGGCATGACCATTGGGTAATCAGAGCTGACAATATTCTTGTCCCTAGTGTCAAAGAGAAGAAGATTGTAGCGGATGCCATGAAAGCACATAAAGCCAAGGTTGTAACACTGAAGAAGAACTAATGATAAGTTAGAAGCGTTATATTCCCTCCATGATGAAGCCACTGCAAGTTGTTACAAGTGTCACCCTCTCTCCCTCTTTCTGATTTTGTGGCCAAATTTGGCATTCTCCTCATATGCATAAGTTTTGTAATGGATGGCTGTCCAAGTTAGTCCTATTTTTGCCTATGCCCATTCAAAATGCTTTGCAATGTAACTAGCCAAATCATAAGGGCCTATAAATGTAATTTTCAAAGTTGAATAAAGGGTCGACAAAGTTTAATGTGGAAAAAACCCTGTAGCCTTGACTACTATGTGCGACTCTGCATTTGCACTGAGATTTTGCTGTCCATGTTAGTGTTAGTTTAGTTGTGTAGTGCTTAGGAGTGAATTTTAATGTTGATGAACACTGTGAGATTGAAAAAAAGCATTGTGTTATTGCTTTCTCTACAATAGTTATACGAAATATTACTGTCATTTACAGGGTGATTTCATTTCCTTCTTTCTAGCAAGTTAGTTTCATTTGCATCTTCATTGTTGTGCGAGGAATTGGGAATGTGGTTGATGTAACCTGTTGGATCGAAAGCAATCTCAATGTTGCTGAACTCTCAATAAATTAGGCCATATGTGTGTTGTTTAGTAGATCATATTTCTTTTCCTTTGCGGTTTACATTCATAGCTTAATCTTGCATTGTTGCATCTTGCATTCAGCAATTAAAATAGGTTGCATTTTAGGAGTTAGAAGAGCTTCAAAGTGGCTTACATGCATTCATGGTTGTGGAGGTTGTAAGTTATCATCATAATCTGCCTGAGTTGCTTGAGATGTTGGGCAACTCGGTTCCTCTCCTGCTCTCCGGTTAAGAGCATATCCCTACCACTTGACCTACTAAAGACAAGGCTTTATTGCAAAATCTTTGCACCTAAGGGAGTTGTACCTTTCAATTCAGGGGTCTCTAATGGAACACCTATATTGACCCATTTTTTTGGTTGCAACTTGTTCTTCCATTGTATTGGACACGTTAAAGTGTTAGGGTATAAGCCAAACCTAGGAAGACAAACTATTAACCAACACACAAGAAGTGTCTTTCTTCTTAGTACAGCGTAGATTCCTCGGTGCTTCCCTCCTACAGTTCACCAAGTCCTAGTGCACCCTATAACCCTGTCATCCCGCACCCCCAACGCCCCCCCCCCCCACACCACCACCCCCTCTTGTACCACAACTCTTTGATCTTGCACATCTCCACCCTCTATGATATCCATGATCGGACCCCCATCATCCCCAACCCCACATCTCATTACCATATCTTCACCCTCTCTAATATTTGGGAAGCTATCAAATCCATGAGCAATAGCAAAGCAGCAAATAAAGGTTCCAAGCGGAACTCTTCCAACTTGGCATTACAGTCTTGGGTCCCTTCCTCACGATTCTCCTCTAAAGAGTTGTTTGCACTAGTTCCCCCTCCTAGTCGCAACATATTATCCATCAGATTCACAAGGCTAGACAAGCCTCCGATCCCAACAACTACAAAGCCATCATGGTGGGACACACTTTCTCTCAACTATATGGCACAATTTTGTACACTATTCTTTCTAGGGAGCTTGATGCTAGATGTCATCTTTGGGCGAGGGGGCATGTTGGTGCTAGGAAAAACTTTAAAACTACAGACCATATTCTGACTCTTTGGGCCATCATCGAGGAGATCAAGCATCGCACCACGAAGGTCTACTATTGCTTTGTGGACTTCTACAAAGCATTTGATTCCATTTCTCGTGCAACTCTTTTCCAAAGGCTTCAAGATATAAGGATCTTTCAGACTCTTCTAACAGCCATTATGAAACTATATGAGAGTTTTGTGGGAAGACTTGGTACTTCACATGGCTTCTTGTAGCCCATCCGAACCACCATCTAGGTGAAGAAAGGTTGCCCTCTCTCCCCTACTTTGTTTAGCATTTACATTGACAAGTTAGAGGCTTTCCTTAGCGAGCACTCACTCCTGGGCGATGGTTGCTCCTTACATCAGGTCTTGATCTCAAATCTTCTCTTCACCAATGATGTAGTTCTCCTTGCCTCCTCCCCGGAGAATCCCCAATGACTTCTTGATGGGTTGGCCTCTTTCTATGACTTCAGACAATTGGTGGTTAAACTGGGTAAAATCTAACAGATGATCTTCATTGTTCAATCACTTGAAAACCTCTCACCTCCAATATCTTACATCCCCACTTCAATATGAAACCTTGCATCAACAAGGGGTATGGGTCCCTTGTTGTTCAAGCCACCATGTCCAAGATGGCTTTGTTGGACATCTTGATCAAACCTATGGTGGTTTGGTGGACCTCTTTGTTGGAGTCAAATTGGGCCTCAATTGAGAGGGTCTACGTCCTTCTCAAGTGTCACTAGTCTACCCCCCGCAGTATCATTTTGGCCAAGTTTGGGGCTCATCCTTTCAAACTCAGGGTCATTTTCAAGCTTGTTTGGTTTCTCCATCATCTTTGGTGCTTTGCAAATTCAACTAAGGGGTGGCACAAATATTTTACCTAGCTTATCACTCTTCTGAGGAGATTGTGAGGTCAAACTCCACTAGTCGGGCCTGCCACCGGTATGCACAGGTCTCTGCTCTTTTGAGGACGGTGGGAACTGACATTGACTATCTCCCTTCCTTCTAGTACTCTTTAGACGTCCCTCCTCATCTCCTTCCTACTCAATAGGGGTTGAACAAGCACATCGGGATGGATATCTATAGACAATAAATTCTTACCACATGGGTTAACCCCACTAAGGGGTTCCATCCGAGGATGACCCTCTATGCAAAGTAGTTTACAGTTATTCAGGATGGGATCACCGTTTTAGCATGAATGCTGATGAGATTCCTACGAAGAGTATATGAGCATTGTTGGAGACATAATTCAAAGCTTATGTGTTGCATTCATAACAGTGTTTGTCATTGATGTCAACATACTTGTTATTATGTGAAGACTAGCAGAATTACAGAGGAAGAAGTGTCTAGCACGGTTCAAGGAGTGAAGATCAGCTTATGCACACTTGAGGATATGTTCATCAATATGTCTAGATGCTACAGCTATGAGCATGTATGGAAATACTTAGATGGGTTCAAGTTATGAAGGATTTACTGAAGGCATCTTTCAGACAACATTTATGGAAAGCGGGTACTAATGTTTTTTATTCTATCTCCTCACAGGGATGGAATTGGCTTAAGCGGACTTAGACAAAGATGGAAGCATGACAGAAATGCCTTGGTTAAGACAGCATAATCAAATGATCAACGTATGCAAAGTTATGAAGACTATAAGCCAACAGTTTGTTGGTAATCTTGAAGAGTGTAAAATCATAATGTAACGTGTATTGTAACATCTTAAGAATGTCCTATATTATTATTGTAAATTGGGAAAGCCTCAAGGCCAACTCAATAACTTGCTTTAGGACTTGGTATAAAGAAAAGATTGTTTCCTTGGTTGTAATCATGAGTAAGATCACTTTTTGTTATGTGAACTTGAAAGTGAGATCCTATGCAGTTAGTTATTGTGTAAGTGAACTTGAATGCGAATATCTTTTGATCGGAGTAGAGATTGATGAGGATTGATGTGTTGTGAGCCTCAAAGGAATTGTATTGGAAAAGGAGTTGTTGGTTAGTCAGTTCAGAGATCTTGGATATGCTTATCTCAAATATTGTATAATGAAGACTATTTCTGAGGCTATTTGGACAGTGGGTTCGGTTGTCCTCCTTTCAACTCCTAGCAGGGTCAACACAACTCCTAAAAAGGTTGGAACCTCCTAACAGAGATTCAAAGTCTCCTAACAGGGACTATTTACATATTTTAGAATTAATAAAGATATTGAGAGTTGGTTTTAAGCATATAACTGATTGACCACCCCCCCCCCCCCCCTCCCCACCTCTCAGTTATCTTGGTGGGCTTTACTTACTAACACACCTTTCGTCCCTAGTATCTCCTTGGGTGTTGGACACATGCACTCCACATCACCTTAGGCTCCTTTAAAGCGGGTTCCCATCAGCTCCGTATCCAAACTGATCACCAGATTGACCAGGAGGACTAGGTCTCCCAGCTTTTCCACATGGGAGAGGCTGAGACAGGGATACACTTTATTTTTTGTTGTCCCATTTATTATGTGATCAGTGGGAGGATTTACTCTCTTTTCAAAGGTGTCAATCTCTTTCATCTTTCTTCAAGTACACCAACCAGAGGTGTCTTGCCATTTATCTACAAAAGTCCACAAGACTGGGACCACATTTTACAGACTCAATCTCCTCCGAGACAGACCACAGATCAGCTCATTACCTCCTTTTCAATGACCTCCAGCCTAGGGTACCAAGTGGTTGCGTAGCCTACCCCACTCCTCTCGTCACACTAGTTCCATTAGGCCTACAAGAGTTACACGTGTTAGCAGCTCTCCACTTCCAACGGTTCTCAGAGATGACACAAGACCTCTAGTCTTGGGCCCTATCCTTCGGTTCTGTATTTCTTTTCTGTTGTGGGGAGCACCTAGCCATTAGCTTTTGCTCCCACCTCTTGTTTTTATTTGTTTGCCTTTTCCCCAGACACTATTTGGTGCTCCTGCTGTTGGCTTGTTTCTTTTGTTGTACTTGGCAGTCTCTTAGACCCTATTTGTGGTCTCTTGTTGGACATAATTAATTTATCTTAACTCACCTTATCTCATCTCATAGAGTTTATGCGGAATTATTTCATACCATGGTTAATGTAGGAAACCTTAGATTCAGTATTCATTTAGTTCAGACATTGTCTATGATTTTCATACTGATAGTGCAGATTTCCTTTCAGGAATGAGTGATAATTGGACAACTCAAGCTCATCAAAGACAAGTTCATGTAAATCATTACCAATAAAAGATGGCAAAATAGAGTACAAATCACTCTATTCAGCTTCTCCTAGTGGAAAGAAAATGATAATAAACAATATTAATAAAAATAGAACTGCTCAATAAAAATTAACATAATAATTTCACTTGAGTTCATCAACAATACAAGTATTTTTCACTAAAAAAGGGTGAGCTTAATAAGGTCCACAAATCACATTATTTCATTTCACAGTAACCACAGATAGATAAAGCAATTTATGCTGAATATTACCTGTGGCCAACTAGCACAATAGCAGGTGGATCATCTCCAAAAATCACCCTGATAACAGACAATACATCTTCACATAATGTCTGCAAGTAGCACAGAAAGCAATATATTCAATTTATTGTAAATAAAAGCTACAGGAAATTACAGTTGACATTAAAAACGAATTTTAATTTATAAATTTTACCTATAAGCAAGGCCACCAGTACGTTTTCTAGGAAAACAATTGCCAAAGTAGCTTTAAATATTGTAAAAACTACATATTTTATATATTGAATCACAAACCTGTCATTTCCACAAGATTGACCATACTGGATTAAAGGGTTTGCATACAGTAAATAAAATATTGCCCAC